>CM057818.1:45331827-45694327 GCA_030067965.1 Latrodectus elegans | reverse complement strand
TCATATTATGTTATTCTGTGAAAGCACTTCTATCTCATATTATTTATTGATTTTAATTTATTGCAAATAAAATATTAGACTTTTAAATAAAATTTTTCTCTTGGGGACAATAGTAAAATAAATTGAATATGTTTCATTTGAATAAAAATTAAGGCATATGTTTTTATGTAACTTTTTGAGTTTAAATATTAAGCAATTTACCTTCAATTTGTTAAAAAAATGATTTCAGGGATGGAAGCCATGATGTCTGAATTCTTCAATGACTCAATAACTGCTTTCTATATAATTATTATTGTCTGGATTGCTGATCAGTTTGATTCAATCTGCTGTCACTCATCTGTTTCTAAAAAACATTGGTTGAAGTAAGTATACATGTAAATCATTTGTTAAGTAGTGAAGTATTATTTCCAAAATGCTGCCAGAAATACTTTTATTACTTATTACAGTTTCTTTAAATAAACTTTGTGAACTGTAACTGATATATTTTCTTTATATCTATTCGATATTTGTAATTTAATTTTTAATAAAAGATAAAACACCATGAAAATAATTTTTTTCTTTTAATGGTTTAGTGAATGAAATTTTTTCCCCAAAATATACTTTCCATGTCTTCCTTGGGGAAAATTGCATATAATTTCAGTGAAAAGGCTTTAAACCATATGCCATGGTCTAATTGTCCTTTGTGTGCAAAGAACAACTGTTGAGCGACAGTCAACTGACCAACAGTGAAAAGGGATGAATTTGTTTGTTTATCAATGAAATAAAAGTTGAAATAAATTACTTAGTATGACTTGTGGAAAGTGTCTTTTCAATGACTAGTGGACTCTGGAAAACCCATGCAAAGATTGGCTTTTATGTGGTTCAAAATAAAAGAAAGAATTTCATAATTTTGTAGAAGAGCTTAAATCATTACAACTAATTGTAAGATTTCAAGATTCTATTGATGAGAAATTTGATCCTATTAAAGATAGAACAGATATATTTTATTTTAACTTACTCAATGTGGTATCTGTTAAATATGAGTTTTCTGTGATTGATTAATTCATGGTAGAAAATTTAAATAATCAATCAATTGGGGCTAAGTGCATTATTGATTATCATGTTTGAAACATAAGAGATGTCAGGCAAAAGTAAAAATTATCGTTAGATGATTTTTTTAAAAAAAATAAATGAAAATAAACCTATAACAGAAGAAAAGTAAAAAGCAATTTTTGGGGAAAAAAAGATGAATTTAAAATAAAAGTAAAGTTATTAAAAGATGATGTATATTAACTTAAAAAATCTACAATAAGAATTTCTGAGGAAGCTGGAAGGACTGAATATCAAACAATTATAACCATGGTGCTTCAGAGAAGCAACAGTTATTTCTCTGTGTTAATGATGAACTAAAAGCAAAATCTTTAGAGATGGTAAATTAGCATTTTTAGTAGCAATATTGTGTATGTATAAATAACCAAGAGAGCTGAAAACCTTTGTTGAATAATTAAAGAAATTAAGTCTAAAATATGGATTTGAAATTGTATAAAGAAAAGAGTTTGAAAGTAAACAGAAAAAAAAATTAGAATTGCTTTTATTAAATAATAATTTTCGAAAAAAGTCGCAACCTGGAGACGATCTAATAATTGGATTTATTTTGTTTGGAATGAGTATATTTATTTGAAAAGCGAATGTTATATACATGTTGAAATGCTCAATAAATTAATAGAAATCTTATGAAGATGCTTAAAAACTCTAAAATTAGCTATTATTTTATACAGTGTATAATTCAGCAATGTAAGGAATATTGATTATTTAAATACAAATTTTTTGGTTATAGCTGTAAATTCATTGAAAGCTTTTGAAGTAATCAATAAATTTCTTTCTAACTGAAATAAAAAATATTCTCATTAATTTTTGCAATAATTTATCTTTGTTTTCTTATAAATATAATTAAAATATGTTGCATATACATAATTTATATGCATATTTGGTTCAGAACATTTTTTAAAATAAAATATTCTTTAACATAAATGCCGATACCTCCAGGAAATTTTTATTTGACTCCTGGAAAACTCTTTAAAAGTCATGGAATTTAACCCTAGGAAATCTGTATAAGCAATGTAAGAAATATATTTAAATGCATTAATTTGTAAATAAATAGAATATGCTGGGAAAAAGTTTGCATTTTTTAATATACACCATTCTTTAGTTCATCTGCAATCCAGTAGCATTGTTTCCAATTTATCCCAAATGTTTCTGACTTTCAAACTGTTCTTTGACTGAAAAAAGAATTCTTCCGATGTCTAAACACAGAACATAAAGTGTTTCTTTTTTTATACTTTTAACCTTATATAATAATAGTAGTGTAATGTAGTTATTGAGTAGCAAATTACAGTTAATTGAAGTATATATTTCAATGAGGTAAAAAAAAAATATATATATATAATTTCAATGTTGCAAATACTTTGTTAAAATTGTCAAATCAAATAGTTGCTTAGTAGCAAAAAAATCATATGAGAAACATCATACAATTCTATATTAAATTAAAATACTTAATTTCTGTTAATTGTAGTATGCAGTATTAATATTATTTTAACAGATTTTTTATGTTTAAAGTTTTCTGAGAAAAATATCAAATAATATTTTATAAAAAATGTTTTTCAAAGTTAAAATTTCATTTGACTTATTATTAAGTTAAGAAAGGGTCAGGCAAATTAAAAACATCTTTTTAAATAACCTAAATTTTGTATGATACTAATAAATGATATTTTTCATTTATAAATAAATTTTTATTGTTTTTTTATGTTTTAATATATTAATGACATTGAAATTTATTCAATAATCTAGAGATTTACATGAATAATTTTTCTTCATTTGAGTATTTTGTTTTTCAATCAAATAAAACTATTAAAATATTGCAAAAAAGTAAAATAAATAAATAATAAAAACCTTTAGAGTAAACAGATTGCTAAATTCAAGAGTTTTCAAATGTATCCTTTTTTTTTTCTCAAATAATAAATATCAAATTATGTAAGATTACTTGAAATATTTGGGTGGAAAATAAAAGTTTGCTTATGAACCAGAATATGTTTTAAAAATTTTCGTATTGATGCGCAATAGAATTTAGTGCTTAAAAATATAAAAAGATGTATGATTTCAAAACAAAACATTTTTTTTTTGATCAATTACATGCTATGAAATATTTAAACTAGGGGCAGTGATTAATTTCTTAAGAAATACATTTGCTTTCTTTTATTTTGAAAAAGCATAATTATGTATATATATTATTAAATAAATCAATAAATTAAGTAGTAACATACCCTAAATTTCATTCTAGTTAATGCTACTAGGCAGGGGGTGATATCCAAATAAAAAAGTTAAAATTAATAACATGAATAACACTAGTTTTATAATAACAGATTTTTTTTTTTAATCTTTTTTTCTTATGCCACTGTATTGCAAATAAATATTACCACTGTATTGGTAAATAAATATAAAGAAATCTATTAGAAGTAATAATTGATACTCATAAATAAATATTGTTTATGACTCCAAATTAAATTAATTATAAAATTCAAACTTCAATCTCATAAACTATAATTTAAAATTTTAAAATCAACTTTAATATTAAGGAAAGATGCTCTCAGAACTGTGATTAACTTTCAAGCTAAACAGAAGCTGCCTTAGAATCACAATCGATTTACCTTCAGTTTGAAATTTGTTAAATAGGGAATCTGTTTTGACATTGTAATCTGTTAATTTGACACAATATTTCCTTCTTGGTGATGAGGTAATAAAATAGGATGCAACCTCTTTTGGCTTTCCATTGAGTCATTATAGTTAGGAATAGATATTTTGTTATTTATTTACATTTCCCATAATTTCATTTAATTATTATTTCATGTAAAATTAATATTAATAATTAATGAGACATTAATAGTTTATGATAGTTTGTACATATACCCATTGAAAATTGCAATTTTTCTTTAGATTTATTAAAAAATTATGGAACATTTAAGTATAATTTACAAGTTTAAATATTTACATGTATTTAATTGCTTTCAGTTAGAATATTCACTTTTAAATGTAATATTTTAATTTTTAGTCTAATAAAGTCAAGTGTCCAAATATTTCTTTTTAATGGAAAAGTTATGGATATTAAATCCTTCTATTTCGTATTTCAATTTTTAGTGATGGAATTGATTGTTCTGATATAATGTATTTGATGACTGATTTCATTTTGGCATATTTTCTATGTCAGTGCAAATATACTTAATTTAAATAAATTTTGAGAATATTTTTTTAGAAAATCATATCTTATCATTCTATATTTCAAGTCTAGTTATTTTTTGTTATTCTGATTATTTTAGCAAAAATGAAGAAACATTATTTTATAATGAAAAATTATTCATCCAATATTTATTGCCTTAATGACATTTTATTTGGACTGAGTTAACATTCCTTTCGCTAATACAACAACATTATCACCGCTGATAAGATTTAAATACTTTATGTTTATTGTCTTTTGCAGCACGGATCAGGAATAGGAATACAATCCTTAATTTGTTCTTTGAAATGTTTATATGTTAGGATTTTTGAATTACTTATTCTCAGAATTATTGGTTGAAGAAATTTCTTGAGAAGTAAGAATATGAGCATGCAAAATAAAATATCCTATTTATGCTTAAGCCTTGAAATCTACTCTCTTTTGAAAATCTTCTTTTCCAAATATTGTCTATTGTTTAGTTAAAAACATCTACTGTTGTATAGTTTCTCCAGGGTTCAACTTTTGTTTTCATAATAATATAAGAATGTAAATAAGAAAAAGTTTCCATTTCTGATTTTTCAGTCAAGTCATTTACTTGAAGAGTTAGTAGGTAAAAAGTGCTTTTACTTTATTAATTATTAAACTATTAATATGAGACAGAGCAAAACTATTTCATGTTTCAATTGTTAGTTTATAAATAATTCCAATTTTTTTATTAAAAAATAAATTTTTGCTTGACTTTATAGCCTAAAAATTGCTATTATTGATATTAATATTTTCTTCTAAAAATTTTAAATTGGGAGTGTGTGAAGAATTTATGATTAATTATTGAAATGCCAAAAAGATGCTTGCTCTTTTTTGCACTTCTTGCTCTTATATTTATTTTCTAATAATATAAAAATTAATTTGCTTATTATCGATTCATTAATGTTTTTCTGTTCTTGAAGGTTTCAGTTCAAAACTCATAGCAAAGTGCTTTTTGTTTATGATTTGTGTTTTATTTAGGTCTCCTTATTTTAAATTCAATATGGTATTATTTTTTTTTCTCCATCTACATAACCAAGTATTTTCTGACGTGGTTATTTAAATTACTAAAAATATAAAATTTATTTATTATGAGGAATTTGTTTTAGATATTTTTTTAAAAGTTGAGATATTTAAATGTAGAAAAGCTGGTATAAACGAAATGTTAACTCTTAAATACATATAGTCTCAAGTAATTTACAAAATTTTTTTTCGAATTTTTTTGTTCATTTGTAATATATCAACTGATTTCAGATTCAAGCAGTTTAAATATTTTTTCAAAAAATAATTAAATTTATCAAAATCAGTATTTTTTATTAATATGAGGCAATATTCTTTTTTCAGATTTCAATTGTTATAATCCATGTGCCACATGCATATTATTTTAACTTACAAAACTTTTCTAATCCAGTCTGTAATCATTTTATATCTTAAATTTAAGGATTTAGCATTTCCATAGTTTCTCTAAATCATTATTTTTAATGTCGCTAAAAGTGTTGATTCTTTATGTTTGTGTTTATATATTTTCCATTTCTAAATTTAGTTTTTACTCTTAGAATAAAGATAAATGATTAGTTTGAAATAATTTTTTTTTGTATTATTGAAACATGAATTTAATTTTTTTCCTCATATTTAATGTATGACTAAAATGATGATTAATACATAAATATGAATATTTTGTTGCAAAAAAGGTTATTTGTCTTTGTGAATTCATTAATTTTACTTTTGAATATAATGCATTTTCCTGCAAAAAAATGTAGACTTCATTAACTTTTCCTCTAATTCATAATAAATTTGAATGACTGCAAAGAACAAGCTTGAAATTTTCTGAAATTAAAATTGATTTTTTTACATTAATGTGAAAAATTTGTTTTTACTCTGACCAGTATATCAAAATGTTATT
This sequence comes from Latrodectus elegans, assembly GCA_030067965.1. Lineage (NCBI taxonomy): Eukaryota > Metazoa > Arthropoda > Arachnida > Araneae > Theridiidae > Latrodectus > Latrodectus elegans. The sequence goes on along the minus strand of CM057818.1, from coordinate 45,688,154 downwards.
ATGTTTGAATTCAATTGGGGAGTGGATGATGAAGTAAAATCATTCTTTACCATTTGAAAGTAAAATAATGTCGTGTTTCAAAATTTCAGAATTTACATAGGTAGGTAAGGAAAAATAATCAAAGAACTTTCTTAAAATGGTTGAAATTTCTTATTGTTGATTCCAGACTTTTCTATGTTCTTAATAATCTGCTTCAATTGATCAAATAAAGCTTGCCTTATCACAAAATTTTCAATTTTCCGTATTTTTGTTATTTTGTTAAATTTTAAAATTTTGAAATATCAGTGCAAGTAAAATTCAGTAAGAAAATGTTTGCACTACCCATTCAGAAGAACTTCAGTGAATCTATAGCAATCTTATTGTAATAATGCAATTTTTACATTCTTATACTCTGAGCAAGTCTAGCAATTAAATTGGTAGATCTTATTCTTTTCAATAGCCAGACGTTTTTAAAATCTTATCACAATTTCTCATACTTTTAATTCCACTTTGCAACACTATCAGCAAATGAACATATTAGGAAATTTTAGTATAAAAGTAATTAGCAAAATATCGTCCTATTTTTCCTACAAAAATTTTATGTTATAAAATGTCAAGAAATTTAAGCATTTTTTTATTGGAAATTTATAAGACTTATATTTCATATTCATGACTTCAAGCATTCTTAAAACATAAAATAATGATTTTTAATCATTGGTTTTTTAAAAATTGAAAAGCCTTATTAATTGCTTGATATTGTTTTATATTTCTTTGTAAGTTTTTTTAAGTATTTGTTGCAAGAGTATTTGGTTTATTTTTTTAAGTATTTGTTGCAAGAGCCTTTTGGTTTATTTTTTAGATACTATGTTTTTAAAAATAACCTTTATAAAAACTAGATATTATCAAGTCATATATGACCTTAAACACAGGGATTAGCTAATGTTAAATTACAAATTACTTAAAGGTTTCAACTATTAAAGAGCTTCTTGCAACTGTTATTCAAATTTTTACTGTCAGAATATTTAACAGTGAATATCATTCTGTATTTTCCTCATAATTCATTTAATAGTAAATAATGCTGTTATTTAGCTCAGATAATTGTATAAAATTAATATTTTAAAAGAGCAATTTTATATTGAACTATTAATAATCAGGCCAACAGTTTATATTTGTTATATTTAGTAAAATTTTATTTAAAATATTATTTAATATTTTAACATAGTTGCTGATGTTTGTGATTCAGTGATTACTATTATAATTGTGGCCATTCAGTTTTCATAACAAATGAAAATAAGCATTTTGTATTTTTGAAATCACTATAAATTATAACATTATTTTGTATAAAAAAGAAAAACAATTGAATATTTCAGTACATACTATTTATGGATGTAGTTACTATTGTCTTAGTTGTGATTAGTTTGTCTTATTTGAGTGGTGAGTTGGTGAGTTTAAAGGTATGAACTTTGTGACTAGTGGTTGGAGCAATTAAAAAAAAAAAAAAAAAAACAGAAATTTGATTTTAAACATTATGGAACAACAGAGAAGAATATTGTGTTACCACTTTCTTCATATTATTCTGTTGTGATCATTGCTGTAGAATTTTCCAATTTTTTTTGCGCAGTGTGTTAAAAACAGCTCACTATTTCCAAAATAATCCATCTGGAGGACCATTTGCTGCTGCTCAAATATCTTATAATCTTTAACTACTAGGTTATATCTTTCACAAAATTTATTTTATGAATGTATAGACTGTTGTACTTGAAGTTCTATCTTATGAAAACCTTTAAAAAATGTGGTTACCTGTTAATGACATTCTAGTAATTGAAAAGTAATTAGCTTGATTTTGACCAAGTCAAAATCAGTCATGTTGATATAACCCCTTTATGTTAAATTTATAGCTCATCTCTTTGCTGATGTGGTATGTGAATGAGACAGTCTAATAATTTCTTGAAGGAAATTTGTTATTTTGCCTAGGCATTGAAAACTCCTGGAATTTTTAGTTGATTCTTTGAGAATGGAGAATAACTTGTTTAAATTTTTAATTTCTTATGAAAACATTTTTTTATAAAAAACCTTTCTGATTTTAAAAATTTATTATTTTTTAATCTCCAGTGAATTAAAAAGATTAGTTTCTGATGTCCTCAGTTGATATATATTCAAGACTAATAATTTAACGTAAGGGAAACTTTAATTGAGAGAAAATGAAAATTCATAGTTTCTAACGTGTTCGATTTCATCTTGCTTTAATGTTATTAATTGGGAATAGTATTAAATTATTCTGAGTTTCCTTAGCCCAGTTTTTTTAACATGAATGGTATTAAATTATAAACTATATACTTGCCTATATATATATATATATATAAATGAAATTTAATAGAGCAGACAATTCATGTATTTCTCTTTTTCTTCTATTAAAAAAAATCTCTCTTTTAACTTAAATGGATTCAGTATCATTTGATTTCAAAATCCAGCATTATCTACTGATTTTGATGTTGTCTTTATTGAACAACAAAATTAATTAATTAATTATGGATTATTTAAATTTAATATGTTGTTTTGTAGATGTGAGCTAATGGCAATGATTGGAAATGCAACCTCTCTGTATTAACACTTTCAATTTCTGCAGTTTCATTTTATAGGAATATTATTTAATAAAAATAGTTAAATCAAATTGAACTTTGTTTCTATTGTGAACATTCATAAATTGAATTAGAATTGATGTATCATTATAGTCTGAGAATTTCATTTGCAAGCAAAATTCACATGTTAATAATAAAAAATCCAAAGTGTAACAACTGTAATCTGTTTTCTAATAAGCATAATCATTTTACAGATGAAAGCAATGTATATTTAACAAGCTTTTGAAATTCATGAAAGTTTTTTGGCAACTTTATATAATCTAGCAACTCAATAAATTTTACTGAAAAAAAAATTTTTTTTCATTCGTGGATAATGTGAATCATTTAACACTGATTAAAAATTATTAATATTAAACATAATTGTGCCAGAATCTAAAGCATAATTGTGCAATTTTCTGTTCAATGCATTTTTAAATAACATTTAGTCTTATAAAAGAACTGATAAAGGATGTTACTGTAAATTATTTTAATAATTAATTCATTAATATTAATAATTTATTAATATTAATGAAGTAATTATTTTAATTTCTTTTCATTGCTATTTACTAAAGCCTTACTAATTATCTGTATGAAAACAATTCTTTTTGAACAGTTTGGTTTTAGGAAGGGTCATTGCTTGAGGAATCAGGTTTTATATTTTAGCCAGAAGATTAGGGATGCTCACAACCTCAAACCCACAAATCATACTGTAGCTGTCTTTCTTAATTTATCCAAAGCTTTTGACAAGATCTAAAAATAGAAACTTTTTCGCAAACTTAACAGTACTTTTAAGATAAGGGAGAGAAATCTGCCCTGGATTGTTAACTTCTTGAAGGCCAGAGACATTAGAGTGAAGTTCAGAGACACTGTCTCAAGAAAATTTAGATTGAGCCAAGGTATCCCACAGGGATCTGTGCTTACCCCTACTTTGTTTTCTTTATTTATTGCTGGAATTGAGACTGAGGCCAATTCTGATCATTGTATAGGATTACATGCTGACATAATCTGGAGTAGCAACGCAAGCCCTATTTTTGCTTAGAATGTTTAATTCATTCATACTTTAGCTAGAAGAGTTTACTGCAGATCTTAAGACCATTTGTAATCCCTCAAAGTCTGTTTCAAGTATTTTTACCATCAATAGACACCTTTAACAATTTTGAGCCTGAAATTTATTTAACGGGGATAGACAGACTCCTGTTAAGTAAATCTCATATCTTGTGATATCTACGATTTTTAATTTAATGTCTCATTTGTAGATCACTTTGTACTTTATCATTTGTCTTTAATTTAAAATTATGAGGTATTGTTTTCACAAAGATCTTAAAATTTATTCCAGACCATATTTAGTTAAACATTAGACAAAAGAATTGAGCTATTTGCAAGCTTTCTAACACATTGTAATTAATTTCAAATTATGATTTTGCTTACAATGCAACACTACATTTATCTAAATTGAAATATGTATTGTTGTGAATTAAAAAATGATTTTCATATTTGTCCATTATTCATAATGTCAAGATTATTGCGTATGGTATTTATGTGATTTAGCCTATAAGACTGTTTATAGAACACATTCTATCAATGTTCAATATCTTAAAAGCATTCGATTATTATTTTTAGTGTCATATTTTAAATAGATTAATTTTAGAAAAATTTTGCAAACATTTTGTGTTCATTTTTCCATAAATAGCAAATTATTTCGTGAAAAAATTTATTAAGCATATGATTGTTATTTTTTTTTAATTCTCGATATTACTTTTTTATTTACTTTTCGTATTTTTTGTGCACGATATTTATGTGAAATAAACGTGCTGAACTTCTTGTACAGAGATACTGGTAACTGAGTGATCGATATTCTGACTTCCAGTCTTACAATTCATGGGTTTGATTCCCACCTGTGAGGGTTGATCTTTACAGCAGAGTTTTCCTCTAAGTTGCAGATCCTTGTGTGTAAAAAGTAACCTTAAGCAACAAACAAACCAATTAATTATGTAAATTAATTGTTTCTGTCATCAAATTGTTGTGATTTAAAATTTTATCTCGATAAAAATTATAATTCTCATTACATTTCATTTACATATGAAGCTAGTTAATTTGTTCTTGACTAAATATCCAGAATGAATTAAATAATGTCTTTTACATCTGGATTTTTTATTGCAAAACTTTCTGTCATATTTGTTCAGAAAAAGTCTTTAAATAAATAGAAATTTCTTAAATAATAAATAAAAAGATTGAAAAATATTTTTGATGTAAGTAATTATTCCTCAAACAATTGAAAACCTTGAAATGGGTGAAAGTATTAACTTGCTTCCAATAATGGTGTCTGCCTAGTGTATTCTTTTATACAAAAAATTGTAAAACTTATGTTTTTATCAGTTGAATTTTTAATTTGGAATTTATTTTATAATGTTTATTTTTGTGTAATTTCAACTTTGAAATTACTATTTTAATTATGAAGTTGCTAAAAGTATACTAAAGATAATTTTGTCTCCTTCTTTTGGAGGTTTAATTATTGCAATTAAGTTCAGTTTGTGCATTGAAAGAAAAAATTCTTTTTAAGTATTTACAAACTACTCCACAGGATTGTTACGAATTTTGAAAGATAATTCTGAACTAGCAAAATAAATCAGTTTTTTTTTTTTTTTTTTTTTTTTTTTTTTTTTTTTTTTTTTTAAATAATTCATTTTTGCTTTTTTGTTTTGTTTCACACATGCAGTTTCAATATTTTTAATAGAATTAATATTTAATTATTTATATTGTGTACTATTTGAGTTATTGGTTAAAACTATGATCTTAAGAATAAAATGTTAATGACAGTTAGTATAACACAGAGCAGGATTTTGGGATTTCTGAGAACTGTTTGAATGCATTTTACTGTCGTTAAAAGCATAAGAAGTGACCTCACTATAACCCTGTATTCTATTCATTATGAATGATTAAAATTAATGATCAAATAAATTTAAATTTCCAGTCTTTCATTTTTTTTTTTTTGTAATTGGTAATTTCATTTTTTGGTAAGTTGTTTTGCCTTTCATTTCTTTTACATAAAAAATGCTAAATTTATGAAATCTCGTAATTACTAAAAATTTTTTAGCAATAAAAATAAAGGTTAAAGTTTGTTAGTGTTCTTAGTTTTAACTGCCGCCATTTTGTGCGCAACCACCCATTTCTTTTTATATCCCTACAAAATTCAATCAGCATTTTCTCATATACCTTTGCTCCTGTGTCTTTTGGAACAGTAATAAGTAAAACGAGCAAAGGTACTGAATTACCTTTTTTTTCTTCCTTAAGTGATTCTTAGATTTTTAATTTAATTTAAGATGTATTTGAATTAAGGTTAGGAATTAAAAGAGTAAACTATTTGCATAATATTTGTATAAATCATTATTTATTTTTTGCAGATCTTTTCGCAATTTTGCAAAGTTAATTAATTTTAATATTTGCTGAAAATAAATATGAATCTTCCCATTGTAGACATTAAACTTTTTACGTCTGCAAAATTCTTATGGAAATAAATATTTCATAGATTAAAATAATGTTTACACAAGATACTCATCGCAAATTAATTTTATAAATGATTTTCATTGTCAAGTTAAACTAAGGCATTAGAAATGGTTGAGGTAGCACAAAACATTCCATCAGCATCTAACCGCCACAGCGTCTACTTTGGCTTGATAACAAAATCAATGGCTTACTCCAATCAAGCTGAGTGGATGTCTTGACTCTCTTGGTTGACCAAGAGGACGCCTTCCTATTTCACCCTCTCATCTGGCTGCAATTAATCGGCTGCCTTTTTTCCGTGTCATTTGTTTGTTTTTCCTTTTCCTAGAGAAAGATAAATGTAGGCAGTAACTCTTTCGATCGCTCGACCTCGGGCCTATCTTGACTCGAAATAGCTCTGTTATTTCGAGTCAAGATAGGCCCTCAGAAGACATCAAGAATGGTAATGAGTTGACATTGGCTTTTACTTCTGATGGCTGGGTTCTCAAACTCCATTGATCGGTAAAATTTAAACATTCCAAAAATTTTCCAGAAGTTTTCGCTATGAAATGTTTTTATCATGTTGCACTTTGTTGATGAAGTCTAAAATGGTTGGATATAGCTGTTTATATATTTTTTCAATACGTCTTATCTTTTAAAAATATACAAATAGGCTTAAAATATTCTTGTTTTTGGCTCAGATGCCGAATTCTGAGTTTGATCATTTTTTTTGGCGCTTTCTCTTAAATATTTTTTGTTGTTTTTATTACGTCATAGGTATGGGGACCTATAAAAATTATGCAGAAAATTCGATTTTGGCAACCCTACTATTTACGTCATCGCTCACGTCATCTTGGCAACATTGCTTCATCGCAAAAAAAAAAAAAAAAAAAATAAAAAAAAATCAGAATTTTGAATTCTTGATTACACGGCATCTGTGCCTTTGTTTTATTATTTTATATTATAGGAGAAATCCTATTACGCAAGGAATTTGGGAACTTAAACTGTAAGTAAAAATTAAATTTTTAACAGCTTTATTGGAATTTTCATAACTTTAAGTAAACAGTTTACAGTTTTTATGAAACTTCGTCTGAAAAAAAATCCTTGGCTAACATATGATGTTAATTAATATTTTTCATTACAGTCTGTTTAAAATATTTATAAAATTTTGGTATATTTTAGAATGCATATTTTTTTTTATTAAGTTGTTGTTATATCCATATTTTAACTCGAAATATTGTCATTAAGATACCATTGAATTTAAATATCCAAGTAAAAGTTGCTTCCTATATTCAAATTGGAAGTCTTATTAAATATGAAATCTTAATCGGTTGTTCAAAATAACAAACGAAAACTGTTTTTCATTTGTATTCGTTGCAAACAAAAATGTTTATCTGCTTACCACATCTTAGTTAAAATAATATCATGTGACCATTACATCGATCGCGATGAATAAATTTTCGCGATCGAAAAACTTCTATCACGCGAGTGCTTAAACTGTTTTTCTGTCAGTTTTTGATTCTTCTAAAATGTTGCAAAGAATTTATTACCACTAAATAAATTTCTTTATCGAATTAAAATGAATAGTGGAGTCTCATTACTTTCAAACGCAGCTTTATTTGGGAGAACTTATTTGAACCCTGTAAGTACAAAATTAATTTTAACAAACATAAAAACTTAAAATAAAATTGAATTGTTTTCTAGGAGTTTGAATGTTGAGTTTAAAGAGAACATGAGACAGAAGGTTTCATTTCATTTTTTTCTGTAGTTTTGTTTTTGTAGTAAATATATTAAATGAGTGCTTTCATATCTGCAATCTATTATTTTTTATTTATTTTTAGTTTTTGCTATGTTGAAGTTGATACAAATTTTATTCAACAAGAACTCAAGTTGTCAGTTGAACGATTAGTGTCGAATTCATGGGTTGGATGTACTATTTCCAGTGTGGATGTTTATAATGGCTTAGGAGCTATATTTTTTTGAATTGTAGAACTTGGTTGAATCAGCTCTTATGAGCAAAAAGTGACCATGAAATGTCAAATTAATCCTTTTTATCCCAGAAAAAAATTATTTTGTGTCTTAGCATTCTCAGGTTTTGTAGATGCTGGTCAACACAGTATGCGATTAAACCGAACTGTTTTGCTCTTGAATATTACGAGACAAATGTTTTATGTACTTAATCTTATCATGCTTAATAAAATATAAATTAAAGGTTTTAGGTGAAGCCCGGTGGCTTAGTAGCAGCGTTTCTCGCTCGCAAGGCACAGGTCCGAGGTTCGATTCTCGGGCTGTGCTAGATCGACTCAGCCCTTCATCCCTTTAGTGGGTCGATAAACTGAATACCGAGCATGCTTGGAAACTAAACACTGGGGGTCTGGCGCTAGGCTGACTACCTAACTGGGACATATGCTTCGCACCACAAGGTCTTCTGTCATGAAAACAATTATAGGCACTGTAGGCCTTGGCCCATATGGGCTGTCGTTCCATGGAGAGTAAAAGTTTTAGATGAGTGATTTTAATGCACTTTTCAGTCATGTAAATTGGAAATACTTGAGATCTTGATCAAAATAATGCGATATATTCTAATCTTAACAAAATTTCCACCTGAAAATTTAATAAGAAATTAAATTTTTTTCCCCAAAACTTAAAATAAAACTTATAAAATTTTGAAAAAAAGTGGTGTTCTCATTAAGAAACGATCGCGCAGATGTTCATATGTAATTGTATTTCACACTTATTGTATTTTAATCACGTCGTAACAAATGTTTCTTGTGTTTCTGAGCACAAAATAAAATCTTTTAATTCTTTGAACTTCGGTAACTTTTTTTCCACCAAAACAGTGTACAATTCTTACCGTTTGTGTGTCTTGTTCCTGCTGTAGACAGCCTCTCTTAGGTGTGTTTGCAGCATACCCCCCGCCCTTTTTTTCGTTCCGTAATCCTGGCTTCTTTATTTTCTTTTAAGTCTTTGTATCGATTAGAGTTTTCCGAGAGTGGCCAATAATCCTCTTAAATGCTGAACTGTGGATGAAGAGAAGACCCTTTTCTCACTCTCTCCTACCCTAAAAAAGTATAAGACTTACAAGGAGAAAAGAAAGTTGGAAGAGTTGGTGTTATCTCTTTTATCTTTATTTCGAGGATTGTGCGAAGTATAAAGATAGATTTTTTTGTTTCATGAAATTGTTATGTAGTTGTCAGAAACAATGTCTTAGGTACATAAAACAGCATTAAGTGTGTACTTTCAGTAGCTAAATACTATTCCTGTAATTTATTTTCTATTGGGTGTGGGAATAGTATTTGTTGTTTTTATTTTCAACTATTGAATTTTAAATTTAATATATTTTTATCTTACGTTAATCAACCCGCATCTCTTCTTTCTTTTAAGTTACTCGTCGGTTGTCATTGAAGTCATTAGCACTTGAAATTTAATGAAATAAGTCATTTCTGATTATGTTTAGTAAAAGGATTAGACTTAATTCCTATCCGTAACGCTATGGATTTGGTGACATTAAGATTCGAATTGTTTGTTTATGTATTACAATTCTGAGATTCACAATAATTTTGATTATGAAATGCTCGCTTATGCTGATGGTTGTGAATCATATGAATTATGCCGTTGGCGACATTTTCGAAAACTGCGCCAAACATGTTACGTATTCTAGGTTTAATATCTTGGATAATGTTATATTAATAGAAATATCAATAATTTCTTCTGCTTTTTCTGTTGAATTCGTTTAAATATGTTTACTTAAATTTTGATTTTATTACAATGGAAGGGATTGATATTTTTTATAAGATTTTTTCTTGAACTAGCAAATGAAGCATTACTGCTCTAATTTTCAGGCCAATAATTCATAGATAAGACACCCAACTTGAACGTTGATATTTTTAGTAGTTCAGAATTCATTTTAAATCGTCGGACTCTATCGACTTAGAACTAGTGAGCAAATAATAACCTTGAAACGATTTGAATAAAAAAACCTAAAAATTTTCTCAAGACTTTATTTTTGAAATAAATCATATCAATCTATTTTTTGTGAACTGAGGATTTTGTATTTATTTATTTTTAAGTTAAAAGTTTTCAAAACGTTGATAAATAATTGTTGTATTTAATCCAAGTGTGCTAGCAAGATCTAGAGTTTGTTTTAATCAGAGCCATTTCTTAGTTTGTTATTAAGTACGAGAGGAAAATTTCATTTCTATATTCTTACTAACGTAATTGGTAGATTTAAAATAAATTCAATGTTGAGTTTTTATTTGCCGAAAACAATTACAATTCCAGAAAACCGTTAAAAGAAATATTTTATTTTATTTTATTAATTTCAGAAGATTTGTTCAGGAACAATGCGTTCGAAAGGAAAACGATTAATTATGCTCTATGATCGCGCTCGACTTCGACGTATATTTCAATTTCGTATTGTAAATATATATGCGACATACATATTTTTATTCATAAAACTAATATATATATATATTGATTAAAAGCAAAGAAATTTTCCTGAATGTTAAGGAAATATCGTGTATTTTCACAATTTCATTGTTTAGTTTGTTTTTTTTTATTGACTATCTTTAAAAAAGTGTTATAAACTTACATAATTTAAATAAAAGACTGAAATCTCTCTCTCTTATTTAATGGTAAAAATTTACCGTACGGTCACCCTTGGCGAAAATTTCAAAAAGTCGCCAAGGGTAATTGTATGACAAATTTCCGATCGGGAAAAGGGCGGTAGGAAAATGGTTGAAATAGTGAAAAGTATTTCATACATTGTTGGCATCTAAAAAGCTCAACTAATTTTACAAAATTAACAAAAAACTCACATTTATTCAAGCATTAATGGTAAAATAGTAAAAAAGTTGATATGTTAGATTATCCATAAAATTTTTGGATTAAATTTTATATTAATGAATTTAAATCAGTAAATATTCCTGAGAATTTAATGACAAATAAGATTGCCTAAATACTAGTTTGCCGGGCTTCCGGTAAAAATGCTCGCCAAATTTGGCGCCAAAAAAAACGCACTAAGGGTGATACAGTAAATCTGATCTTTATTTAATAAATATTATTTTTTTAAAGGTCAATGTTTGAAATTATTAACATCAGCCAATTAACATTCAATGTTTTTGATTGCATTTATATTACTTTGTCAATAAACAAGAGGTACATAATAGAATGTCGATTAACCGATATAAGTCCTAAAATAGTTTACCCAGTAGTTTGGATGATTGAATTGGATTTGTGAAAAATCAATGAGTTTTGTTTTTTAGAATATTTAGAGTAGAAAACAATTTATTTTGTATAATACTGAACTGCATTTGTTGATTATTTTTTTTGCTGTTTATGTGATTATTTTTTGTGTTGCATATTAGTGAACATTTTATGTAAAACTATTCATTTGCAAGGTTTAATTAGATATTTTTTATTGCTTAGCATTTTATATTTTCACCATTAATGTCATTTAATTTTAGTACTTCAGTATTTTTATTAAGAAAATCCCTACATTTATTACAAAATGTTTGTAATGTGTAATAATGATAAAAAAAAAGTGTTTTTCTTATTTCTTTCCCTCCTTTTTTTAAATGTAACTACAGTATTTATAATTATGGTTGTGATTATTTACAAAATTGTTTCACAAATACAGGAAAATGGTTTTCTTAATCTTGTAGGATTTCTCTAGTTGCTCTTAAAATGCTGTTAGATAATCTTGCATCCCTAACCAAAATTTTAGTAAATTTATTTTAAATTATTTGAGAAAGCATTGTATTGTGGCGATTGAAGACATTATCTAAACGTTTTTCTTGGCATATTAATGTGATTACAAATTTTTGATGAAATCTTGAGAAAAATCTAACAATTTTTATCAGTATATATATTTTGTAGTCTTACTAAATTTCTATTCTTTTAATTAAAACTTCAAACTCATATAATAATTAAAATATATATTCAAATGATAAGTCTATTGAATTTCAGAGCTATGAAATTTTTAAATGGCATATTATTAAATCTTTCTTAATTCTTAATTATTCAATATTGAAAGACCAAGAGGTTGTTTAATACTTTTTTCTGCAAAAATTTATGGATTAAAGATAAACTTTAGAATCATGATAGTTTTTATAACTATCTTTGAAAATTAAAAAAAAAAAGAATAATAATTGGTATAGTCAATGTTTTAGGTAATTACTTTAAATGCAATTTATATGCATATTTCAATAATTACAAAATTTAGTTTTACTATTTAGGAGAGTAGAATTTGAATTGTACTTGGCTTGAGATTTTTGATCATATGATTTTAATTCCACTTTTCGATATTATATGTAAAATTATGGAATTTTAAAATTTTGTAAATAATTCTTAAGTTTTATAATTTATTATTACTATGTGAAATCTGACTGAAATTAAGTATATAAGCCTTGAAGTTAAGCTTACGGATACATTTACAGATGTAAAGTATTGTAGACATACTTTTATTATCAATGTTGCTTTTATGAATTTATTTTTAAAATCTAATTTTAAAGAAGATATGATATATGTTAATGTCTATTTAATTTATAAAGATTAGTAGCACTAATTTATAGTGTAAAAATGTTGACTTAAACATATTTTAAGTGCATATTAAAAGAAGTCATTTAAATTGAAACCTAAAAAATTTTAATTTTGCTTTTGATGACATAGATATATTATTTTATGGCACAAATGCCATATTATCCAGGAATAATATAAATATACTTGTTAATATATACTTGATTCACTCACTAGTAGGCGTTAGGAATTATGTTGACTATCATATGATATATAAACTCATCTAACTATCACTCTTTTCATTTGAAAAGTCAGGTGCAATTGTTGTTTATGCGAAAATGATTATGTGATTGATTATTTTGATATTTTTACAGGTTTTTCTATTTATATCATTTTGCATTCTATGCGTATCATTGTCGGTTTAATGGACAGTATAGTGCTTTAGCATTAATAACATCATGGCTATTTATTCAGGTAATATATGCTTATTTTTGAATAAAATTTATTAGAGAAATGATTTTCTTATAGCGTTGGTTTAGAATCAGTTTATTCAGCAAATTCTATAAAATGGAAATGTTATTTTATCTATAAATCATGCTCAAGATATAATCACATTTTCTGTGAACTAAAATAATTTAAAAATACATTTTTGAAACATTTATTCAGCTTAGTGAAACATTTCTGTTAGAAATATTTGCAGTCTAAATTTTAAATAATTAGAAATAAAATGAACAGATTGTCATAACATTTAATCAAATAGTTAGTCTTTTGTTTGATACCATTAATGAAAATAATTATATTGCATGAATACAAAATATGAAAAAAATTATTAAAATGTCTTTATTTTTAATATGTGGATAGTAATACATCAATCCAAAGGTGAAAATAGATTTTAATTTTGTATTAGAGATGTGAAAAGCATAATTTATATATTTATCTATACAATGTAAGTGAAATACTAATAGCTTTTTCAGTAAATTTTACTAGCGCAGCATTTAATTTTCTACATTAAGATTAAATATTTCCTTTTCTTATTTAATTTTTTCAATTTTAATTAAAATTAGATGAAGTTAAAGTTAAACTTTGTATTCATGATAAGAAAATAATTGTTACATTAGAATCAATTGCATTATGAGTTCTAAAATAATTTTTTCTTGATATTTCATCACTTTTTTTTTTGTCATTTATTTTAAATATAGTAAGTATTTTACAAAAAAAAAAAAAAAAAAAAAAAAAAAAAAAAATTTTTTTATTTAAGATGCATAAAAGTTATATAAAACTTCTATTTATTTATTTTGAAGTTAAATATTATTACTTAATTAATTTGATGTTTATATTATAACTTAATTCAGTATTTTATGTTTTTAAGTAAATAATGATACTTTAAACCTTCTTTTTCCTTCTTGCACACAGATTTTTTATTGCCTGTTCATACATATTTATTGCATAATAAGTATAAAACATATATGTTTTTTGATAAATTTTATTTCTCCTACCATGTAAGAATCTTATAATTGGATTCTTACTTAGTTCTCCTTTATTGCTTGTTTATCTTTTTTTTTTCACAATTATTTGTCCTCAACAATGAAAAATAATATTATAAATAATTTATTATTAAAATTTATTTTTTCGGATAAATTTTATTTCTCCTACCATGTAAGAATCTTATAATTGGATTCTTACTTAATTTTCCTTTATTACTTGTTTATCATGTGTTTTACACAATTATTTGTCATCCACAATGGAAAATAATTTATTTTAGCTATTCCAAGAGTTACTTTAAATATTTTGTATTTATATCTAATTGTTTCATTTTCTAATCGGTAAAACCTAAAAAACTATTCTGTAACTAAATTCAGTGGTGCACAAATGCTTACTGAGAGCAAGTCATAGGATGTATTTATATTCAGGATGAGTTATCTTATTCACAGAACTTGAAATATGAAGTAGTATGTATAGGTGTATTCAAACAGTAGGCACCAGTTCTTATTCACTTTTTATTATGTATCATATTTAGGTTTATAAAAAATATTTCAAATAATGAATCTTTTGTATTACATAGATTAATTCATTTTATAAAATATTTATGCATCATGTAATTTAGAAATTTGTATATTTTGAAGAAGCTGTGAAAGTTCTAAGCTAATCAAAATAAAATGGGATTTCTTTATTACAATAAAAAATTAAATAAAACTTTTGCGTGTGTATTTTATCAATACGTGTGTATTTTTAAATGTTATAAAAAATAAATATATTGAATGTTAAAAATGATTATTCACTATTGTTGGTGTCAGTATGAATGCCATTTTAGGGCAACAATATTTAAATATAACTGAAAGCACTTTGTATTGCATATTTAATGATACAGTCCAAACACATAACATCAAGTGACTGATAATGAGTATTGATTTTATTATATTTGTGTTTTCCTTTTCACATAGCGTTACTGCTAATTATGCTGCTTAGAACTGTGTTAATTTAGGAAGCCATCCATACCAGCTAAATTACATATTGCTATGCAATTCAACTAAATTGATTATTGTTCAAATGTATTTTTCGTTGTCATTAATATTTTATCTAATTTCTAGCATTCTATGCTTTACTTTTTCCATCGTTATGAGCTTCCAGTTGTAATGGCACAACATGAGCAGCAAGAAGAGGATTATGATTCTGACACTTCATATCAGTCTGAAAATTATATGCCACTTCCTACATCAGAGGAAAATAATCAGCGCTCTGAACAACATGAACAATCGGCAGCTGCTTCCATAGAGGTTGTTTCTCATGAAGAACCTTCTGCATCCCTACCAAACAGAAACAGCAGCTCCAACTCAAATTCTAACAGCAGGAACAGGCGAAGAGGAAGCTCAAAACACGTACATTCTCCTACTGTCGAAGACAGACGTCCTCAAATTTCATAAATTATTGTATTTGAAAATCACATATTGTACTTCTCCTATGAAATATTACATTTTCTGGTTTACATATGTGTTCAATACTAAGATTGTTTTTATGAATTGCTCTCACAGGCTGAAAGTGAATAATTTACCCAAAAAAGAATGTAAATTGTTTTAAGTTAATAAGAAATTGATATACATTAAATATTGTAATTTTTGATTTATGAATGCATAATTGATTAGATATCTTTTAGAAGTCAAATTAAGGAAAAATATTTTTTTCATTAATTTGACAAACTCTTAAAAAGTATTATGTCTTTTGTAGTTACATTTTTATTTGTAAATTAATGATAGAAAAATTAAATCATCTTCATAAATATCAAAATTGATTAAATTTCACTTAACAATTACAATTACACCCTTTTTATTTTTTAAAAATTATTTCTTATTATAATGTAGCATTAGCTCTCAAAATTTGTTCAGCATGTTATAGGTAGTTTTTCTAATTTGAAATAAAATTATTGAGAGTGATTTAGAAAAATGTTCCCATAGAATATCCCATTAGTATCTTTTATTGAATATGTTTGAGGCGTTTCTAGCTGTCCATATATTCATGTATATTTGGTGCCCTGACTGTATATTGATATTACTGTGGTGATTTTATGTAAATGATGCAATATTGATATGGTGTGCTCAAGTTGATAAATTCGTTTTTGTAAATTTTATTTGTGAGAAAATGCATTAAAATGCTGTTAAATAATATTTGTGACTTGCATTTTCAAATGTTGTAGATTGTTTTAAAATTGTAGTTCTGCTTTGACTGACAGAAAGTATTTATTACTAGATGTGCTTTTATTATCGACTGAAGCTGCATCAGAGAGTTGCAAAATTCTTTGTGTGATATTAAGTCTAATCCAAACTAAATTAAAATTTGCTACTCATTTATGAATTAAAACATAAAAGATGAAACTAATCCTATTCTAAATATTTATTGAATATATCTTTTTCTAGTCATTCTACTCTTCTTTCCTTGTTTTTGTGTTATAGTTAATGTCTCCTGCTTGGGTAATAAAGCATTTAAAATAAGGCAATTACAATAGTCTTTCGTATTTCAATACTTCTCTATTTCATTCACAAAATTTTAGATTATAAATTATATTAACCAAATCGTTGAAACAGGTGTTATTTATTGAATACTTATCCTAAAATGTCCTGGAAATTATATTTCATGTGTGCAACTATATAAACTTTACTTTCTAGATGTTTCATTCTTTTGAGTAATACAAGATGTTTTATGTGTTTCTTGAAATGTGTTGTGTATTGAAAACATGTTTAAATGTAGATAATATTCTACAATTTTTAAAGTTTTGTCTTCGGAATATTGTTGAAGATACTTTTTGTAATTCTTATATTATTAAAATGTATCTTATATATATATATATATATATATATATATATATATATATATATATATATAAATTTCATAACAGTCATTGCTTTTCTTGGTGTCTGAGTTTCTCTCTTTTAAAATTATATTATTTATTTTAGGAAATATCAACATTTTTAAGAATAAGAGCAATATATTTCATTTCACGTTGTTGTAACTGCTTAGTTTTCGTTAAATGTTTTATAAAATAAAATTGCAAGTTATTAATGATTGCACTAAATTTATTCTTTGTTATATTGTACTTATTAATATTTGGGGTATGCATTAGATTTGAAATTTATTGGTGCTAAAATATTTATTTTACTCCATGGAAAGTATGATTAGATGTATTTATTATGAGACAAATTCTTGCATTCCTTATTTTGTAAATGTATTCAAGATTTTTATTATTTGTTAGAATTTAAATAATTATTTTTAAAAAAGTTATTAAATTCATGTTTGTGATTGTGTATATGAATTTGATAATGAATTATGTTAAACAAGAATATATTTTTATCTCTTTTTAAAAATTTAAACTTCTTCATTGAATTCTTTTAAATTTAAATATTGGAATTTGTTATCGACTTGATTTGGGATACACTAGATTTAATGGAAAAGTTTTTCTTTTTTTGATGTCAAAAAACTGGTTTAATGTTCAGTTGAGATAAAATTATGTTCCTATAAAATGATTGAAAGAATCTCTTTAAATGTTTTCTTAAGATTCATTTCTTATATGTATAGTAGATTATAAATGAAAGATTATGTTGTTTTCATTTTTAAGAGCGAGAGAGAGTTAAATCTTTTAAAAAATTGTGTATGTTATCTAATTTAATTTAATAAGTGAAAAATAAAGTAATTTAGTTGAAGTTGTTGTTGTTTCCTTTGAGTTCTACATGTTACTGATTTTACAATTACTCTTTAAATTAATTATATTTCAGAAGAAACAAAAAATCAGCATTGCTTTGTTATTCAAAGTTTATTAACATATGAAATTGTTTAAGCATTTCTGTTCGCTCTCTCTACCATACAGAGCTACTTATAAATTGAATCAGTTTTGGAAATCTAGAATTTCATGTCATTTCCACCCATCAATCATGGGGTTTGGTCGATTTGGCTTTAGTACGAACTGTTTTACTACTTTTTCATTCCTTTTGTATTTGTACTACAATTTTTTAAAAGTTCAACTGAAGCTTTAAAGTAATTGTTTAAATGGTCAACTTTATGCAAGACCCCCAGTGTTTAGTTTTGTTCCCAAGCACGCTTGGTACTCAATTTATCGACCTATTGAAAGGATGAAAGGCTGATTCGACCTTTCCCAACTCGAGGATCGGACCTCGGATTGGTGCCGTGGGAGCGTAAACCGGGCGAAAACACCGGAATTTAATAACACAATAATGTTAAATAAAATATCTAGCTTTTTATTTTTAACATATTCATATAGAGAATCCTAATTTTTGAGGAACTGTGCAATAAAATTTCTTGCCTTTAAAATTATTTTAATTCAAACAGTTTATTTAAAAATAATGAAAATATTTAATCTCAAATCTGTATTAATTCACCTTTCTTACTTCATTGGTTGGTACATGTTACTGCATGTAAGCTTATAGAATTTCGAACATTTTTAATTTAAAAAAGTCCAAAATGTGCAATGAATTCTGTAATAGTAATTGAACAGCAATATATCCAAAGCAAAGCAATAGTTTATCATTACATTTTAAATATAGATATTTCGGCCATATTGTTTTTAGATGAAATTTTATAATTTAGAGGAAATTAATTTAATTTAACTAACATTTTAAAATTCCCTATACCAAAAAGAGAGCGCAGAGAAATTTTCATATAATAATTCAAAATCAATTATAAAAAATATATCAGTTGGAATTTTTTTAAAAGATATATTTTTTATAGTTAACACTCCGCAGAGTTTCTTAGAGAGATATTTCTGTACGCCCAGAATTCTATTTAAAACGAAGTTTCTTTAAAACTTGATATATTTTTAAACACAAATCATAAGTTATGCGAAAGAGCTACAGATGCATATATATAGGTTATATAATAATGTCCAGATATTATGAAATAATAATAATAATCATTTAGTTATTTATTTTAGAAATGATTCCCTCTGTAGTTCTCAAAAGTGTAAAATGTCACAACATAAAAAATTGAGAAAAACATTGTGTATTAATCTGCTTTTTTCAAAATACAGAGAGGAAAAAATTCCATTAGATCCATATTTTGATATATAATCAAAATGATTTATCTGTAAAAAGATAATTTTGATTATTTAACATACCTTTAAAGGGATCTTAACTTCACGGGATGTTCATGAAAATGGAGTTCATATATAAAAATCGATAGAAATGTTCATATATTTAAAGGGCAAATGATTCGTAGTTTAAACACAGTACGGTAATTTATAAGGCTAAAATAAATAGTGACATATAGTTACTAAATTTTTTTTTTGTTATAAATATTTGAATAAATGTAAAAATACCTGAGAAATGTTTTATCATCAAAATAATATGTGTGTGTACAAGGATTATAAAAATAAAAAAATATATATTAAAGAATGTCTTCAACGACGAGATTTATTGTTCTTTAAGTGTTAATGCTTAAAGATAAATTTGAAAGAGAATTATTCTTTAAAGTGAATTTTGTACCCCCTAAAAACATTTCCCCCGCGGTGGGTATTGCACACAAGAGCTACTGAACTTCAATCATATGACAGCTTAACGGATCCATCACGTATACGATGACTTAAATTTATAATTTTTATACTTAGTTTTTAATTTATAGAGCCTCTGTATATTATTTTACTCGTGAATAGATAGAAATATTGAACAAAATATACAAATACAATAGGTAAAACATTGAAAACTTAATTTAAATCTTACAAATTTCAGTAAAATCAAAATGCTTATGTATCACTGGGCACTAAACTCTAATGTTTTTGGAAATCCATTAAGCGGTTTTCTTAATAGCGGCAAATTTTAGTTTTTCGTTCTACATGGTTACTTTTTGCACTGGAAAGTTAATTTAATATAGGCAACTTTTTTTCTTTGTGATTTAAACTGCTGTTTGAATCACTTGTCAGTATGATCCAACAAGGGAGACGAACTCCTGAGCTAAAGACAAACACGCTCCTACCAGCTCGGCGTACAAAAATCATATATATATATATATATATATATATATATATATATATATATATATATATATATATATATATATATATATATAAATTGATAGTAAGTTGCTTAAGTTATAATATCAAATTACTATATTAATGCAAAATCATATCTATCAATGTCTTTTTTTAATATTATGCATTTTTCGTCAAAACAATGAGACTTAATTGGAACTTTGAAATTTGAAAATGAAAAGAACTGCTTAATCTTGATTATACTTTTTATAAACTATTTTATCTCTTTTAATTTAACTTTAATATGAAAATAAGTGCAAAGACAATTATTTTTAAATTATTATTTATTGATATATTTTTAGCTTGAAATTTATTCCTATGGTAAATACGCAAACGCGCACTCACGTGTACGAGCATGTGTTGAATTAATCACTCATTAATTCTATATTTTTATTCATTTTCATTTATTATTACAAGTCATTTTCCACTGCATTTTTCATTTCCTCAGAGATCGCAGAAAATCTGTTCTTTCAAGTTGTTCTTCTTAAGAGGAATATGAGTTATTAAAAGAATATCATGCCGTCCACCCTGTCTTGTGGTCAGCGTGCCTGACTGAGGATAGGTTGGTCTCGAGTTTGAATCCCGGTTCGGGTATGGATGTTACTTTCTCTTTCTATCCTGTCTTTTTATGAATGGGTTGCCTATCCTATAAACGTATGCCCATAGCACGTGTTTACAGAGGAAGTCGGAGTCCATACCAAAATATGATTCAATTGGAAAAGTGGGGAGTTGCGCAGCCTATAATGCCAGTCTAGCTGGCACAAGACGACGAGAACAAAGGAATACACAATGTTTGTTTTAATATAATACAAATATATTTCGTTTGCCTATAAAAATTCTCAACTATTTCTTAAATAAAACTATTTCCTTGTTTTCGGTTTGATTTTTTTATGTTGATTATATATATATATATATATATATATATATATAATATATATATATATACTTTAAATTTATCTGAGAAATACTATCTCTTATCTCTGTTTTAATCTTTTTGTGAGATGGATCTTTTTTCCCTGTTTAAAAACTTGCTTTAAATAAAATTCCTCCATATCTAGTCTTTGGCGTAAGATTTAAACGAAGTTAGGGTAGGAGAAAAGAAGGGAAGAGAAGATACAAAACGTTGACTCAAGATTTTAACTCCTCTTTTTATTTAGAAGTTTATTTTATTATTTTATAATCGTTCCCCTTAAGAAAAGAATCGTTGCTTTGCCGAGCTTCAGCTTAAGCTTGTTAGGCAAGTCCTTAAAAGTCTTGCCGATAAAGATTAAAAAAATCTTTTGCAGGAAAAGTCTTATTTATATATAAAAAAAGTTGAGTCTGAATTTGCTCAGTTTGAGTTACTACTCTTTATCCTCGCTAGGATTAGATGCTTCTTTATTTAACAGTGGTGGTACTAGTATTATAGGTTCTACTGTCCTTTCTTTATTGTGTGGTAAATTGTGTACTTCCTCTTCTGTCCTTAGGAAATAAAAATTTAAACATATATTCCCTTGATTTTTAGGCTTTTTTTTTCCACTGGTTCAAAAATTATTTACAAGTTATTAATTTTTGAACAAAACTAAGTATGTACATATAAATTGCTTTAAAAGACAATTTTGTAATAAGCACTTGTTAGAGCGATAGTAAATTCAATTCTTTTTTTTTTATTGTATTTTAAGATTCTTAAAATATGTTTATCGTTTTAAATACAGTTGATAAAACAATGAAATTGTCAGTTAAAAATATTGATGTTTTATCAAATTTTCGTATAAATACATTTTTTCAGAAAGCCTGAAGAGATTAAAATTTTTAATTTTGAATTTTTGTTAACATTTGTCATAAGACACATTACAAACTAAACTTGTGGTAGTCATTTACATTTCTTAAAATTTTGAAATTTTTCCTTGAAAATTTTATTATTTAATAAAAAAAAGATAAAAATTTATGCATTATTCTTCTCAACTGTTCATTACTCATATTTCAATTAATCCATATATATACATAAAGACATAATTGTTGATTACTTTCAACAAATTCTAGAAGGGTTTCCAATGTTCAAATTCTCGCCTATTGCAGTGCGAATTTACCAGGGAAAAGGAAAGTCATTGAAGTCCTTCTTTTCTGAAAAAAGTGGATACCTCAAGTCGAATATTGTTTATTTATGCTTTGAACAATCTCAAATTTTTTTTTACCTTTAACATTAATATATAATGACAGTAAAACATTCTTTTGAAAAGAACTTCAAAATTTCCTAATTGAATTCTATGACGTTTTCGTATATCTAGTATTAATTTGAAACAAATTTTCTTTTTTTTTCTTTATCTTTATCTTTTATTTTATAAGCTCATCCTTTTTTTGAATTTATTTATAAGTGATTTATACGTGTTTTTTTTTATATTTACTCATACACTACAAAAATTATTTAAATTGTTAATGCTGGTTAATTTTATAGCAAATATATATATTTGGAATCAGTATAAATTTAGTTTTTTACTGCAATTTCTGAGCGTACCAGTGAGTTTTTATTATTATTATTTTGATTTTTTCATGCACAAAAAAAAGAGTTAAAATCAGAGAAGATGCTATCTTTAATTATCTAAATGTAAAAACACAATACATTTAAAAATAACTTTTGAGAAAATGGAAATTTTTTTCTGTCAAAATGAACTTTTGAATAAATGTTGAAACTATATTTTGGGTAAAGTGTAATTCAGTGCTTATAATTAAAAATGTAAATGGTTATTATTATTTAAAATTATTGATTTGATAAACGAAGGTAAAATTTTTAACTGTATAAATCCGCATATTATAAAAATGAAAAATTGTTATCAGTGTTAAATAGATCTATAACAATTCAGAATATTCGATATAGATGTATTTTTAATAATATTTATTACTATTGGTTTGGAAAATTTGCGGATCTTTTTAAGGTTATTTTCTGAAGACGTGGATTAATTCAATCAGCACCCCCCCCCCCCGAGAGTTTGAAATATATTTCGAACAATGTAAACATCAGTGCCTGAGTTGGGATTTACTTATAAACTAAAGAGCATATCACTAACCATTTATTATTCAATCATATCACTGAAGTCTAGAAAGAAGGGAGTTTTCAAAAATGGAAGATTATTTTGTGAAAAATTTATTTTTCAGCTGAAAATATCTTCATGCAGCACCTGCAATGACATTGAATTTTTAATTAAGAGGAAGTAACTCTCGAGAAATATATAATCTATCGATAATATCTCATAATAATTATAATAAACTCCATCCTTCTCTATTTCGGTTGCTTGCTTAAAAATAAGAAGAAAGGAAGCGATGATTGTCATTTTCATATGAGATGTATTTTAAGGCAATGTAAGCTATTGTTTTCGCTGTAATTTTATCATACATTTACATTTAGTCATTTCTACTA
Organism: Latrodectus elegans; assembly: GCA_030067965.1. NCBI lineage: Eukaryota > Metazoa > Arthropoda > Arachnida > Araneae > Theridiidae > Latrodectus > Latrodectus elegans. Next base: position 45,664,642 of record CM057818.1, on the reverse strand, counting down.
GCAAATTCAGCTGAAAAAGGCTATTATTTTTGCAGAATTTTTTATGAATCCAAAGATTCTACTCACAACTGAGTAGGTATAACCTATTTATCAGTGGATGTGTACACACTTTCATTTCGATACATACATTCATTTTCGATAAATGTATGTTTTCATCAGTTCCTGGAATTGAATAGCATGATGTGCACTTAATATTTGAAAAATCCCCTGAAAGAAGTGCATTTAAACTGGATATGATTACTTGGAAAGTGACTCCTAAGCTTTAGTAACTTAAGGAATCTAGGTTTTACATAATTTAATAAACCTAACTGTATGTAAAAAATTTAGAAAGTCCTCATATATGATCTGACATATCATATAGACCTCATATGAATTCAATAGGCATTGTTCTAATACATGAGAACATAAAACAAACTGTTTCACATGCAGAGCATTTTAAACATTTTCCCTATTGCAATCATGTTGCCATTTTCTTACGATGAATGCATAATTCATTAAAAACTTTCATCTCCAATTTATTAGAAAGTTAAGCATAAGTCCATCATCTATCGTGAGAAACGATGGCGTCAAAGGTAAACGAATCTGTTTCTCTCTGCGATCGATCATAAAATCTGTCACTGAACCAATCAAATAAGATGAATTTTTCCAAAAGCAATAAGGTTAATTTACCACAGTCGGATTAAGAGAATCCCTTTGTTTTCCTCCTTTGCTTAACACTTTATTAAGAAAGATATTTATATATTTTTTCCACTTAAAATTCCAGTGCATATTTTTCATGGAATTAAATAGTTCAAGAAAAAGGTTATTATTAAATTTCCTAATAAACATTAAGTCAAATTTTATTTAGTTTTTCAGTTCAATTTTGCCATGAACACTGTTGGGTCATCGAATCTAAAAGATTAATTTGTTAGCTTTGAGTGCCGAAAGGATTAAAAAAGCTTACATGCAATATTTAATTAAGAAATATTTTCTTCAGTTAACTAAATAGCAAGTTATTATACGAATTGATTTACATATAGTACCTAATAATTATGAATATTATCATAATGAACAGTATCATTATTAATTTGATACTAAATAGGTTAATTTTTATCAGTTACTTTCTTAAAATGGCAATAAGGAGAAAAATGATAACCATTAAATATTAAGACAAACTTAACAATTTTTTGTTGAATTAAATAGCGATGATTTCCTTTAATTGAAAAAGAAATATTACTTATGAAGTATTTTCATTTAGAAAAAATTCTTAATAGTACAGATATGTTAAACAATACATCTGCACAAAACAAGAATTTTATCTAAATTTTATATTTTAAGCTGTTTTTAAAAACTCATAATTGTATAAAAAAATTCAGAAAAAAAGTAAATGTTTAAATTTATTAATTGACACAAACAAATTGCTTAATGAATTCAAAAAATTTAGACAACATTTCGTCAGGCAAATTTTTATTTTATTTAAAAAACTATTTATTATTATATAGCACGACAAAAGAAAACGGTTTTAAAAGAAATGGGCTTTTTCTTAAAAATTTACCAGATTTTAATAAAATTTATACTTTGTATACATGAAATTGTACAGAAAATAAATTTTACTAAGTCCTTAAGATTTGTTTTATTAAGAATGCAATTCATGAAATTTTATAACAATAAAGATAAAAATAACGAATTTCTAAATTAGCAAGATGTATAATATTTTAAATGGAAGTAGTACATATATTTATACCGATAACCAGTTTGTTCTATTGTTAGCGATATAAAATATTAACTCCTATATTTTATATTGTTAACGATCTTATATTGTACTGAGAGAATATAACTTACTTGTAAGGCAAAAATATAAAAATCTATTTGTTGTCAACAGTTTTATTTTTTATTTGAAAAAAAATTAATTCAAAAATTAAATTTAATATTGATATATTTAAGAAAAATTATAACGTAAAAAAAAAATCTTTTATATAATAAGGAAAACCCTTACTCAAATCTAAGCATATATCTCGTATATAGGGAAAAAAGAGTGTATAAAGAAAATTTTAATAAAAATAATTCCATGATAAAATTTATCTGATAAATATGTTTGAAAATGTATTAAACATTATATATATATCAAAAATTTGTTAACTAAATATCTTTAACTTATAATGATTTTTTAACATTTCAACCATGCTTTTTGCTCAGAAACCTCTGCTTGCTCTGCGGGAAGTTCAATTGTAGTATTAATAAACAACTCTAATGATGTAAAAAATTACTTTTTTTACATTATAAGAGTTATTCATTTATTATAATTCAATTATAAGATGAAAACGAGTAATACTTGTTTGTAACATTGCATAACAGATCATAAAAACGACCAGAATATTATGCATATAAAAATTTTTATTATAGATAACAAAAACTGTTAAATGTTTCTTTATTTGCTTTATAGTCATAACCCATTAAAAGTTTTTATTCTATCAAATAATTTTTACTTTATCAAATATTGAATTTTAAATTGACTTGAGCAAAGCTAATTATACAAACCTATTTAAAATTAATTAAGTAAAATTGGAACCTGAATTCTAAAAAAGAATATTATTTATTTCATTCCTTAAAAAATATTTTCAAAATTTTTTCGTAATTCAAAGTGCGTTAAGAATAACAAAAAATATTAAGTTTGGAAATTAGGAAAATTATTCGAGTTGAAGATTTGACATACCATGTAGCCTCTTGTTTACAATAATTTAATAAAATATAATATAATAATACACAAATTTTTCTTCCTACAAAATATATATAAATTAAAAACACGTAATTGCAAACTACAAAAAATTGTAAATGCACGTAATTAATTTTTTTAAGTAATAGAATTAATCTTCAATGAATATGTATGGAATTTACAAATGGATAAATGACATTTAATTTTCCGATTAATTGTTGCCAACGAAATGTTTTTTCTATGAATATATATGTATTATATATATATTGTATATATATTATATATACATTATATACATATATTTTTTTAAAATTTCCAATGGCAGACTATAGACAGTTACAGTAAAATAAATAAAAAGGATAGAACAACAACATAGAAAGATACCGCAACAGAGTCTATTGATCTAACATGTCTCTAGCTTCCCAATAGCGCTCAGTTAGAGACGTCTTACGAAGTACAGGGCAGCGAGTAAGATGCGCTGCGTCCATGACCTCACCAATGTTGCAAGGAGTGCAGACCGAAGAAGGAACGAAACCAAATCTATTTAGATGTTTCCGCAGACAATCGTGCCCGGTGGCAAGGTGGAATTCAGCCACCGCTCTATGTCTTGGGCTATTGCGCAGATCTAGGAGGGCATTCCTCCAAGATTTAAGAACAATGCGGTTAGTAAGCCCTTCATGAGTTCTGGACTTAAGAGTTCTTTTGACAAGGTGCTTAATAGAACAGAAGGGCATAGCGCGTGTAGAAGTCTGAGTAATTGAAGCGCCCTTCTTTGCAAGGTAATCTGCATTTTCATTACCTGTGACTCCGCAATGGGCCGGGATCCACTGGAGGACAATGGCCTTCTCAAGGGATGGCAGGTTCTCAAGATGTTGGCGGTAGTTCAAAATGTCCTGTGTTAAGGGATTATTAGAGGGTACAATGGTCAGCAGAGCAGCTCTTGAATCACAGAGGACAACAGCTTTTGTAAATTGATCTATGTGGCAATGTAGCTGAGAAAGAGCCAAGCGAATTGCCGCGATCTCTCCATCAAATGCAGAGCCCCGTCCCACCGGGGCATAAAAGGAAAAGACTTCGGAGAAAACTCCGGCACCAGCATTTGGTCCTGTTGATAGGAGGGATCCATTAGTAAAGATCCAGAGCCACTCTGGCTCAGGATAGTATCTACTGAACACCTCGTAAGCCAGGACTCTCAAAATAGTAGGGTCCATATTATTTTTATTGACACTTTGACACAGATCAAGATTAAAACAAAATTGTTTCAAATTTATTGGATTTTGAGGTGGTACAAGATATTCAGGTTCATAATTTAAGTCAAGAGAATGTTTTGGGTATAAAACTTCCTGAAGAAAGCCTTATATATATATATATATATATATATATATATATATATATATATATATATATATATATATATATATATATATATATATATATATATATATATATATTAATATAAATATGATGAATTTTCCAATGAAGTTTTATCACGCTCCACCATTCTATTCAGTGTAAAGGATTTTATAGTCTTTTGAAACATACATCACTCCCTGCGTACACTGATAAGAAATATGTACTACTGAAAGAATTTTAATCATTAGAAGAAATTTTTGTATGAATTTAGCAGCTTATACATATAAGAGATAAATACATAGAAGACGTATAAGACCATACAACCCATAAGAGTCAGTGTAGTAATGGTTTCAAAATAAAACAGATAATTTAATATTTTACGCATTTTTAAGTGTGTAAAATATTTGAAAGGTGTTTATTCATGAGCATATAATATCCATTCCCAATAAAATTTCATTAAAAAATTCCATTCATGGCTTAAATCATTAAGGTATGATAATTATTTGATGGGAATTAAGTGAATTGTTTAAAGTAAACAACTATTATTCAGAGAGTATATCACATATGTAAAACATATTCTTTGATTTTATAGATTTCTGCATTAATAATTAATAACTTTCTCTTAATGATTTATGATGGCAAATTACTTTTGTAAAACAATACAAAGTTAATGTGCTCGTTAATAAAAGGAATATTTATAACAAAATTTTATTTACAAAAATGATTTCAGTTTCAGTATTCCGTAATAAAATTTGAACCAAATTTTGCCCTTGAATGGAAAATTGTTGATAATCCTCATAATTTCATTGAAAAAATACATGTTAAAATTAATTAAAATGATAATTTCCGATTAATGTTTCAAATAAGTTTTCGTACTTTTATTATTTTCTTTAAACATAAACTAAATAAAATATAATTCTCAGTTATTCTTGCATTTATCTTAAAAAAAACATGGAAAATTTTATTGATAAATAAAATTTTATTACAAATTATATAATTATTTATAATGAGCCGAATTTAACTACTGTAGTCCTTTTGTATCGCTTAAACATATTGCGAGTGATAATTGATAAGTCCCATACCAAATAGCTATTTTCTTACTGCTTCATATCTTCCTCAAGTAATTGATATTATAATTTATTTTCTTAGAGAATTAGAATCTGACAATATATCAAAGGTACTGGAAGACAACAGCGTGATACAAAGCAATGAATTAAAATAAAAAATGATATTTGTCACCCTAATTATAATTCCAGGAAATATTTTGAGAATAGCAAAATATACAGAAAATCTCATCGCTGAGAACAATTCGATTGCTATCCAACAATATTGAACAGGTAGAATTTCTCTCAAACCATTATAAAAGGAACAATAAAGCGTTCTTCTCACACATTTTGCAGTAAATTAGCAAATACAAGGTGATTGTGATGAGTTTTATCAAGCGCTTAGACGCTTTGAGAAAACAAACATATTTTATTCTCCTTTGGCTGATAAGACAATAGTTTTCATTATTCCGTAATACATTGTTGGCATTTTGTTGTTGACTTTAGAAAATATTAGTACACTTATACATTAGGACTGATTTCGAGATAGCAAATAAAGGTATTTTTGAAATCACTATGAAGGGAGAAAATTTTCATTAAATATGAGACATGCAGCATTTATTTTGACTTATATTTGATATATATTTAGTATTTAGTTACCTTCAATGAAAATAATACTCAACGAATTTTTGAAAATATATGTAACTTATTTTTACATATTATTGTATTATATTTATGTATTCGAGACAGACTTACTACACATAATTCTTCGCAGTTTATAATTTTTTTAGGAGTTAATTGACAATGATATCGTCTAAGTTGAACGAAAGCACATTATTTTGCTAAGCAAACATTGGCACTATATAGACAGCCATATAACTAAAATATCGCCAGCTGTTGTAATTATTTCAAAGATCTATCTGGCATTATTTTTCGCAGGTCACAAAACAATTTCCCATGTTACTAAAAGGAACACTTTACCCAATCCTGAGAAGTATGCAACTTGAAAACATAAATGCAATTCAGCTCAAACGTTTATTCAGTAATGGCTGAAATTAAACTTATGCTCTTACTACAAATAAGACAGTCTTATCATTATACCAAGAGAAGCCCTTTGTTCAGCAAGTATAAAAAATGTGCTTTAGTTTATAAAGACATAGCACAAAATGTTATCACTCCTTAAAAAATAAAAATAAATAATAAAACTAATTTTTGCAGAAAAGGAAAAGATATTTGATGTTCTATTGTTAGATAGTTTTTTAGTATAAAAACATCTAATTTTTTCGTTAAAATTCTTGGCCGATGTTTAATTATAATTTGGGTTTTGGGTGTATTCAGTAATTAAGATTGAAGAAGATATTCCCTGTTGAAAGCTTATTGATAAACTTCATGAATGGGAAGAACTATAATTTAAAAAATGGTTTGATACATACACATATATTTAAAAAGCATAATGGTTTTTAAATCATTGATGTGAAATTTCTTTTCTTCCTTATTTGTCCTAAATGGTATCATTTCTACTCTTGTGTAAAAGTATTCCCAATCGACTCAAATATTATAATATTTGTATAATATCGAACAGATTTTGTGAATCAAATTTTTCTTAAAAAATTTCCAAATATTTTCTATAAAAGGGAGTTTTGAGGATTTGCTACCGACAATTTGCAAGTCCCCAAAATGCCTTTTTGAAAGTGGTTGATGTTTCCTAATTGATCTCATGCCGAGCTAACAGCCAAATGTTTAGTACACTTGCCTTTGGTTCAAATAGGTTTGAATCCCATCTTGGGCTTTGATGTTTTAGTTTGGAACCCACTTTAAACCACAGGCACAAGCCATATATGGCCCTCGTGTATAAAAAAAATTACTGTTGTGTGACAAACTAACTGCATAATTTCATTGTTGTTCCATACTTTGCTTGAAGATTTATCTTGTTGAAAATGGCATTACTTATTACAGTATATTTTGATGAGAGTAAATTAATCAATATTATGTTTTTATGGAGTAATCGTATAAAAATGCTTGAGTCATTTTGCCTTTTTTTTTCCCATGCCATTAAAGACCTTACTTCACAAATACAAATCTTTCAGTCAAAAAAATCGCTTAGTTGTTGATAAAAATTTAAAATGTATAATCATACCTGGAATTACCTATCCACAGTATGATTTTTCATTGAATTTCGCTCAGTAAGAACACGTTTTTACAAAATAGTTATTTTCATTCAAAAAGATGAAAAAGAACTTAAGCATCATTTAAATGCATATGTTTCTGGATCTTTTGTTACATGGATATTTACTATTCTTTAAAGCTATATTTCTTATATATGTTACTTTATTTCCAGTTGGAGATTAATTTTTTTTAAGCTCTTCTGCTTAAAAGGATAGAGTCATAATATAGTACAGGTGATTATGATCGTAAATACTTTTCCTTTTTGTATAGTTTGTTACTTTTTTTTTATATATTATTGCATTAAAATTATGTTTTAAACACAGTTGTAATATTAAAATTTTTTTCTACTGATTTCACAACTGTTTTGTATTAATAACATACAATTTTTAATTTTCCTTGCTTTTTCAGTTGACGTTTCATACAAAGTAAGCCCATAATAGTGAATGTCACTAAGTGTTTTCATTTATTCAATTAAAAAGTTGAGTTACGGATGTCATCGGTATTTATCCATCATAAGGTGACGAAATTATTTTGATTAGATTAGACTTTTCAAAACAACAGACTTCAATTATTTTACGATGAGTTGAAAAAAAAATAAGAAAACTTTTTCACGTACTACGATACATGACTATAGGTTTTTGTGGTTTTTTATATTCCCTTGAACTTTTCATTTGCTTTGACAAAGCCTCAAACCTTATCTTATTGAATTTTTCAGAATTAGAGAATCCCAATAAGATTACTTTAAATTGGTTTTCTTCAGTACAGGCATGATGATGATCCATTCACAATGACACACTTTCATGGTTATTCCCTTTTTATAAACTGTGAATATTGCATATCAAAATCTACATCGAATATTGTATTAGATTATGTGATAATACTACCCATCTAGCTATAAAATTAGCTTCAATAGCCCGGAGTTCCTATTTTCACAGTGCTCTTTCATGTTCTACATCAGGATGTACTTCTATTCCTAAGTGGTCTGCACAGATATTACGTGGCCATATTGATATGGGCAAAAAAACAATGCCTTATTGAAATTTCGAATAACAGATTTGATATTCGAAAGATTAAATCTCATATTTTGGTCAACATTATTGGCTTTCACTCATTACTTTACTTTTTCTATCATCAGTTTTTTATCACATGAGTCACATTAATATTCATTTGGATGGTTTTGGTGGTGGTCATTTACCTTCTTAAACTTGTATAGCTATTTGAGATACTGATCATTATATAATGAGCAGATCACGAATCCTGTGGCCTGATTTCTTTACTTCCAATAATATTCATCACAAAATTTCTAATCTTCACTCAACTAAACAATTTAATGATTTACGTATTAATAAACTTCATGAGTATCAATGATGGTAGAAAATGCCGTATTCTACCACCAATTCATCTTCTCAAATAATCTCAAAAAATTTTGTCATAAATCTTATTCCCCATCGTGGTCTTTTAGGTGTAGTTATCTCCCAAGTCAAAGCTAAACGCACAAGAAATAAATACATATGGAGGACATTTAAAAAAATTGTAGCTAAACTACATCGACTTTTCTCTCTTTTCAGGAAATATTGGGATGAAATAATAATTTAAGTTGGAACATCTAGAAATACTTTCAACTCATTAAAAATTTTCAAAATAGAGTCACAATTGCTCTAACTTCACGTATGTTCTTATTACACGATATCTCTCCAGCAACAAATCCTACTCTTCAAGCTAATATGTTTATTGACTTTTATACTCATTCGCCAATTTTAGAGGGTATTCCATTTTATTTACATGATGATTACTTTTACAATGGATCCTTTACTGCATCTAAATTTCATGAATCTTTAATAAAATGTAAGAACTCGTTTTTTTGGTCCAGATAAGATTTCTATAAAAGTATTGAAAGACATGTTTGCAATCAACCTAGATTGTCACTTCTCTCTGATTAATAAGCTATGGCGAAAATATACTGTACAGGATAATATGGAAATTTTTCATTGTGATTCCAATTTTAAGACTTGGAAAAAAGTCCAATCTTATGACATCGTACCATCTTATATTCTTGATTAGTCTTATGTGTAAATTAATGGTGTGAATAATTTTGAAGAGAGTTATTTTCCATATCTTGCTTTCATCCTCATTATTATGCATTCATAAGTTTTTCACAACCTGTTATAATCAAGTAAATTAGAGAAATAAACTCTCTTCCTCAGCCACGCCTATTAGAGGAGTTCCGCAGGGGGGTGCTATCATCTTTCTTGTTCTCTGTGTTTATGACAAACCTCTATGATATCCCTACCCCCGACATCAAATGTTTCATGTATGTCTGACGATATATTTCTTTTGAACGAATTTGTTAATTTGGGAAAACTTCAGTTCAAACTAACATCTGCACTTGAAGTATTGCAAAACTGGTGTCAAAAGTGGAAGTTGTCTATCGGCTCTCATACACACAAAAATGTTCTATGATTAATTTTTCTTCCAAACAACAACAATGAAATTTCAATTTGATCATCAGCAATGATGATCAAATTGAATTTGATCCTAGAGTAAGAGCATTCGAGTTTTAAGATTGCATTTTTCGTACAGTTATTATAAGAGCAGCGTTACTGAAAAAAAAAGTGAATGCCTTAAAAGGTATTACAGGAAAATCATAGAGTGAGCATACTCCTTATATATTCTTCAAATCATAAAGTATTCTAGTGTCTCCATTCTGGATGATGGCAGTCACATCTTAAACTTCAGCATGTGTAACGCATCGCAAGCTTCTTAAAATTGTATAACATGCAGCCTACAAATTACCACAGGTCTTATCAAGTGGACTTGTACAAGAAGCAAGAGTAACTTCTCTTCTTTCTTTCCTTCAATTTTTACATTCAGAGCTTTAGTAAATCATCACTATCTCCTTGTGCGTGTGTTTAGAAAAAGCTGATTTATAATCAAGTTAACAGTACTTATCTTCTGTCCATTCGAGCCAACAAATGGCTCAACCATCAAAGTATTAGTATATCATGCACATTAAAAAACTCCAGTAGATTGGTAAGAAAGGTTAACAAAACATTCCAACTGTTGCTTGGGTTATCCTTTTTAGACTAAATCACTGAGAAAAGCAATTTGCAAGTTATTTCAGCTGGTATGCTAATCATTTTGGCAAGAATATATGTTGCGATGGCAAAAAACTGCGATGGACAAAAAATTAAGCCATTTTCACAGATTTATTCTTGCATCTCATCTTTTTAGGTTTGTCCCAGAACATCACCGACTATTATCCAATTGCTTTGATCACAATGCTGTAGTCTATTCATAAGTGTTAGTCGATACAGTTAGTATGGGTTTCTGGACATTCAGGTATTGCGGGCAATGAAATCGTGATTTTGTTGGTCAAAGCAGCAACTATGAGTCAATATGTTTTACGACCCCTAGAAATGGGTTATGGAACAGCACACGAGGAAATTTTTTCTCACTTAAAGACTATATTAATGGTAAAATTGCAAATATTTCAAAACTTTTTCTCATCTTAAATCAATGAAGAAAAATAATAGTCGATTAACGAAATCCCGACTAGAAGGCGTAAGGCTGGGCAGAGCTTGAACAAGATCTTTCCCTACCAATTCGGTGCTATTTAGATTTAATCTCCGGCATACGGATCACTGCCAGTAAACTGATTTTGAAACTATTGATCACATTTTCCTAGAATGCTGTTTATATGAGGATCTAAGGAATCATCTACGAAAGAAGTTGAGAATAGGAGCATAATTGTTCTCTTGGAAATTTGAATTATCTTTAAATCCGAAAAATTTAATTCTCGCTTGTCGTAAATTTCTGTGATAATCTAAAAATTTTTAATCTTAACGACGTAAAAATTGAAGCTTAGAAACTTTCACCTTCCTTGAAATGTCTTCTACAGTTTTTGTTAAATATGACTTATCTGCTTTACTTCAAGACATATGTCTCGGTGTCTCCACCGATTGATTAAAAGACTGCAATTGACGTTCCTTAAGCATTATCTTCAGTTATTTCCTGCAGTGTGAGCAACGAGCATCCTAATATAGTACTCCAAAATTGTTCGCCATAACCTACTATTTAAAAAGTTTAGTAAGGATATCTTACTGATATTAGCTTGGCGAATGTAAAGAAAAATAAAATAGCAAATAATAATTTTAAAACGTGAACAATTACAAAATATCCTCACTACGTATGAAAAATTGAAGTTGTTATTAAGAAATTGAGTAATGGTGATGGAAATTCCTAAAGAAATATGAGACCCAAATCAAGTATGACGTAACCAGACATCATAGAAACTTAAGAATTTACAGTTGTAGAGTGTGTAGTTTTTAATGTTAAAATAAAGAGAAAATAGATGACTTTTTAAAGTAGATGTATTATATAAATTTATAATTACATGAATGTGAAAAATTCAAGCTTTTAACAAATGCTGACATTTAGGTCACACATTTTGAAGAAACCTTTTATTACAGATAATAAAGTTTAATGATATTTATACCTTTCTAGTAAATTATATTCAGAAACACCCAAGAAAATTTTTCTATAAGTCGTACCAATAATTAAAATCCTAAAATTATTTTTTTATGGTAAATAAATTATTAAGAAACGCTTGTTATATAGATATTTACTATGACTGTATATAAATGGAATTTATCGACATTTTGATGACATTAAAATAAATTAACTATAAATAAAAAAATTACATATAATATAATATTTTAATAATAATTTAGTTTGACACGTGGTACTAGATTGATGCAGTTTTTTTTTTTTCTGATAATCAAGCGAAAGTACCTTCCGAGCTGTGTCTCCTTTTTGTTGAATATCTTCCAATATAATTTCATCGCACCTGAAATAGATAAATGTTTATTATTTCTTGCACATTATTTGAAAAATGAAATGCAGCAGAGAAAAGCAGATACATAACGTTAGATTTTAAATTAACTCTCTCCCTTTCTGAGAAAAAAATTGCCCAGTATAAGTCTGATTATTTTTTCTGTAAATATTAGTTTTTTTATTACTAAAAAAAAACCGACTTTTCTTGGAATATTTACATTTTTGTAAGAATTTACTGTGTTTTTATCTATAAGAAATCACAGTTTCAAGAAAATCGAAATTAGTTTAAAACCAATTTAAGCAAAAATTTAAATTGGTGCATCAGCTGCCAGTTAAAAACAATAAAAATAACCTTTTTGCTTTCTACGAAGATAAATTTTTGGAACCATAAAAGTTCTGTTTTTCTTCCATCATTAAAAAAAAAGAAAACTAAAAATCATTTATCATTATAAAATTAGGAGTCTGATAAAAGTCTGATCTTTGAAATACGAAACCTAGTTTCTAAGTGAAATTTTTTACAATTTTCAATAAATCTGTACTTTACATTTATTCTGAGATATGGTTTTTTTGGTAGTAAGGCTTGCTATACACTGAAATAAGAGCTCCAATGGCTCAGTAACTTAAGACCGCTTGTCATAAAGCTCAGCAAAGTGAAGCACCATTTGCCGCGGGCAGTGGTTGGGTAAGTGTGATCAAATTTTCTACCAACGGGTTGCTGAAGCTCCGTGGGTTGGGGATGTGTCCACATTAATCTGGGATCTCCGAATTCATTCCACTGGTATGGCGTAGATGTGGAGAGGAGGGCGCCAGTTTACTTCTGACCTCGTCAGCTGGGAGTTGGCCCCTTTGAATGATGGCATCAGAATTTCAAGGCGTTTAGTGAATATTCCGAACCGAATATTCACTAAACGCCTTGAAATTCTGATTTTTAGGCGAATATTCCGAACCCGTTAATCTTAAGGTACAATCCGATGCTCACCTTCACAGCTTTGTATGTACTTTGAATTTGGCTTATTCGCACATTGTTTTGAGAGATACTCAATCGTGTCTTCTGTTTGTCCCTCAAATATATATGAAACAAAGTTTTCCATAGAAAAATTTCGATTCATAATTCAGCCTTTCCGATTTTTTTTTAAAAATAAAAACCATATTAATGTATAACTAAGAATCAATCCAATATCTATGTATTTGATGTATCACATTAGAATGTTTATGCCACATTTGAAAAATTAGTGTTTACCGACTTTTAGAATAAGTTAGTTTAAGTTTTTTTTTAGAATAAGTTTCGAAATTAATTTTAGACACGTAATTTTAATTCTTTTTTTGTCTTCAAATTTTGAAGTTGTTACAAACAAGTTTTCTCGAAGATAACGTGTCTTTAGATACACGTCCTTAACAGCTAAGTCGATTATCATGTTTCAAAAGGAAACCTGCTTTGATTTTGATCAGAAAAGCTTCGTTCTCAATGCACGAAGGTATTGAGGTCTACTCACTAACCGAAGATCCGTTGTGTTCACTAATGATGACCGAAACACGCAAAACGGCCGTGGTCTGAATGCCTTCTAAGTAAAATAATACATCTAGGGGAGGCTGGCTATGTTTTCTGCTTCTAAATTGCAAGGACTTAGTAACATTGGAGGCGAAAATGTCATACTTAATCTAATCATGTGCAAAGTAGTGTATGCAAAATGTTATAAAGAGTGACACAAACGTACTTAAAATTTCCTCTTCGATATGTGCAGACATTTTAGATTCTAAATATATTTGACTATAATTGCTTTAAACTATATTATTTACTTCAGTTTTCGATGAAATTAGGAAACAAATTACAAATAAATGTGTTGTTGTTACTAACGACACTTGGACAGGTCAAGTTCGCTATGTCCTGGATATGAAAATTTAAGTCAGTAAGGTGCGTATTTCGTTTAATCAGAGCACCACGAAGGTAAAAGTACGACTTTGCTCTTCAAATCCTCCGATAGATGGCATTACCAAAGGACCCTCTCTTTCAATTTTGATATTAATATGAAGAGGAAAGGGGGGGGGGAGATATTTTCTCCAGAACTTTGCTCCCATGATAACTGCTCAACGACCGACCACAGGACTTTTGATTCCACAGATTTAACGAGCACGTATATCGCATGTACTCGGTGGGTTTTTTGGGGCATTGGGAATCGAGCCCTCACACTTTTGGACGGATGGCCGATATCCTAACCACTAGGCTACCACGGCCTCACAGATAAATATTAAGTAAGTTAGGAGTAGAGTTTTCTAATATTTGTAATTTAATAATTGTAATTTTTTGTATTCATTCGTTAATCATGGAATACAAAATTATTTTGAATTTCTCATGTAATTAATATAGTTAAGAAATACAAACTTAATTTTTCTTTAAATAGAAATTCATCCAAAGAATATTGCATATAATTTTAATCTTACTTAAATGTCTATGCATGCAGATAATATTTTAATGATGCAAGTTTGTGAAATATTCTGTTCATATGTACGGTTTATGCACATGTTTTGTGTGTGTGTGAATTAGTACGTCAATAGATAATACTAGTTCATTGTAGATTACTTGCAAATAGATGACTCGATTATTAAATTTTCTTGAGGAACTAATATACAGATTGTGTGTTAAAATTTAAGTTCCTCAAGAAAACGCGCGCGAGGGTTTTATAAACCCCACTCATAATAAATGGTATCATAAAGCAAACGTTTTTATTTTAAGTAAAACCAACAAGATACCACTTAATGTTTAACATCATAAAAATGATAAAAACATATTTTATCAAATAAATTATTATACTACAAAAAAAATGTTGAGTAAATTTTCACAGGTATTTGTAGCTATTTTCACACACACACACACACACGCACACGCGCACGCACACGCACACACACACACACACACGCACACGCACACACACACACACACACACACACACACACACACACACACACACACACACACACACACACACACACACACACACACACACACACACACATTTTGAAAAATTATTTACAGAATAGTTGAAAATATAAGAATGAATAAAAACTGAAAAAAGTTAAATTAATATTTTAAAGGTATAGATTTTTAGGTATGAAGATATTAAAAAGATTTCTTTCTGAGAGTAAATCAAGAAGAAAATTCTTCAACCTACTGAAAAGAAAATGTTCTTTGTGATAATATTTTATTTATTATATAGAAATTAAACACAACAGCTCAGTATTTAGAATTTCATTTGCACCTTTTCTAGTGTCCGAAATTTATTTAACATGTATTATTAATCCATTCTATTTATAAAAATTTTACTTTTATGCAAAAACTTCATGAAAAAAAAATTTACGTTTTTCAGAAAAATATATATTTTATTGGGACAAAAAGCAGATATTCAAATTGAAAGAAAGTCATATTTTCATCATTAATTTTTTACCAATCTAAAATTACCTGATTATATCCTTACTATTTTTGCTAGCATCCTTTTGCAATCATAATTGAAAACAAATACATAAATTTAATGATATATTATTAATAATTACTAAGAAATAACAAACAGGAGGAGTAACTCTGATACATTGTTCTGGCTAATTTGAAATCTGAGAGCGAAGTTTCAAATTAAGACTGGAATTCTTTAATTAATGGTGACATTGGGTTCTTTCGTAAGAGCTTTTAACAGCAAAACTTTCTACCTAAGAAACTGTTTAATTAATGATTAATTATATTAAATAAATGAAAATAATATTGAATATGTATTTGGGAATTAAAATATTTATAAATTAAAGAGTTATGTGAAAAATTTGATATTTCCTTTTATTTTGTTCAAGAAATCAAGTTTCAGAATAAATTACAATTCAGAACAAATTCACATTTCACAACAAATGCTGATGAATTTTAGATAATCTTCCACAATGAAACTAGGAAACTATCTTTAATATGATTTAACCTCGTACTTTTTCTTAATATTTTATATATTTAAATACTGGATTTAATTGGTTTTAACGTTCTTTCCAAACACATTTTTGATATTTAATGTTCAAGAGAAATAATAACTAGTTAAACTCTTTTATGAATTTTTAAATGAATCTTGACTGTTTCATGTAAGAAGAAAGATATGCTTAAATTATTTCCATTTGTTAAAGTGTTGTTTAATTGTGTATGGTGTACAAGTAGAGACAGAAATATAGAAATTTTTGGGATGTGATCTCCTAAAAACATAATGCTTCAATTGTACTGTTACTACTGTCAATTGTACTGTTACTCATCGTCTTCAAATAAATCGATTTTTCATCGAATTATTTTGGTTATAACTAATTCCTGTATTGTATTTTGGTTTGTTGAAATTTTTTTGATAATAGTTAATTCTAGTTTTTGTTCAAGAAACGATTCCTTTTCACTCTACCAACTTTACTGTCATTATCATCTTTGATAACTGTACCAAATTCTTCTGAATGTGGATAGGTTTGTGGATAAAATATTTTAAGAAAATTTATAAACTTGATCGAATTTGAATTGGTTAGTATTTTTTCTTCTTTTTTGTTTTTAAAATTATTATAATTAGGTAAATTAGGTAAATACCGTAAGACATTTTCTATTTGGGAATTCTTTTTTTTCTTGTCGATTTTTCAATGTAATATATAGTTCTTCAGATAGTTATATGCGCTGTTCTTTCAGTAACTGTAACATGAAATTTATTGTTGTGTACATTAATTACTAATAAATAAGAATGCTTATGACATAATGCTTCCACAACCAATTTTATTTGAAGTAGAGCTGATATAATTCTGGGAAATAAGCCAAATTCATTATAGGAAAAATAAATTTTCTGGGTTAAATCAAATAGTGATTTTCGTATTAGGTGTTTCAGTTTATAAAACCGTTTATCATTAGGAGAGTAAACTGTTTTATTTTCTATTGGTATATATATATTTTTTTGTAACAAGGCATATTTTTTTGTAGGGGAACGTTTAAATATCTTAACAATTTTTCAAACTTTATTAATTATAGGAAACAATATACTTGACGAGATAATATTTCATCCTCATCAACAATATCTTCTTCAACAATTACATTGTCATCATCTTCATTATCAGTATCTCGCTCTCAATCACTTCAAAGTTGCAATCAGGAGTTTCTGTATCCACAGTATTTGGATTCTCCTGTTTTTAATTTTTTTTTTTTTTTTTTTGTATTACTCTTAACTGAATTCTGTGAACATAGTACAGTTACTGATTTGTATCAATCCACTTTCCAACTTTTTTCATGCCATTACTCCAGCATTCGTTATGGATATAATACCTTCTTTCAAGAATAATCGATGCTTCCCTAATTTAGATTTAAGCACTTAGATACATTTTTCACAATTGACATACTTTCCAAGATATGTGTAAGTCCTTTAAGTCAAAAATTTTTTTTCTGAATGAATATTTAAATAATGTCTATTTCTTACACTTATTTATTCACCAAATTTTTAATCATTACTGATTAAATTTTTAATCATTTACTTTTTATTGTATGCTGACCGATAGCTGCGTGGTTAGCGCTCCTGTCTCCTGAGCCCGGGTTCGAATTCCGGTTCGGGCAAGGATGTTACATTCTTTCTCTGTCCTTTCTTCTGTGATGATGATGTATGAATGTGACCCACCCTATAAACGGGTTTGTGGTGGTATGGCGCGGGCAGCGCTACTCACCTCCGTGACTTGGTTCACAGCTGGGTAACGACAAATGAGTAGCAGTTTCTGGCCTTGTTGTGGTAAAACACCATTACTGCAGTGTTTATAACAGTACTTCTTATCGTGTTAATCGATGTTGGTAGACTTTTGAAAACCTTTTGTGGATAGTAATTTTCTTAATTAAGTAGAAATAGAAAACATTTGAAATGGCCATTTGATTCTGATATTTTACTTATAAATTCATTCAAATCATCTTTTTTTTCCCAAAATAATTTAAAACCTCTTATAGATTTTTCCTAAAAACTGAAAGTTTGTGATTAAACTTTCATTTTTTCCTCTCAATTAGTTTCTTTTCTCATTAACAAATTTGTATATCATATTTAATTTTTAAATGAGTATGATGCCTACTTTACTTCCTCCATTCACTCTAATAACTGCTGGCCAACTTGTCTAGTGGTCAGCGTGCCTGACTATGGATAGGGAGGTCCTGGTATTCGAATCGCGGTTCAAGCATGGATGTACTTTCTCTGTTTTTGTCCTCTCCTTGTGTGTGAATGAATTGTGAATAGTTGCCTACCCTATAAATGGGTCCCTATGGTATGTGTGTGTACTGAAAGAAGTCGGACTCCACACCAAATATGGTTCAGCTGGAAAAGTGGAGCAGCGCACCCCAATTTGCCAGCCTAGCTGGCACACGAAAACAACAACTCTAATAACTCTTGAATGTCTTTTGCATTGTGCCACTATATGCATTTCATCATATAAAAAATTAAATCAAATTGAAATTTTATCAACAATTTTTTAAAAATATTTAAGTTATTCTGATTATTATTATGAATTTATTAATTATGGGTATAAAATAAATCTAAAAAAATATTTTGTACCCAAAGTAATATGAAAATGCAATGCGAATTACAAACTCACCAATTTAAAAAATATCAAAATTTTTCGAAGCGTTTCGCACTTTCTTTACACCTTGTTTTTATAGATACGTATATCAGACTACTAATCCAACTTGAGCTTCTGTATTATACTCCGCACTGCTGTATAGAATAGTTTTAACCTGGGATCATTCACATATTGTATCCCTTCTCTAGACTGTGCGATGCAACTTTGTATTCACTAATTAATTTTACTCTTTTGGTAGACATAAAAACGAAAACACACACTATTTTGCTATGTTGGTGACCCCTGAACATATAGTGGAGACAGTTTACAAAATTCTACTAAATACCGAAAAAGCGGTATTTAAATTTGTCAATACTGGTATTACAAAATTGTACAAATGGTTCAAAATATTGATATGCATCCTGGTATACCAGCATTGCAGTCCTTATACACAACTGATTTTCCAAAAAAATTTTTATAATACATTCGATATTTTTTAATATATTTTTTCTATGTTTCCCTGATTTTTCCAGACATATTTATAAAATCCACTTAACTAAAATTTTTTCTAAATAAATGTATTATCCATATGCCTATTGATATCTGAGTGGTTAGCGTTCGTGACTCATGAGGTGTGGGTCCCGGGTTCGAGCATTGATGTTATTTTTTTCTCTGGTTTTCTCTGTGCTTTCTTCTGTGATGATGCATGAATGTGGTCAACCCTACAAACGAGTTTGTGGTAGTATGGCGCGGACAACGCTACTCGCCTTCGTGATTTGGTTTACAGGTGGCCGCTGGGTAAACGACAAATGAGAAACAGTTTTTGACCTTGTTTGGCATAGGGTTCATTCCCCAAGTGCCCACCGTTGTAAAAAAATATTATCCATCTAAATATATCTATACTATTAAAATTGTGTAATTGTCATTTACAGGGTAACATCAAAATGCCTGTTAGTAAGTAAATTAATCTATTCATTAATGGGTGAAACACAAATTTATTAAAACTATTTTTTTTTTGAGTGAATTGTGTTTTATTCATTGATAAGTACTATTAAAGGATTTTGCTAGCTATTGTTGATGACAAGAATTGGGACTATACCTATCCTCTTTTCCATTATTATTGAGGCTAGACTCACGACAGATTAACAATCTGATTTTCCCTTCCCTTCAACAACTAATATTAGTATTTCACGAAAAACATCAATTTAGCAATTCATGAGTGAAAAATAATAGTGGAATAATCAATCAAAGCTAAATCGTTATATTTCTCGAAAAGAACAGATTTGAACTTATATCATTAGGAAAGGAATAGCATATTTTAGAAGTTTCATTTATTCAGGGGTGATATTTTGTGTTTTGTATGTTTGAAATCATATTCATAAAACCAACATCAATGAAAGAATTCTGATAATCAAATTATTATGGATGTCAAACAAAACAATATAACAGGTTTGTGCTGTAATTCTATCTACTTCTTATATAAAATAATAACTCAGAAGAAGAAATCAGAAATACCTCAATATTTACGAAATAGATGTGTTGATTTAGAATTATAAATTTACAATCTATATTATTACCTCCCAAATTATTTTAATTGTGACGTACCACTAAGATTATTTTAAAACTTTTTCATCAATTTTGAATTTAGACATGTAAAAATCGAATGACACAAAATTACATTCATAGAAAATGTATGTAAAGGGTGATCAGAGTTTATTTTTTTGAATAAAATGAGAAGACAACTTTGACATGACAAATCAAACCCGAGAATAGTTTGCATTTTTGATATCAATATTTAAGTCTTTCTTGCTTTTTGGACTATAGGTTTCTGTCAGTGTTGAAAATCTGTATTCACAAAGCCATGAAGATGCAAAAGGTAAAGGAATTTTTTTCAGTTTCTAAACTAATTAGAGGTTACGAAATTGTGTTGGAAACCGAAATTTTTCTTGAAGAATTTTGAACAGAAAAACTTATTGTTATTCAAATCAATTTGCTCTTTTTCCTATATTTTTAAATTTGGTGTTTCACAAATTACATATGGACTGATTAATCATTCTTATTTGTCAAATAAAAAGTGAAAGAAGGTAATTTTTAAAATAAGGGGTTGAAGTTTTTCAATAGAGCTTATAATTTGTCTCTAACTGTTTTTTCAGCTGAGATTCGGGGGCAGTCAGAAATAGTGAAATTTTTCTTTTGATACTTCAGATTCATCTAGTCTTAATTTTTCTTCTAATTACTTTAGTTTTGATGTGAATATGTTCTTAGATTGACTTTGCGATTTAAAATTAGGCAGTTCAGTTTTTCAAGAAATTCCTGAAAAATTGAATTCTAAGCCATCAAATCTGGTCACGAATAGTAAATTAAAAATATTTTTTACCATCATTGAAAGCAAAGAAAGGGCCATGGTAGACTAGTGGTTCGGACATCTGACTTCTAACCGGAAAGGAGAGGTTCGATTCCCAACGCCATCAAAGACCAACCGAGTACATGCGATGTACGTACTCGTTTAATCGAAAGCCCTGTGTTCGGTCATTGAGTAGTTACAACAGGTGCAGAAAAAATTTCCTCTTCCTCCAAATCAATAGCAAAATTAAAATAATAAATTATTTGGTGGCTCCATCTATCGGAGGATTTAAAAAAGAGCATAGATGTGTACTTTCACTTTTGTGGAGCTCTGATTAAAACGAAAGACGGTTCCTATTGACTTAAAATTCGCATATCCAAGGCATAGCTTGTCTGAGTGTCATAAGTGACAACAAAAAACAAAATTACTTATCTTTCAGGTTATTAATTGCTTCAAATCATATTTTCTTTTGTGAATCAAAGTACTTCGGTGTACAATATAGAGTATCTAAATCAGCACATTCCAAAAGAAAATTTGGGATTTAAATGAATAATTTTTAATGAAATTAATTGCTCAAATAAATTGTTTTCCCTAATCATCTTGTACATTGTTTTAGAAATTAAATATTATCTGTGAATCATGCGTTAGACTCTTGTAATATTTGTGACATAATGGAGCATGAGTATAATACTAAATCCCTTTATGTTTTTCAACGTTAATGGACATCAATTTGCACAATAACTAATTATGATTTTCCGCAATAAATCTTGCCCAAATATATCAGAGTAAAAACCAACGACTATAGTCCTAAAATTTTGGAATAAAAAAAAATTCAATAATTTTTCATTTAACTCAAATTGAATGAAAGCAAAGAGCTGTTTATTTTTATTTGTCGATTCATTAATTTGAAATGACCAAAGTTTGTCGTTGTGTGATTTAAAAATCTTATTTATTTAAGTTTGAAGATAAATCTTTGATTCTGTATTTATGTCATTGGATAAAGATACTTTGCTCATTTTTGTAGCTTTTTTTCAATGGTTGCTAACAATTATTATTGGTTAAAAAAATGCAATTATCTTTAAATTTTCGTGAACTAATTGATAATAAAAAAAATTTTAAATTTCTTTAACATAATTCCATTGCTTGTATCACAAATCTTTTGATATTAAAGAGTGAGTTCAAATCAACTTTAATTACAATTAAAAAAAGTGCCTAATGATAATGTGGGAAAAATAAGTAATTTTTTCAGAAACTGTTAAAATAATTAAAAAATTTTGTTTCAATGTTACAGAACCTGACCATTTTTAATTATTTTTCAGTCCTTTCCGACAAACTTGACAATTTCTCTTGCAACTGAGACTAACAAATATTCATCTGTATATTTGTTTCAACTAAAATCATAAATTTGTTATACACTTGTTCAATAATAAAGGAATATCTAATTTTTTTTTAATCTTAATTCCTTGGTCAGGAAGAGACTCATTTAAAATGATTTTGAGAAATAAGCCTGCTGATGTCGCTGTTGATTAAGGTGGTAGTATAATTACAAAATATTTTAGAAGAGATTCTACTGTTCTATTTATATTTCTTATTTTTAAAAGAGATTCTACTGAAGAGATTTGAATGTTAACTTTGCAACAAGACTATTCTATCTCCAAATAAAATTGTTAGCCAGCTGAATGATCGTAATTAAAGTAACTTTATCAAGATAGCAATGTTTTAAACTATCTTTTCAATTTATTTCATAGTATCAACCATACATAAAATATTAACGTTATCTATTTCATTATAATATCATGTTTGTATGTGACTCCCCGTATTTTGTACTACTGTATGTATGTACATCGAATACTGTGTACCAGTGTTTGATGTACATACATAATATTTCCAGAAATGTTTTTCAAAATAAACGTTTGAATATTTTTGACTGTTTAAACACTACTTTATAAAAATAAATTTTTGATTTTATAAGACTGCAATACCTTATATAAATTAAATCGAAATTAGTAATTATTAATTAATGAAAGATTAGTGCAGCATTTGATCAAGCCCAGTGGCTTAGTGGTAGCGTTTTACGTTCCCAAAGCACAGGTCCGAAGTTCGATACTCGGGATGGAAAAGGTCGACTCAGCCTTTCCCTCCTTTAGTGGGTCGATAAACTCAGTACCAAGCATGCTTGGGAACTAAGCACAGGGTGTTTCGCGTTAGGCTGACTACCTAATCGGGACATATTCTTCGCAGACTAGGGCCACGCGGTCACGAAAACAGAGATGCGCACTATAGGCCTTGTGTGTGCGGTTAGCCTACATGTGCTGTCGTGTGACAGAGTTTAGTTTAATACTGTATTTGCGTCTGGTTGTAAATTATTTTCATAGCTTTTTTACTAAAACGTTAAAGTCTTAGAAGAATATTTTTACATTTGTTTTTAATAAATGTAGAATTAGAGTTCTAAAACGCCTCTTAATGGAAAAGGTATCTCAATCTTTATTCATAACATTTTTACATAAAGTCGAAAAATTATCAGGGCAGTTTTAATATTTGAATTTGAATTCAATAATATTTATATTCAGTTATATTATCCATTCTTTTATTTCGTATTCCCTTAAACATACTTAATCTCTTTCCATAAATGACATTGTTGGAAGAGAGTTGGTATCTAAAATAATATCAACTTAGGGGCTTGAAGTAGCAGTAAATTTTGGTTATAGACCTTACCAAATATATTTTTAGAATTATCTTTGAGATTATAGTAGCATCAAAATCAGGAATTTTTATAAATTCAATTCGAGCAGCAATATTAAATACATTGGCTTTCTTAAAAATTTTGTTTAAAAAATTATACATATTACACAGAAAATAATTAAAATATATCGGTAAATATTTATGTTTTTCTTCTAAATATATATGTTTTCTAACCTTGAACTTTTAGTATAAGGGAATTTATTTATTATCTTATACAGATTTCCTTTTGCTAAAATATTTTTATTTTAAATATTCATTTATAAATTCTTCCTTTGATAAATTTCGCTTTATTAATATAATATTATATTACACAACAGAGAAATGCTTTTTCGTATATAATTTTAAATAATGAAAATATTTAATACAATATTTGTTGCACAGATTTGCCAAGTTAATGAGTTGAATATTAGGAGAACATTAGTGAAAAATGCTTTAAGTTTATAAAAAGAAGCATTTATAAGTCCACGCTGTTTTTCTTTTCCAATACCATTTAAAAGGATTACACAATTTTAAATGCTTCAAGTGGAATTTAGTTACATTATCTGTGGAAAATTATCCTTTCTAAATTTGTAAAACCTTTCAATGTAACTATAATGCTTATATCTCTTATTATCACCGCAATGTTATTGAGTAATTCATTTTAATAGCTGGGGATGTACATGGGAGGGGAGTAGGAGCCATTAACGCGAGACCTTTACGAGGATTAAAGTAGTAAAACGGTTATATATATTTTAGCCCCTTCCTTTGGAGCTTTGGGATGCAATTATTTGCTACTTTTTTATGTTCTTTCAGCGGTTATGGTGTTACCACCCATGGTAATGAACTTATTTTGCTCTTTTTGACGAACACGAACATCTAATGCATTTAATTACATAGTAAAACCATTTTTAGCAGCTTATTTAATAGTTTCTTTTAAAAGGTGTACAATTGAATATTTAGGATTAGTTATAATATGACAAGAATTCTAAATTTAAACATAGGTCAGTAAATAAAATGTAAAAACGTAATTTAAAAAAAAATAATGGTCGAATTTAATTATGATTTGAGTTTTTCTATTTTTTTTATATATTTCGCATTATTAAGTTAACACTCACGATGAATACTTCAAGTTTTTAAGTGTGGTTTCATCTTGTGCAAACGGCCGACCGATGGCTGAGTGGTTAGCGTTCCTGACTCTTGAGCTGTGGGTCCTGGGTTTGAATCCTGGTTCGGGCATGGGTGTTACCTTCTTTCTCTTTTCTCTCTTTGTGATTCTCTGTCCTTTCTTCTATGATGATGTATGAATGTGTGACCCAACCTATAAACGGGCTCGTGGTGATATGGCGCGGGAAACGCTACTCACCTCCGTGACTTGGTTCCCAGATGCGCTGTGGGTAACGACATATGAGTAGAAGTTTCTGGCCTAGTTGTGGCATAGGGTTCATCACCCAAGTCCCCGCCGTTGGAAAAAACCATGTGCAAATAAAAGGATCCAATTTTTCGGTAGGAAAAGGTTCCTCCCACACACATATACTCACACATACACACAAGCACGTACGCACACGCACGTATGCACACACTAAATACAATTCACTGCATCTGGAAAAGTTATAAGAGTGATAAAATTCTCATAATCAATTTTCATCAGTTAGTTTATGAAATATACCATATTAAAATCTTCAGTGGTTGTGCACTCCTCTGAAAGTAAGATTACTGTTTCTATCTGCGGTTGAAGAACAAGAATATGTTGTTGAAGAACAGGAACAGAGGAAATATCCATTGCCTTCTATAAGCTGTTGAATTGGAGCGGTTGGGTTTTCTCCCAACAAACACATGTCCAAATAACTTAATATCTATAAGAAAAGTATTTCCCCTAGGCACGTGAATACTTTTAAACTTTCATTCTTTCTCTTTTCATTATTATAATTGAGTGAGATCATCATGGCCACATTTTGGAGGGTAAAACTTTGACATTAATCACTAGTGAACAGTCAGAAATTGCGGTTACGATTTTCTCTTGTGTATGCAAATGAGTCAGGTTTATTTTGTCTTTTCATAACTTCTTCTTCTTTTTTTTTTACTGTGACTCGTTATCAGTAAGAAAGTGAAAGTGAAGTTATTCTGGATGTTAAAAAAGCACCAGAAAGCATTCAAGTATAATATTATCCACCTCAAAGTGTATTGAAAAATTTAGTTGAGGTTTTCTTCTCGTGACATAGGAAAATCTGATTGTATATGAGGTGTCTCTTTAGAAAATAAAATCCTACAGATGTCTAAATGCTTCCCTGGAATATTCAGGAAGGGGTATCTAACAGTCTTCAGTTGTTAAGTTTGAAAATCAAGTTATGAAAAAAACCAAGCACAATTTCGTTCTCCGTGATAAAATTGTGTGGTTCTTTTTGAACAACATAATTTTCATCTTTGTGACTTTTTCACTGCAAGAGAAAACAGAATCTCAATTTTTCTCTTGCGCAATACATATATAGGAATGCCCATTTAAGAAATCTAAAAATCCTAAAAGGCCTAATTCATCTTTCGTAGTGTTAGATTATTTGGAAGACTTTCACACAAAATTTTATTGTAAAAGAAGAAAATGTGCAGGTACTAATATAATTTTAAACCATATGACTTATCATAGAATCTCTCTTAACAAATACTTTCTATTTAGGTCTAATTTATATTAGGTTAAAAAAATTATTTTAAGATTAATGAGCAAAAGATTCCACAGTGCTTTTCAAACACGAAATAATAATTACAAAAGGTAATTTCTTAGGAATCATGTACATTTAACTTCCATTTTGAATAAGCTTCATAGCCAAATAAAATTATAATCATCAATTCTGTGGAATAGATAATAACTGTGTTTGGCTTGAAAATAGTTATACCACACAATTTATAACAAGTAAATTAAAAAAGTTAGTTTTACTAGCATTTCTTATTTATTATACTTTCTAATTAGCTCTATTTCTTTTTCAGTGTAAATTCTATTGAGAAAAATTTCCCCCCTTTTTAGTTATAATTTTATCTATTTTCTAATTCATAAATGAGGTTAACATGATTGGTATTGCAAAAAGAAAAAAATGTCCCTTTCAGTAAATAGGTATGGTTGATTTTTTGGCTTAAAATTGCACTTAGTGATTAACAAAATTTGAGAAATTCAAGTACCTACTCAATATTAAGAGAACGGATTTTACAAAATAGATTTATGTTTTATTTATGACGCATTCAAATCGCACATTAGAAAGGATAAAAAGTAAGTTAAAAATCTATGAAAATACCTTTGGAAAGTTCTTGTAACAGCTTGGAATATTTTTTGTAACCTATTGCATATCAAAAATGCAATAAATAAGCTCAAATGAAAGTAGATAAACTTAAGAGATTACTATGTAAAATATAGTATGTGCAAAAATATGTAATTCTAAACTGTTAATTAGAGATAGAGTAATGACGATTATAATTGTTGCATTAGTCATCGATTTCTCTTTTCTAGTTGCTCGTAATAGATATGGAAGTAAGGAATTGTTTGTGAATTGAGACTTCATTACGTTGTGGATTTTCATGAATAAAATTGATTGTATCCACAAAAGTGTACAATAGGAAATATCCTGAAAAAATAAAAATAAATATTGCAAACCCCAATTTTTTTTAAAATCAAAGTTTACTTGTTATACTAAAATATTATTTTTTTTATATGCTTCATAGAATTTAATAAACGTAATTTATAATTTTCATTGGATACATAAAATATGTTGAAGTGATTCTATTGATACAAGTTGTATCCTTTTTATTTTCATATTCCTTGAAACCGTTGAGAAAAATTTTTCCTTTAACTTAGCATTTTTAAAATTTAAATTTATATAAATTAAAGTTTATTAAATGCATTGTTATTTATTTATAAAAAAAAATAAGAGAGAAGAACCATTCGCTTGGAACTAAGAAGGAAGACACAAAAACCGGTTAAATGAAATTTTTTTCCGTTTTCTTTCACAATAATTTTCTTTTTATCTATGTTTTTAATAACGACCTATTTTTTTGTTGTCACACATATTTTCATCTATTAATATTGATAATTTCAGTATTAAATGCTTGATTTTGCCATATTTTTTTTAAATTTTTTTTGGTAGAAGTTGTTTGAAATGATTTCGGAAATACAACTGTCAGAATGGTAATTGTATTTACTTACTAAATGCAACAATCAGTTTAATATTTTTCTTTTAAAATTTGAGACAAGATATTCCAGAAGAGAAATCATAACTATTTTGAAATATGATCAACTAACTAAGGTTTGAAAGCCTTATAATCCAGGATTCCAAATTCTGAATTTTTATGGCGATAAAGAAAGGTGCCAAGATGACATATTATGACATGTGCGATGACGTAAATACTAAGGTTGCCAAAAATAAAACAGTATGCATCATGTTAATAGATCTCCATATATATGTCGTAATAAAAACCAGCCTGCCAGATTTATAAAAAAATCTGCCAAAAAATCGCCAACCTCCAGATTTGGCATCCTGGATTATATGGGATCTGTGACGGTTTGAGTCCTTCAGATATTAAAAATTTAAGTGATACTGTGATAAAACTTTTAATTCTTCTATAAAAAATATTATGAATACATATTTGTTGAAATAAGAAGAATAAAATACTTCTGTACTACTACTCTAAAATCCAATTTTCTTCTTACCGACGATGACTAATTTTCTAAAATCCTTAAACCCTCATAACGGTAACTGTTAAAAAACATAACATATTTATATTTAATTTATTCATTTAAGAGAGAAATGGAAAAAAAAAATTATATATTTATCAAAAAGATTACAACAAAATATCTCTTAAATCAAAAATGAGATTATTTAAAAAAAATTTTTCATATCATTCAGAAATTATCTGTGAAATAAATTAAAATGTGATTCATATATTTTAAAGAAAAACGAGTATTATAAAAAGTAAAAATCGGAAGACGTCTTGTAAATTTTCAGTGGCAAAGATTTTCCTTAATATAATATGTTTAAAACTTTTTTTATATCAAGAAATAGTAAAATTGAAAAATGCGAGGAAATTATTTTGAATTATTGAAAGACTGATAAGCACATATTTTATGATAGATTAGATTTTAGGTAACACAAGTTTACCATATTTAATTTCACTGCTAATTCATATTTTATTTTAACATTCTCAAAATCTCATAAAAGGATGACATAATTAGAAAACATTTTTCTCAGAATGCGTTAAATCATCTTAATGAAACTTAACTGCATGAAATGTCACAAAAGCTCCATTTTTTAGTTACATACATAATTAGAGAAAACTGGGTAAAGAATATATTTAAGGATTTTTAATATTGCGAAGAAAATTCTGATCAACACTAAGTTCTTTGTCACAAAAATATACTCGGTTTTCACATGCATTCTTTTGCAGCTGCATATCAGAAGTTAGAACCTTTTCTTCTTTATTTTTTTTCACCTGAAAATTATGCTTCAACTTTCAATCCATCAAATTATCAAACGGCATGGAAATTTAAAAAGAAACAAAAAAAGAAACATGTTGTATACAGCCATTAGGCTAATATTCAAATCATTGCTTCAGTTACAATTTTCTCCTTATAAGACTTTCTCTACAACTTTTGTTGGAAGTAAACAAGTTATGCAGAAGAAAAGTAACTATGCAAATACAAATTTAGAAGATGGTTAAAATGTTTTCAACCCTATTTTTCCGTGTCTCGAAGAATCAAATGGCGTTCGAAACCTAGTCGTTCGCAAGTATTTCATTAGAGAAAATGGTAGGGGCCGTTTGAGAACAGTTTTCGAGCCATTACTTTAATCACTATTTTAGGCTAAGGGAGCGAGATTGATGTATAAATGCAAGTTTCGACAGTGCCAGACTTTACCCGTTAATATTTCGAAATGAAATTAAGCTGATTAATTGGGACACTAAGCTCTGCTGGGAAATGGAATTTGGCGTGTGGTCTCCAGGAAGCGTTTGCGGTTGACAGTGGTGTACGTAAAGGGATTTTTAGAGGGCAGAGAGATAAGTTGAGTTGTTTAATTGCTTTCTGCGGTAAATTAGTTTTTAAGATGGTGAGAGAAAGCTGATTAAAAGACTAGGCTTTGTAAGCTTTAAAAATGAGCGGATTTGTTGTAATGCAGTGGCATGTGTCGGAAATTAGGGCGTTTATCAAAATAATCTTCAGAATATTAGTCCTGTAAATATTAAATATTATGAAAATGCACATAAGTTCTTAACAAACTGGAGGCTAATAAGATGCAGAGAATATCTTTAATAAAAGCTGTTAAATAGTACTATGTTAAAATATTCGTTACGGGAAAGCGAAAATGGAATGGGTAATCCTATTTCCCAACATGTGCGTTTTAAAAACCCAATAAGACAGTATTATAAAATTAAAATATATTAACCAATACATTAAGAGAAGAAATTCTTTAAATTCATTGTTATGCTATACAGATTCAAATCTTTATTTATGAAAATAATGTGGATTAAAAAGAAATAGAATAGTAATCTCTAATACCGTTACTTTTATAAACAAGTTATACGAAAAATTCAAAACACAATCATCAAAGGGAGAAAGATCCTTCATATAATAAAACAATAAAACGAAGGTGAGTATAAATACATAGTGAAAATAGTTGAACAAACTGACTTTATTAAAATTTAATATTGGATTTTTTATTCCTATACATTAATTTGATTAATCACATACAATTATAACAATTAACTACTAAAGAAATTATATGATGAACATTCACAAATGTCTTCCTATTATATCGTTATTTTGCTATCCAAAATCTTTTAAGGTAATTTATTAAATTATTTGCATTATTTTTGATTGACTTATGTAATATATATATATATATATATATATATATTATCAGACTGCGCCTTTATGCTATTTGTCACACACAGATTTATATTTATATAAAATACTAAAAGGAAAATTTGGTGTAATTTCTACTACAGAAACTGGCACTTTTCGATTTCATTTCAATATGTTGTTATAACTTTAAAAAATTTAATAAGGGATAGATTTTACCTTTAAAAGTTATTCCTTTTAATTTCTTAGCTATAAGCAATATGAGTTCTTTCAGAGAGATTTTGTGACATATTTCTATAATTTTCATGTGATCTATTATGTATTGAGATTTTGATAAACAGTATTTGAGGAAAATAAAGTGGAAAAAAATATCATAATTATTTAAAAATATATAACTTGTAATAAATAGTTTTTATTTATAGCTTTTATAGTTAGGATATGACAAATGAATTTAATGATGGCTTAAAATTTCAGCTCTTTTTAACTAAATTTACTGCATGTAAAATTTAGTTAAACTACTTTTCATAAAATTTAAGAGTTTATTTATTAAATTTTATACTGAATGAAAATTTCGTTTGCTTATTCTAAGATTGAGCTCTTATAAATACCCATTGAGATAAATTTATTATACATATATATAAAGTACGTGCAGTAAATTCAGTTAAAAAGAGCTGAAATTTTAAGCCAACATTAAATTCATTTGTCATATCGTAACTATAAAAAAGAAATGCTTCATTTAAAAAAAAAAATGCTTTTGAGCCTGCTTTTAAGAAATAAGTTTTGATATCAAATTACACGGACCAATGTAATCAATTTGCATGTGCAATTTGACATTTTTTCTTTTTTTTTCTTTTTTTTTTTTTTTGCTTTAGTTTAACGATGAGCAGAACCTATTTGAAAATTTCTGATTTACATTAAAGTAATCAATTCCATCAAATATCACCATGATTGATTATATATATAAGGAATTTTATATATATTATAACAAAAATAAAGTTACTTTATGAGCACATCCTTAGTAGTATTTCATAAAATTTAGTATAAATTAAGGACCATAGTCTTATTTTTTATTACCTCAAGAATATAGTTTTTTAAAAAAAGGTAGTTTTTTGGGCATACCATCCGCTGACACCAAGTTAGGGATTAAAACGTTTCGGAGTACCTTCAAAGTCTTCTTGAAATAGAATTAAATATGTGTGTTGGAATGTAAATCCTCAGTTTCTGTTAACATAACAAAAATTAAATATGATAAAACTGATTTCATTGATAAAGTTGCACATGATAACATGTCAATAACTTTAAATTTTCCATTTCAGAAAAGCTTAGGAGCTTAAATAAATAATTAAATTTACAAAATAAATTGCAATTTCCGAAATGAAAAACAAAAATTTCTAAATGCTTCGAAATAAAAAGAATTATTTCCCTTTCTAAATACTTCATATTTTGCATAGAAACTACCATTGCAAAGAGAGAGAGAGAGAGAAAAAAAAAAAAAACATGTAATAGTATATCTAATATTTACTAATTCACCTTTATTCTGATATACATACACTATCAAAGATGATAAAATTATTGTTTTAAAAGGGTTTTCTTTCAAAGCTTCCTAAAAATGACTTATAAAAGAGTTGAAACGTTCGTAGCTTCCATATTATTGTCTCCCTACCGTATTTTCCACACACTATCAGTAGTAAAGTGACAATTAATTTGACGTTCTCTGCATTGCAAACATAATATATTACCTACATGGAATCCTTGAATGCAAGTCCATCAACATAATGTAAAAGGGTCTACTTTGCATCCAGACTGGTTCTATTGGGTGGGTGCATTGTGCGGTGGAACACCCTCCGAACTGAATACTCCAACGCACAAAAGATCCCGATGTACCAGGGATCAGAGTGGACATGCACCGTTTTGCTTCTGAAAGGAAACGGTACCTTACAGTCGATTACATCACAAAATTCGCTCCATCCTGTGGACGATACCTCCCCACAAGTTGTGGCCACCCCTCGCTTTGTGAGGTTTCATTCCTTGTGGTCGCGGTTGCTATTGATCAGAGGGAGGAACTCTTGCAATTAGGGAAGGACTGAATGCTTCAGAAATCCTTTCGATTTCGAAAGATAGCAGTGCGACGGGCAGTTTCACAAGCATATCGCTTTCGTTGGGCAACAATCCTGTTCTCTCTGAATAAGGTTCCCCCCCCTTTCTCCTTCAATAAACGTTCGATTGTTATAAGGGTAGGGGTCCATTATTACTTCCCTTGTTATGTCAGGGTAGTTTGCAACTTTTGTCGTGGAAAATATATTTCGTTCGTACTCGGTTGAAATTACAAAGACATCATACAGGGATGGGTTTCATTAAAAGTTTGAAACAAATATTTAATTTGCAATGTGACTTATTGTTTCAATTGCACTGATATATTCCTTGAAAAGGGAAATTAAAATTATGGACTGTTGTTTAATGAATGAAAATACGTTGGCGAATTATACCATGCTTCTGACTGAAAAAGAGTTGTTTTAAAAAGAAAATAAAGAAACAAGTTTATCGAAATTAAATACCTGAAAAAATTCAGTTTTCAGTAACAATAAATTTTACACTTTATATTTTTCAAAAAGTTATTGATCTTATTGTTAGATCTCTAGTAATATTTTTAATCTAAATAAAATAAATACATTTTTTCCAATGAATTAAGACATGTTTGTCTTTGTTTAATTTAAGTTCTGAAAGGTTCACAGGAGTCGAGATTTCCTAGTAATTTTATCTGAAGGACTTCAACGGATATTTAATATCACCTACAGCTATTTTTAAATTCAATAATCTATCAGAATCAAATTCTTTTGATAAATAATGTAATGATACAAGAAATGCACAATGTATTCCAAGAATAAAGAATCCAGAAAATTTCTGTAATTTTAAAATAGACTTCTATGGATGTTATAGTTTTCCTTTTAAATTAAAAAGTCTTGTTGCTTTATTAGAGCTATGAAATAAAATTTATTTATTTGGAAGGAATTTCATTTGAAAAAATACAAAAGAAAGTTTCATATAAAATCTTATGTTACAAGCAGTCAAATCATTTTATTTTTATACCATAGGCATATCAAGTTAGGAAACAGCCTGTAATGTTGAGTGCTCTCTGAATAATATATAATAAATAAAAAAGTAACTTATTCCATTGACTGATATTCGTAAATCTGATAGCAACGTAATAATAATAAAAAAGAAAGTAATTTTAAAAAAAAATCATTTTCATAGTCATAATTAATATTTTAATTAAATGAAAATTATGAAGATTATTATAATTTAAATTTTTAAAAAGTTAGTTTTAAGATTTTTTTTTATTAAATGACGGTTAGAATAAAAGAAATTTTAAAATAAGAAATATGCTATGAAATATAAGAAAATTCTATGTACTTAAAGTCTGTTATAAGATTTAGAGAAACTTAATTTTGTTAAGACTCAGCAAAATGTAATAGTAGAAAGAAGTAACAAAAAACAAATGTTATTTATAAAATTTTTATAAGAATAACTGTTGAAACAAATCTTTTATACGACAGAAATTTCATGAAAAAGATTCCATTTATCTATAAAAATATTTACTTTATCCTATAGTGTTTTTTTTTTTCAACAAACTTATTTATTTCGTAGACACTGGGTAAATAACTTTGGTTTCCTATTTTGTTCTTATTTAGAATTAGTAGAAAATCTTTATAAGGTAAAAAAAAGTTAATCACCTAATCACCCAAAGTTTATGATGTACAATCTTTCTTTTCAACATATAATGCATTTATAATGCATGTTACTTAATTAGTTGAATAGATTAAATATAAGAGATTAGATAAAGATGAAAGAAGAAAAGTCCAGCTAATTACTTTAATGGTTGTCACTGTAAAAAAATACACGCCAGACAAGATGAAAGAGATTTAAATATCATGATTTTTCCCCTTAGCTTTTATTATCACTTAAATAATTTTAATTATGAAATAATTTAATTATTTCTCATAGAATTTTAAAATTTCTGCAAAACGTTTAATGTAATTATTATGTTTGAAATTTGATAATTCAATCACTATCTCAGAAAAATAAAAATTGCAAACACAATATTCTTTATTTTCCTATTTTGTGTTCTTGCTTAAAAAAAAAAAAAAAAAAAAAAAAAAAAAAAAAAAAAAAATTGAAAACTTTTTTTTACCAAATTGAAGTGAATTATTGAAAAAAATTATTGTAGATTTGAGAGATAACTTTTTTGGTCACTTTCATAAACATGAATTATATTAAGACGAAATGATTAAGAAGTCAATTATATACAATAACCTAATTAAGGATTAGTAAAACTCTGAAGAAACTCATTTGTTTTCCGTAAAATGACATGTTAAAAACATATTTTGTTATAGTTTTGTGTTAAGTAAAAGCCAAGTTATTTATATACATATATTTTTTCAAACACTTTTGTTTACACAAATGGCATCCTTAATAATAATATGAATTAGAAATATTAACCATAATAACTTTTCCCATTTATTAATATAAAATTACAAAAAAATTCAGATTAGAAAAATAAAAATTATAATAAGTTCATAATGCAAAAATCTTTTGAGTTCGCAAATCTAATTATATGCCTAAAATATAACATCAAGAGGACGAAGAGCTTATGTAGAATATAAATAAGAAAATTTGTTAGAAATACAGACTTCTTTGAAGTAAGGAAGAAAGAAAATAAGTAAAAAATGTTGCATCCATAGCTATTAACAATAACCTATAGATTAATGAAAGAGGTTTTGAATGTTATGTTGATAAATAGCAATCTCTCTCTCTCTCTCTCTCTCTCTATGCTTCTTAAGCACATCGTCCAAATTTCTCCTGACATACTCGCGTGTATGATACATCAGTTTTGATATTTGATAACCAGTGAGACAATGTATTCAATGGATGATAGTTTTAAATAACTGACAAACCATGGTAACTATTTAATATAGTGTGTTCAGAAATAAGCTTTGTTTTTGTTGCATGTCCCCTTTGTCCATCAGCATTAGACCAGGTCCATAGCGTTAAACAATCCCAAAAAATCTAGCACCATTAAAGGATCGTTGTATAAATCCTGCTTGGATAGTTCCAGGCATTAAAGGATGTACTCTGTTGTTGTTGTTGCTTATCTCAACTAGTGTGACAGTAGCATCACACCAGCTCCAAAAAATCTAGCACCATTAAAGGATCGTTGTATAAATCCTGCTTGGATAGTCCCAGGCATTAAAGGATGTACTCTGTTGTTGTTGCTTATCTCAACTGATGTGACAGTAGAATCACACAAACTCCATAAATCCATGAGTTTTCAGCCTCTCCAGAACCACCTCCGGACTTAATTCCACATCACCCCTCTCACAACCGACACACTGAAGAATATGAGAGGGAGAGGCCTGTGCCACTTGACATTTGAGGCAGAGAATGTAAATCTTGACATCATAAACATATCTCTGAGCAAGAAGGTTTCCGCTTCTCAGTCTCGTCTGAGCCGTTTGATCGCATCTTTTGTGCGCACTGTTAAAGCGGAACCAAGACATTTGCATTGGTACCATCCATGGGCAGATTTGACATCTTTAAAAACGGCATTGATGTCCATCCTGACACAAGAGGTCAACTCCGAGGCTGACAAGCCTTCTCAAATAACGGTATTCTGCAGGCTGCCCTCCTTGGCCAATTGGTCCACGACCTCATTACCATACACATTGACATGGGATGGGAAGGATGTATTCTGGAGTAGCTTGTTCAACAAAACAGTTGGTACAGGTCTCAAAAATTTTATTGCCCTCGAAATAGGCTTTTATTTAATTGGAAGCTTGAGCAAGTGAAAACATAACATATACATTTTGAGATTACGCGTGTATGAAATATTCAAGGCAGAAGCAGCACTTCTTTGTACCCAACCCTGAGTTGGGCTGTATTAATCGCAACAGTGTTAGTAATAGAATTATATTGTGCGTGTGGAAATCGATTAGTATGCTATTGACTGTATTTGTTCTGATACACTTGGGGATGTGTAACACTAAGCTCCATCTTTGCCATGCGCACAAAATATCTGCCTCTGTTAGATTAGTACAATGAAGTAGTCGCAACCATTTAAATCTGTTATTTTCTTTTTCCTACATACATAAATTCCATATGCAGATAACTATTACAAGGATACGTCCAACATGATGAATGAATTCTCAGAAAGATAATCTGTGAAATTTTCTTATGCAATGTTTCTGTGGTGATCAAATTCTGAAGCGTACTTGAATGATCTCTGCGTTTTTGTGCGGTATTCAGAATCTGCAGATACAATATAATTCCACGATTGCACTGTTCATTTTCTTCAAAGGAGTTTTTGTTTCTCTCCCTTTTTTCATATAAGTAAAGATATGCTATCTTTCATGATATGGGGTGTGTGTACTGAAAACTTAATTATTTGGATGTCTAATCACTGTATTCTCATGCTGGAAATTTCCCACTGTTCGGAAGGAAATTAATGGAATAATCAAAACAGATCAATAAACTTTTCTCAGGAAAAGAATCTTTTAAATACTGGTTAAAATTAATTCTTACTTCTAAAGTGTCAATATTTTCATGACAAATCCAATTTGCTTGTTGAAAGTTTAACATATTTTATGAATCTTATTTTATGCTAGTAATTTATTGAAGTATCTCAGTTAATCAAAGTTGTATAATAAATAATTATTTCAAGTAATTAGATTTGGCTTCATGATATAAAATCTTGTAAAATAAATTAATTTTTAAAGTGATAAATTATTGATAATCACATTTTAAATTGACACATTAGTTTTAAAAAAGTAAAGTACCCCAAAATACTTGCAGAGTTTCGTAGAAAAAATTTAAGAAAAAATTAAAATTTGATATTGACTTACAAAATAAATTAACAATATCTTTAAATCACAAAAGAAAGTTTTCTTAGCACATATTTAAGTGCCACACTTTCAGAAGTTTCTTCTGTTCTGTGGTAAAGTTGAGACTCTCACTTAAGAGTGGAATTTATCAATATTTTTGATTTCAGTAATCAATTCATGAAGAAATATTTAGGGCATATTTTGTTAGGTATATATCAATCTCTTTTAAACCAAGTAGTATTGGAGGAATTTAGATTAAATAAAATGCTGTGTGACGTCTTCTGGTCTATGTAAAAGTTGAGATTAAGGGTACAATGGACTCAAAAATGGAGTAAATTGATTTTCAAGCCACCCTGATATTTATTCTATGTTGTAGTAGCACGAGGCTACCTGATTATTCCAAATTCAGTCCTAATTATTATTGATTATCGAAATATTTCCTTGTGCATGCACATCTGACCAGTTAACCTTCATGAGATATGGATATATATCCATAAAATATCTTCTTGTAAGATAAAAACATAGTAGACACAATAAAATCTTATAAAAGCTTTCACTTGTTCAACTATTCATTAAATAGAGTCACAGAACTGACTTGTATTACTAATATGTTACAATCCCTTCCAAATACTACATTGGGTTAACAACGCGTTTGTCTGGAATGATACTTTAATATTATGAATATAGATTTGTTGTTTTTATGATTGAGGATTCTCTATTTTTAAGTACAAAATTATATATTATTTGTTGGCAGAATCATAAATTTAAGAATACATCGCTTATTAAAATTAAATAAGGATTATTTCATCCTTTTATAGAGTTTGGTGCTTATTTACTAAATAAGATGTAGTTCTTTTCCTATTTGCATCATTGCAAGTAATCTAACTTTACAGAAGAATAGAAAATCGGTTTCATTTACACTTTATTGTTAAGAGCAATTTCAAACTATTGTCTTACTTTGGCAAGCCCTTGCAAGTAGCGGGTTTTGTCTTATTTCTTTTCTACCTCGTGATGGAAGACCATATTCCATGGCAAAGACCAAGATGGAGACTTTCTTCAAGAATTCATTCAATATTTAACTATTCAAGCAATAACATTTACTCTATAAATTAGATTCGAAATACTCTTTTAATTTATTTTAAATCTTCAGTTGCTTAAATGTTCTTTTTAATGATAAATGTGTACTGATAACTTATGCGAGTTTTAAGTTTCAATTCTCTAAAACAGAAAGGAATGCATTCAAGAAGTGTATTTTGCAGTATATCCTAAGGAAATGTACCATTACGTGTGATTTCACCGATAAAATAATGTTTTATATTCGGTGGTGTATTTCTAAATAATAGCCATAGTAATTTTTGTTTTATAGTATCTGCTAAAGACTTCAATAATGGCTTTGAAGTGAAATGATTAAAATACCCAAACATTAGTTAGTTTTAAAATGCAATCATGTGTATCAAAATTCATGCTATTTCGGCGAGATTTATATTTGAACCCATCGTGGGAGACAGCAACCTTTAAACCACTATACTAGTAAGAAACCAGAGATAGAAGTCTGCTACCAAACAGTTTTATTGATTCTTTTCCAATTTTTCAATGACTTGTAAAATTTCATCGAATTTAATTTTCTGACTAAAGTATTATTTTATACATAAAAAAACTCATAAAAATATATAAAATGAAAGCAGTATGTTTTCAATGCCATTGTTGTCTTGTGCCAGCTAGGCTGACATCATGGGGTGCGCTGCTGCACACCGTAATTTGGTGTGGAGTCTGACTTTCTCAGTACACACATACCATAGGAACCCGTTTATAGGTTAGAAGACCATTCACAACCCATAGAGAGAGAAAGTACATCCATTCCTGATTTGGGATTCGAACCCATGACCTCACTATCCACAATTAGGCACTCTGACCTCTAGATAAAATGAGCAACAATGCTTTCAGTTTAAATGGAAATTAAGTATACAGAATAGACATTTAACTTTTTCATTTAATCAAATTTATACTTTAGTTTTTAAGTGAAAAGTTTTTTTTAAAGTTTTTTTATAAACTAAACAATACACATGGTTTGTTTGTCGCTCAAAGGTCATTTTTTGCACACGAGGGCTAATTAGACCGGGACCTATGGTTTGAAGTGGATTCCGAATCACAACAAGCATCCATGCCCCACGCTCTGTTGAACCGAAGGCAAGAGCGCTAACCATTCGGCTGCCAGCTCGGCAAACAATGCACATGGAAATAACTATCAATATCAATAATAAGAAATATTTAAAGTATAAATAATTTCAAGAAATATCAATTATATATATATATATATATATATATATATATATATATATATATATATATATATATATATATATATATATATATATATATATATATATATATATATATATATATATATATATATATATATATATGAAAGCTAAATTTTATAATATATTTGTCAAATCTTAAGTGTAAAAAAGTATAAAATAAAAAATTTTGGAGAAGAAATATTTACTTTTAAAGAACGTGAAAATTTATCCTTCAAAAGAATGTGTATTGCTTAACTTATAAGTTTTCATCCCAACTTTATTAGATTTCGTTTTTGTTTAGTAAATTTCTTTCGGCCATTTTATAAAGGGTAAGAAAAAGAAAGCTTACATGAGATTCTAATAACTTTATTAATAAACTTTATGTCATTTCATTACTTTCTCTCATTGGCCTCTTTCCTCATCATTCTATCCGTGATAACTTCATGTCGCTTGACCACACTACTTCGCCACTTACAGTAACCTCGTCACGTGACCACCAGAACATCCCTGCCTAGTCCATGCCATTAACCCTGATTACTCCAGCGGCTCAGAAACTCCCATCAGATCAACTAATTGGCATTAACGTAAAAGAGGCTCGGCTCTCTATTCTCAATTGCGCATGCGTACTCTATCGCTATGAGTTCTCTTCCTGGCAGCTATATAGTCGCCAAATAGATGAGCACGGTTAAAAGAACACGGTTATGGCTATATTTATCTGTTTTACTCTTCATGGGTGAGAGATTATCAACGAAAAAATATTTTTTGTTTGGATTTTAGATTTCTTGAAGCCTTGCTTGAGAAAAAAAAAAAATTATTATAACTGTGAAAACTGAACGAGAGAGAATTCTTATCAAAAAACAGAATTACAAGAGACGCAGAAAATATTGTTTTCCATAAATGCTTTGAATTACAATAGATATGATGTTGGAAGGAAACATAAATTTAAATTACACAAGGAATACACACAGTTTTCTAAAAATAAGCAAACATAAATTAAAACTACAAAAATATAATGTTTATAGTTAAATATCCTTACCCTATAATTAATTGATATTTAATTGTTTTCAAAGCAAATTAATTATTTATATTATATATATGTATAAAATAGCCATGATGACAGCTTTAATGCTAAAATAATGAAATAAGTTAAGAATTTTTCATCAAAATATAATAAAGCTCTTTCTTTCTGAATTAAATGCTTAAAAATGTTTACAGAGATTTGTAACAAACTAAATGTCAGTTATAAAAATTTAATAAATGAATATAAAAAATGTTTATAATTCATAGCATTAAAAAGAGTTTCTTAAAAGCATAAACACATTTTTATAGTTTAAAAATATGTTATTTCATAATTTGTATGTTTTCCTAATAAAACATCGTTGAGTTCACAGTATATGGCTTCATACTTATGTGATGCGTGGTATAAAGTTTAAATTAAATTTTTTTGGGTTGTTGTTCTATAAAAAATTATTATGAATATCCAGTTCTTTTTAAAAAAGCAGGATGACATTGTGCTCCTGATTCACTAAAGTCCGCGATTATAGCTCCCGCCTTGATCACGGGTGCTTGCATAGTTTTGAAGCTCATTTCTCATTGCAAATTTCAGTAGGATTAGTCCTTGTGTCCAAAATGACTATAAATTGATAAAAAAACTAAGATAATTTAAACTGATAGCAAAGAAATGTGTATTTTTAAATTAAATGGCATGATATTTTGGGTTGTGACAAAATCTGGAATAATCAGTTCTATTTCCAGTAGAATGTGGAAAAATCCATTGTTTATTTGGCACAGGTGCTGTATAATCCAGGATGCCAAATTCTGAGATTGGCGATATTTGGCGGATTTTTTTTTTATGTATCTGGCAATTTCGTTTTTGTTACGTCATACATATGAAGACCTATAAGAATTATGCAGAAAATTCTATTTTGGTAACTGTTGAATATATGTCATCGCGCATGTCACGATCTTGGCAACATTTCTTCATCGCCAAAAAAATTCAGAATTTGGAATCATGGATTATACGGCAAATGTGCCGTTTATTTATTAATATCTTAAGTTTAAATTTGTGAATAATTACAGCGAATAAAATATGAGCTATTTAAACAAAATAATAATTAAGTTAGATTGTAAATTATTTATCTTATGTGTAAACAAATGTCATTGATTTACATGATTGGATACTTCTCTAAAAAATTCCTCTTTACCAGATTAATTGAATAATTCTTTATATACGAAACATAATTTCATAAGAAAATACTTTTTGAAATGGTTTTCAAATCACTCTGGACATTAAGGGTTGTTGGCCTGTGATGAGGGACGGACTGTATAATACTCACTATATATTTATATGTAACTATTTAAATAGAATGCATACCAGTAAAAATAAAAAAAAATATAAGAAAGCTAAAATTTTGAAAAATCATTAAGCTATTTGAGTTGAGATAAATCGTCGCTATGTTGATATGTAAAATATTTCAACGTAAACGAGGGGGGGGGGAGTAAAATGTGATAGTTCTAATTTATTAAAATTTTAAAATGTTATGTTGGTATTAGCTGATAGCTTTTCTCAGTTAAAGCCTTATTTTTGGAATAAATCATTAATGTTATATCAATATATTGTGCTATATTTCATTGAAAATAGTGGTAGGTTGATTTAAATTTTAAAATACAAAGCGGTCATTGTTTGGTCAGGGTTTTGGTTTTCACTATTACAGTTTATAGGTTCAACTTCCTATTTTGGTACTTGTAAAGAAAAATATTTTAAAAATATCATTGGAAAGTAAGCATTAGGAAATAAATCAAAATATAGAAATTGATATTTAAGCAATAAATCATATCTTTGAGAAGTACAGAAGTAAATTACTACGTAAAAAAAGGGCAAATAAAAAGTAAATATTAAAAATAATAAAAAAGTATCAAAATTAGATTTGGATCAATAAAATATCATCATAAGTAAAAACATATCTGATGACTGTGTAATATTTGTAACATATTTAATGTATTTTACAAATTTAATTTTATATGACTTTGTTATTGGTAAAAAGGTAAACTTAAATAATTTAACAGCGGTCAAACTTGCTGTCAAATTAATCAGTTTTCCCAACTTGAGAAAATATATTTTGTTTTATTAATTTAAAAATTTTTAATTTCAAGGGATTAAACGAATGATTATATGATAATAAAGTTAATGATTAAGAAATATTTCTTATAAAAATTGAGTAAATA
Source organism: Latrodectus elegans (assembly GCA_030067965.1). Lineage (NCBI taxonomy): Eukaryota > Metazoa > Arthropoda > Arachnida > Araneae > Theridiidae > Latrodectus > Latrodectus elegans. The sequence goes on along the minus strand of CM057818.1, from coordinate 45,621,694 downwards.
AAAGTATAATAAGAATGTATAAAATTATTAAGAATAATAACTATAATGTTTCTGTGTTTAATAAATCACATGTTTTAAAATATAACTATAAAAAGTAAATATTTTCTTTCATTTATAAATACGCTTAGCACTATATTTCATGTAGTACAAAGAATATATATAAATTATTTATTAAAAATTTAATTAATTTTACAAATATTAAATATATTATCTGATAACTAATGGGATTGAAAGTATTAATCTTAGAGAATAAATTTATGATAGATAATAGTCTAAATATTTAAACATTTCTCATAAAAACTTAAATTTATAACATTTAGTTAAATTATAACTCTTTCTTATAAATGCGAAACAATCAGGTTAATCAGTATTCAAAATTCATAATACTTTTATAATTAAGTAAATACTATATTCGATATTAGAATACAAATTTTTCTTATTTTAAAAATTAAATAACAAATTCGATCAAAACTCCTTATAAGCGATCATTTGAATTAAAATTGCAGACATTACTTTTATAAAAACAAAAATTATATATTAAGTACTTATTTTTGTTTAGTACATATGTATTTATATTTCATCGATATATTAAACAAAATTAATGAACATTTATGACCAACAGGAAATTTATCAAAAAATAGAGATAATAGTTTATATTATGCAAAAATTCTGTATAATTTTAGCGTATATAAATTATTATTATGTTCACAAAACAATTTATACTTATAACAGATAACATTTGTATGTGAAGGAAGTTGTTTTATGTGTTGCAGATTTGTTTTTATATACTTGTCTGCTTCTTTCTTATACCCTGGTGTTACATAAATATATATATACATAAAGTGCAGGTGGAAAGACTTGTTTGCCCTGGGAGAACAGTAGAGTCTGTAGATGGCCGGATCTTAGTCTGGACAAGGCAGTCTGATCACGTGTTTTTTTATACTTATAATTCACGTATCAAATCTGCTCTACATGATAAAGAATCGAACTTATCGATTAATTCAAATATAAAACTTAATAAAATTTATCGTCTGCCGAGCTTTGTTTTGAATATCACGTGATTTTAAACTATTCCATACTGCTCAAGGCCGACATTAATAAAATATTTATTAATAATTATTTAAATATTATTTAATTGTATGCCAAATAAAATTATAAGACTAAAATCAAGAAATCGTTAAGAAAAAAAGTGAATATCATTTCATCGCAGATCATTAGAAAAGTTTAGCTTTGTAAAATAGCTTTGTAACACTTTTACAAAATACTTATAAAGTTAGATATTTTTGTTGTTTTTGATATGAAATTTGTTTTAATAATTTTATGACTTAAAGCATGCATGGAAATGAAATAAGGTAAATATTTTTTATTTGAATTTCAAACATTTTATTTCTCTTTTAAATTTTTATCAATAGATGGCGTTCGTTTTTAATTCATCAAAATTCATTGAAAAAATAGCAAATTATATTGAATATAAGAAAATTTTAAAATATTCTATGCTATATTATATATGTCATATTAAAAATGAGCTACTATCGTTGTCGTTATTTATTCTATGGATTTAATTTTGATGCGAGTGAGAATTTATTATTTATAAGCAATCTTAGTAAAAATATTAATTTTTTCTTACATTGCATTTTGATAATTCTGCTAAAAATATTGTTCTCATCGTTTAAATAATTTGTTTTTTCTTTATATTTTAACAGATATTTCAGTACTTTTGTTTTCCCCCTTACGTTATGGATTATATAAAAAGAGTATTCTATTAGTTGAATTTTCTGTGCTTTATTTTAAATTCATATATTCATTCTAATTTTGCCAACTTTATGATGTTTGCAGTTCAGAGATTTTGTAAAATATTTTTTTGAAGATATACTACTTTTACAAGTTAATCAGGAGAAATCCAGCAAAATGAATAGTTTAACAAGTATTTTACAATTGCTTTTCTTTTATGGAAAATTCTACTTCTTTAATACTAACTACAATATATACAAAAATATAGAAAAAAAAACTAAATCATCCAATAGAATATCAATTTTATGGCCTTATCAAGTAACAATTTAATGATAGAGTATAGATTAGAGGTATCATATAATTTTATAATGCATTTGAATCTGTTTTCTACACAAAACGCAAAATTCCTGTATTCCACTTTTATGCACACATTCAAAAATCGATAAATAATTTAAAACAGTCTGGACAAATTCGTAATTGGCATTAAATAATTCCCCTATTTAAAAAAAAATGAGACATTACGCCAAAGAATTTTAAAAGTCACTGCATTTAAAATTTTTAATAAGTATTTTTAATAAATATTAATTAGTATTTTCAACATTTTGGTAGTTATTTTCAGTTTTACTACTTTGTATGCTTCAAAAGAGGTGTTATCAAATTAAATTTTACAAGATTCATTAATAATTCAATTAAGAAAACTAATTATGAATCTCTAATATTATAATGTATAAATTCTATTACATACCAATCAAATTCTTTGATAGTTTATTTTTAGTTTTATTGCTTTGTATGTTTCGAAAGAGGTTTTATCAAATTCAACTGTCTTAGACTGCCATCAGTTATGTATTCTGAACCTATAACGCTACATATAACAACACAGAAATGAAAAATGTCTTAGACTGCCATCAGTTATGTATTCTGAACCTATAACGCTACATAAAACAACACAGAAATGAAAAATTTCGCTTATAAAATCTTCCTAATTAAAATGAAGTTTTTTCTCATAAAAACTCCATTTTAGTTGCTAATGTACAGTTATTATTGAGGTTGTAGAAAAAACATTTTCTCTATCATCTTTAGAAAATAAATGCTGACAACTGTTTATCGGCCATTGTTTTTAAGAATAAAAATGGAAGCAATACATTTTAAAACATTAACACAGTTCACTGTTAAAAAATACCTGCCAAGTCATCACAGAATCTCATCCCAATCCTAGATTGAAGCTTTTCGATAAATTTGTTGTAAAATTTTAAAGCAGTATTCCATTAACGCATATACTTTATCCCCTATCTCGCGAGCTAAAGCGAATAACCTAGTCGGATGGCCATTAAAATTATTCCTGATGACCGACAATCTTATTATCCCCAATCCATTAGTTTCATCGGCACAAGCGAGATATTTTAGCTCAATCACTTACCTATCGACATTCTAAGACAGAAAATTACCTAACTTTCCGTTAATCAGCTTAAAAATAAGGGAAAGATTCAACATGTCGCGAATAAACAAACTTCAAAGCAAATCATTCTCCATAAACACTAAAACGGATAAAATTCTCTTATCGTTGGAAAAAAGTAATATTTTGTTAAGAGATTCTTTTTCCCTTCGGAAGATTCTAAATGAAATTTAATTATTTAAGTCTGAGATCAAACTTAAATTGTTTTCAGAATGAATTCAACTGAATATGTTCAATTTCAAAATTGCTTTAAGAGGAGAGAAAAGTGCAATATGCTACCATGGTTACATTTGAATCTGAAATTAAATTAGTTACATTTATAGTTAAAGTAAAACTAAATTTCTTATTTTATATGTACATTGAGCTTGACTTGTTAATTTTTTTTAATAGTTTTTTTAATGAAAGGTAAAAAATTAGAAATGAAATGAATAGATAAATTTTTATAAAAAGAAAAAATATGCATGTAACTTCTTCTAAATTAATAGATAACTATTTAATAATGAGATAATTTTTATGCACCATTTGATCAAAAAAAGCCAGGATAATTGTTACAAATATCGTAAAATTTCTTAGGCATAAAGTTTCATATATAGACAAAATTAGCTTGTTCTAGAACCTAGTATACATAATACGTATATAAACATATTATTTTTGAGCAAACTTTTCCAATATTAAGATTACGAACATAAAAAGTGAGATATTTTGATGAAAAATGGGTTTAATGCATGTGAATTCGGTGCACTAATACTTCATTCTGTAAGACAGGATATTAGAAAAAAAAAACCTTGGCACATACATAGGATTTTAATGTAGGCTTACATGAAAAAGTAGCTTTGGTCGAAATAAAATTTGTCACCTGACTGACGCGTATATTTGTTGTTTCGCCTTTATTGCGCCACTTGTTGTTTGTACTCCAGAGGCTGTAGAAGTGTGCCTACTTTGTACAACCATAAAAAAGTTTCATTAATATTATTAAATCAACATCCAAAGGCTCTTCTTATAATATGGTATAAGCTCTAAGGGGCAACATACATTGAATACCCTGTTTTAACAGATAATTACTTCCAGGTGTAAGTCTGAGTTGTAGGAGTTTTTACATTTCTTATTGGTTTAGTTATTGCTAAGATAAGCGCTTGTGTTCAATAGTAATATTTTGTGCCAAGTTCCTTTAGCCTCAAAGTTTTGTCAGTTCCATTTCTTGAATCATTTATAGGGATTGAATTTCACTCACATTTCGTATAAAAGCTGACGATCCATTAATTTAGAATGAAATATGGATTTTCATAGTTTAAATGATGAAACAAGTAGAAGATTTACTCTACTTCTATTAAAATGATTCTGAAAAATAATGATAGCTTCAGAGATTTATATTGTTATATAAACTGCTGTAGGTATCATTTCACTCAAAAAAACTTACGACCATGACAACATTTACAAACTCCAGACGTCGCTACTGATCATGAATCAGTAACTTAAAGAACGGTAATGAAAATGACTAATCAAACATCTGTGAGAGATATCAGTTGTCATGATAATAACCTCCTAGTGAAAACGTATTGACATAAGAAAATTAATTTGAAGAATTTTAGAGTTTTGTTCTTATAGAAAATTATTTTCATGGTATTAAATTGTGGAGTGGTGTTCTCCCATTGAATATGGTCCCATGTATATGAACATGGTGTAATGATCAAATTCCCGTATGTTTGTGGGGTGATACTGGTTTTCTCTAGAAAAACTGTCGGGAATTACTTTGTGTGCTGAATTTCAATTTATCATGGAAGAGGACATAGTACCAAGAAGTTTAAGCAAGTGGGTGACATGATCTCTGCAGAGATAATATCTGCGAAAAGTCATGTCATTATGGTACCTTGAAATTTACGACATAGAGGGATACTTGGAAAGTTTTGTTATCCTTGGAAGATCTTGTCCAATCTTTTTAGAGGTCGTATCCGATATCTTCAACTATTGCTTTTATCTAAAGACCAATAGATGTCAAACATCTAAAAATTTATTAACTTTTGCTCGTCATTGCAGTACGTTGAGTCCATCAACGACTGCCTATAGTAATTTCTTAATCTTTAACAGCAATCTATGTTTCTTGAGGTTGATTTCCTTAAAACAGGAAATTATACACTCTAATTTGGTAGTTTTTAAAATTTCATTCTTTTTAATTTTAAAGGAAATTTTCGTTGTCTTCTCTAAAAGAACGATCTTTGTCACTAAACAGACACTATAGTGCCATAAACAAAAATCATTTCTGGAACAACATGATACAGCATCGGGTTTTGAAATAATATTGATAGATATTTCTATTTAATGCAAAAAAGTGTACTATATGCACACTACTGGTCATTAAAATTAGTACACCAAAAAGTGACATGCTACCGGCGTGAAGTTTAAACAACAGGAAGTGCTATGATATGTAAATGATTAGCTGTTCACCACATTCAGTTAAATCAGGTACCAGTAATTACAGCTAAAATGTGCTTAAACGAAATATTTCAGCCGATTTCTCATGCACAAATTGCATTTGAACAATTTTACTCCAAAAATCTTGTTTTTTAATGAAAAGTTGTTGTGATGTCCTATGTAAAAAGGAAAATGCTTAGCAGCATGTTTCTGATTTTAATGAAGTTCAAATTGATGCAAATTGGAATCAGGATTCGCTGTATCGCAGTATTTCTCGCGTCGGTCGAAATTCAATGACTGTACGCAGAATATGGAATCGATGGCTCCAGGACAGTAATAAGGAATGAAATGATGGATTTTAAAGGCCCCATATCACAAGCAGCAAAGAAGACAGGCATGTTATGCGCATGACTTTATTGAATCTTGTATCTATATCATTAGTCCTGAGTCAAAACAGATTGTTTGCAAGAGAATAAGAGAACAGTTTGGAGTTGTTTGCTACAGCATGGACTCTCAGCTTGGAGACCGAGGTTGCGGCTGTTCAGGAGTACCTTCAATGGTGTCATAAACGATGAACTTGGGATCTTGAAAGGCGAGACGTCATACTTACAAATGAATCCGAATTCTGTTTGCAGTATCAGGATAGTCGCATACACATTTACCAGCATCGTGGTTATAACATACTGGCAACGTGCATTCATCATCATCATACTAGCCCATCACTTGGCGTTATAGAGTAAGGTGCCATTGGATATATGTATTAGTCACCTCTCATTCGTATTGACGACATTTTAACCCGAGCGAGTGACATTTATCGCGTTACGATCAGTGGCTTCAACTTCTATTCGACACCTGGAAAATCTACGTTTCAGCAGGATAATGAATGATTGCAGTACTTGGGCACTGTGTCATTTATGGAAATGAGCAGGTGGATTTATTCGTAAAGAGGAGCGCAGGATTTCTCCAGCCAAGACACACAGAGATTTCCAACTACGCTATAAAGCTACACCTAAAACAAGTTTTTAAAAGAATTCAAGCTTCTAAACTGCAAGAAAGGATTAAAACAAATCGGTGGAAAGATGACCTTCTGAATATCCTGGTGGTTCGCGCCCTGAAGTTGGGGCTGAGCTTCGACTCCTGACGCGGCACGACTGGTTGGCTGAACACTTGCACCGCATAGGCATCTTCAATTTATTTCACTGTCCGCTCCGCAACTTGGCAGAGCCCATGAATAGGACCCACCTCCATCTCTGTGCTGCACTGCATGGCATCACTGAACCATCGCCTTATTGGCAGGCCAGAGAACTTTCGGGGCAATGACTCCTGTCACCTCGTTTACGTTTATGTATTGTATTCACCTGTCCTGTCTTTGTCTCATGACTATTTCATGTGTTTTATTTATGTTTTTCCTTGTATTTGCCCAGTCATTCTAAATTAAAAAAGGAATGACTGCATGTGGACAGCATTATGAAGATCTTCCTTGATGCAGAATATGTTCCGGTTGTTGCCCTAGCCAGTATTCCAGATCTCTCACCAAAACTGAATTGGTCGAACATTCCCGATTGACTGGATCCACACCATACGCCAGTCACTACGATTAATAAACTGTGACATTTTGCTGAAGTTACATAACCATTTGTACCTATGCATGGCCTCCAATCTTTGTTTGACTCAATGTCAAAGTTTATAATTAGTGTTATTATTGCTATATAGAAGTTGCTGTTCTGGGTACTGACTCCTCAGAATCTGTATACCTAAATTTCTCAAAAATTTAAATTATGTATATATAAATATTGGGAGAGAGAAATATAAGTAACAGAATGGTTCTTATTAGATAAATATACAATGCTCGCAAAAAGTCTTTTATAAAATAAAGGTACATCAATTTTTTTTTCATTAAAAAGAAGAAGAGAGTTGCAAACATAAAATTTTTTCATTTCCAAACTAAGACGACGCTTTAGCGACCGCGAATGAGATTTGGCTTTCAGTTTAGCGTAAGGCAAAACGAAATAGAATGATCAATATTGTTCATTCTGCAAGTGCAACATTCTGCAAGATTCAATATTGCAAGTGCGTTCTTTCGATGAGTGGGATGTTTAAACGAAGTCATTGAATCGAATCAGAAAATTGGTAAGATTTTGGGTTCTGCAAGATTCAATATTGCAAGTGCGTTCTTTCGATGAGTGGGATGTTTAAACGAAGTCATTGAATCGAATCAGAAAATTGGTAAGATTTTGGGTGGTTAGAGATTTTGGGTTCTGCAAGATTCAATATTACAAGTGCGTTCTTTCGATGAGTGCGATGTTTAAACGAAGTCATTGAATCGAATCAGAAAATTGGTAAGATTTTGGGTTCTGCAAGATTCAATATTGCAAGTGCGTTCTTTCGATGAATGGGATGTTTAAACGAAGTCATTGAATCGAATCAGAAAATTGGTAAGATTTTGGGTTCTGCAAGATTCAATATTGCAAGTGCGTTCTTTCGATGAGTGCGATGTTTAAACGAAGTCATTGAATCGAATCAGAAAATTGGTAAGATTTTGGGTGGTTAGAGATTTTGGGTTCTGCAAGATTCAATATTGCAAGTGCGTTCTTTCGATGAATGGGATGTTTAAACGAAGTCATTGAATCGAATCAGAAAATTGGTAAGATTTTGGGTGGTTAGAGATTTTGGGTTCTGCAAGATTCAATATTGCAAGTGCGTTCTTTCGATGAGTGCGATATTTAAACGAAGTCATTGAATCGAATCAGAAAATTGGTAAGATTTTGTGTGGTTAGAGGGGACAAGCACAATCCAAAGTTGTAGATGTCTTAGGAATTTCACAAAGTATGATTTTTCCGGATTTAGAATCAGTTTTTTGGAGACTGGAAATGCAGGTCTGAAATCAGGGCAAGATTACAGACGTTTAACAACATCCAATCAAGATTGTTATTTAACGTTAATGACTCGGAGACACAGAAATAAAAATGGTATTCTTTTTCAATACCTTCACCTCGTAACTTTTATTATAATTTCGGCATTTGAAACATTCTTCCCACTGGAGGTTGTATGCTTGCCAATTAATGATATGTGTCCTGTTAACAACAAAACATCGTGGCGTTCTCAGGAAATAGGCAATAGACCTCTGACGAATCTCATATTTCTTTTCATTTTGATAATAGGCGTAACAATTTTTCATTAGACAACAATGCTCAAAGACAATGTATATGAGAAACCTGTTGTACAGTTTCAGCATTTAAGTGTACTGTGGGGATCAGTACAGTAACCTATTTTACCTAAATGCTTAAAAACAATAATCATTTCCTATTTTCCATTATTTTAAATTCTGACAAATTATCAGAAAATTTGAAATAAGCTATCATTCCTGAAAAATACGCTCAAGGAAAAAAGGACAAGTTCCTTTGAAAGGAACTGAAACATTGTAAACAGAGAGCTTCTTATGGAATTTCACATGCTGTAAATGGCAAGTTCGAAAGAAACTTGGCATTTATCACCTCGAAGAAAAATTAAACTTAACAAAAATTTGATGCTTTTATCATAAGAATTATATAAGAGTAAAAGCAAAGAGGTATGGTGAACTTCTTTGCTTTTACCAAAATCATTACAACACACCATATTTAAAATACGTATCCCTTATATCGAATAGTTACTCACATATATACTCACAAATATTGCAATTCTTATTAAAAATACTTCAACAGTAGTGAATATGAGAATTGATACATTCATTTTACATACTCTGAATGATTTTGATACACACAATCCGATGTAAAAGAAATTTGATGTATATTTTCCTTGTTATTTGGACGAATTGACTATACATGTGAACCATTTTATTTCACTTAAAAAAGAAATAAAAGAGCTAAGTGAAGGATAAATAATACAATTCTGAACACTTTGAATTATTGAAAAGGAATTTAACTAATCAATCCTTATTATTTTCAAGGATTAAATACACTTATAAATATAGCAAGTCTATAAAATGCATATATATTATGCAATTTTACATGCTTTAATGAAGTCAAAAGTAATTCGATATAACATGTTTCTTTTCATCTGATGAGATTAAAAACTATTATTGTTATATTTTTTAAAGAGATAAAAGAACAGCAAAAATAAGACATGTTGTGCGTTGAGAAAGCAACTTAACTAAAACTGTTGGTTTACTTTTTTTTTTTTTAATGTACAATAGCATTATATAAATTTCATTTTTTTATTTGATTCTCTCAGAAACCGTGCAAATGAGAAAAATATATCCAGGAAATAGAATATAATTTCTAAAAAATTTATTAAAAAAAATCGAAATTTTAATGATTATTGTCTTTAGCGCTATGAACAACACTGAAGAATGTTATCATTGCACTCCAAATCAAAGGGAATGGTCTATGTTTAAAAAAAAACATGCAAACGCGAGTTAAATTTCTCTCTACATGTAACGATTTACATCTGCTGGTATGTTGTAACATAAAAATAAATTACCCGTAGCAACTTAGTACAAAGTACTTTGAGCAGAATAGTAGTATTTTTAATACATAAATATTTAAATATGTAATGAATAATATTAAACATTGAGATCACAAAGGTAAATAATGGCTGTCTTGATAATGTTTAAATTTAATTCTTCATTATTATGACGATTAAAGCGCGATTAACGCTTAATGTTTTGATGTCTAAACATATTGTATCAATAAAGCAATTTTAGCCTACAATATAAAAGGTAGGAATGGGAACAACACACATTTGAAAATTTTGTGTGCTTAGATTTAAACTCATAATTCTTGGAGTTGCCGAGACAAGTAATGAGACCTAAATTATTAGATTCAAATTATTTATTAGAAGTCAAATTTTGAGTTATATGAAAATTGATATTGTGAAAAAAGATGACGCGTCAAAAATTCTAATCTTTGAAAGTTGGTAAAATGATAGGAAAATATCCCCACGATATTTAAGCCAAAGTTTGTTTGTCAAATAATAGAGGATTCAAAAATTGTGCTATCTAGTTGAAATATAAATATTAACAGGGAAAAATCAAAAATGTGTTTATCACATACATTCATTTCAATGAAAATCTTTACAGATTTTGTAAGTTGCATTCTCTTGTGGCTTTTATGCTGTTTATTTAAGATCTATATTTATGCTCTCCCCATTAGAAAGAAAGCTAAAGGTATTTTATAATCAAACTTTTTAATATATAATAATATAAAACTTAATAAAAAATATTTCATCGTTAGTTTAAATAGTTTCCATATATTTAGAAAACAAATTTTTAATATGCTAATAGAAGAATCGAGTTATCGTCTTAATAATATTATATAGAATAGATAAATGTGTGTTTAGGAAGCATTAGAGTTATCGAGGAGGAAACTTATATATATATATATATATATATATATATATATATATATATATATATATATATATATATATATATATATATATATATATATATATATATATATATATACATACATATATATATATGTATATATATATATATATATATATATATGTATATATATATATACATACATATATATATATGTATATATATATATATATATATATATATATATAATTACCTTAAAATTTCTACGAATAATATTTTATGTTTTAAGTTTGTAGAAAAATTTTGCTTTATTATTGGAGAAATGTTTTTAATATAACAACTTAAAATGTTTTCAGCTTTATAAATGTCTATTAATATTCTTCAATAAATTTTTGACAAAATTTTACAAAAGCTAGATTTTAAAATCTAAGTTTGAAATGGGTAGTAAAAAAATGCAATATTTGTCCCTTTCAGGTAAAAGTGAATCACACATTTTATGTCTATCTGATTATATTTAAAAAAAATTTACAAATAAATCTTTTGGAAAATCCTTTTTCAATATAATTCTCTTTTTTAATTCTTAAAAAACCTTACGCATGATACCTATTCAAAGCTGATATAGATAAATGTTACAAGAAATATACAGAACAGCTATAAGAAAAATCTAACACGAAAATAATTCTTGTTCGAAATCGAATACTTCTTTATGTTAAAAAAAATAAGTAAGAAAGGAAAGGGAAAAAAATGCCGAAATGAAAGAGAAAAATTAAAAGGATAAAAAATATATCATGTTATTTGGAAGTGGAAGAAGAATTGAACACACAGGGAAAACAAAAGTAAAGGCATATGATCTTTGAACTCAACAGCCAATGAAAGTGTTCGGATCCGGCGCATTAAACTGGTTGTGTGACAGAATGTAATTGTTTTTTATTCCCTTTGAGTAAAAGACACGATAGAGGAACTATAGAGCACCTCAAGGGAAATAAATCTAAGATTTTCCTCTGTTTTTCTTCATAGAATGTTTCCTTTTCTTTTGCTGAGTGACAAAGAAGGGAAACCATAAAAGAATGATTGGTCGCGGAAGATGAAAACAACTCTGAAGGCACCGTGGCTCGATATTATTTTTTTATAATAGTTTTTTTGGATAGCTTTGTGTGAAATAAAATTTAGTTCGAACTGATAAGAAGGAATATTTTTCTTACAACTCAACTCTAAATAGTAACCAGATATGAAATGTACAGTATTTAAAAAATATTTGTTGTATAACCCTTAACAAGATAATATTTAAGGGGGACCTTTGACTGTATTTTGCTATTTCACAGTTTATATGATAAATTCTCTTAAATACACTGAAAACGTTTTATTCTGTTTGTTATTTATGTTTCCAAGATTGAGAGAGAAAAAAAGAGACAAAGTAATAGAGAGATAGGTAGAAAGTGAAAGAAAGAAAAAGAGAGAAAAATAGAAAGAAAGAAAAAGAGAAAATTAAAGAGAGAGAAAGAGAGAAAAAGAAAAAGAGAGAGAAAGAGAAAAAGAAAGAGAGAGAGAGAGAAAGAGAGAGAAAGAGAGAGAAAGAGAAAAAGAAAGAAAGAGAGAGAGAAAGAGAGAGGTTCTTTAATGTACCAAAAAATCTAAAAAGAGATAAGAAAAATAATTTGTAAGCCTTATTCCTTCTTAACACTATACTTTCAGCCTTAATTCTGAAAAAAAAAGATTAAATGTTCTGAAGTTGTTTCTGATATTTTCAGAGCAATTAACGTAAGTTAATTCATATTACTTTTTTGAGAATGATATAAATAGAGAATTATGTTCATATAGAGTTTCCATGAAAAGATTACAAATAAGCAAAAAACTAATAAGTTAAGTAAAGCTTACATAAAATATTTTTATCACAAGATTTCTCATAGAAATGAAATTCAATGGAATTGAATAATCTCAATTACGTGAACTCATATTTTTTAGACATATATCATGATAGCTTTCTTACGGAATTTATTGAGCTTTTAGAATGCCATAAAAGAATCAGGTTCTCAGATACTTAAGAAAATTATAAAAATGTCTTCAGTGATGATACATACCATCCAATTTAATTTTTAAACATTTGCAAAAATAATATAAGCCAAACAATTTTTACTTGAAAAATAACTGTAGTGACATAACTCGAATAGATCATGTGAGATTAATAATGAAACTAAAATATATTATATATATTTCCTTTTTATTATATTACTTATATATATTCCCAATAACGTTATTGAAGATCTGCCACTAAAGTATGAGTTGTTTAACTTATGTTGTTTTTACAAATGCAGAAAATTTAAATTTACTAAAATACTTTCAATTCATTTGGAGACCACGAGGGAATATAATTTGAGTCTGAGGATTCCAACAGAGAGATCCTATTACAGGACACATGGCTTTTATGTAGGAGTAAAAATTGAATACATTCTTCAGCTTATTCTTCAATGGTATTTTTAATAATACACACTGTTAAATGAATCCACAATGGCTTGTTTGGGAAAGACATCAATTTCATTTTTAGAAAATAAAAGGTTCTTCACCTGACTAACAGAAAATCAGTCGTGTTCTTTAATGGTGGCTGGGACATGTAAAATAAATCATGATTGGAATGTTCCCTAAATGAAATGATGCCTCTGGTGGAAGCAAATCAAGTCACTAGATGTCGCTCTTGTGCCTTAGTACTTAGTTATGAAAATGAATCTATTTTCGAGACGATTATAACATACTCACCTTGCTTTCACTGTATGAGATGCCATCTATTTTGTTCCTTGTAATGCAAGAAGTAATCCTAGTTTCAGGACAATAAATGATTGCTGCGGTATATATTTTCAGGTGCCATAAGAGAATTCCTGAGTGCTGGGTACCTACACAATCATTAATGGTTATATTTGAAATTGATAAGAATGAGTTTCCGGCACTTATCCTTCTGATAAATGAAAAGATTTCTGAAATCCTGAAAGTACCACTCTACAGGAAATATCACGAAATGCTTTGACAAACACGTTGTTGTTTTTCGTGCACCATTCAAAGTTCTTCATGTGTCATAAAATATGCTCTCTAAAAACTGATGTTGTTTGCAACAAAACATCATTGATTGGAAAATAAGAATTTTAGCTTTCCCATAAATAGAAATGATTAGTTTTGCTTAAAAAGACATACGATAAAAATAGACCCTGCTTGAAGAGAATAAAGTTTTTTTTTTTAAAGAGATATCTCTTGTTCTAAAAGATATAAAAATAGTTTAAAAAGTAAAATATCTTCGTGGTTAAATTTGCTTTCTTTAAAAAGAAGTCTAAGCTAATATCTGAATTTAAGTCCTTAAAAGATTTAGTTTAAAGCAAGTTAGTTTTATTAGATAGTTTGAAAAAAATTGTTTCGTTCATAAGAATCATTTTAATGATGTGTGTAAGTATAGCACTTACAATAGAATATTTTAAATGAATTATTTCATTTATTTTATAATGGTTAGACACATTAATTAAATAATTAAAACTGTGATGTACGCACAGGTCGTATTTAATAACATCTCTTTTAATTATTTTTAATGAAACTTTTTATGAATCACAGCTTTTATGAGTTTCAAGTTCATTTTAATTAATTTTAAAATTAATCATTGAATAGTGTCTATTTTTTTTATGAATTAGGAAAAAATGCATGGACATATTTGCAATATTTCTTTTTATCACATTTCTTTCCAATTACATAAATTCATAAATTAAGTTAATGTTATAAGTACATTGGTTAAATGTAATTAAACTAATATATATAAAGTACTTACATTAAATAATAAATCTTACTTTTCTCGTTAATGAATGTTTGCCTTTTATTTCATTTAAGAATTTTTTTTTATTTCAAAATTGATAACTTTTATAAATTGCATATTAATTTTGATTCTTTTATTCAATAATATGCTATAATTATTTACAATCAAACGCATTTCATATGTAATATTTAGTGATGTTCTAAAAAGGTTCGATAAAGATAAAGATCCATGTTTTGACAGGTGATTATATTGTTGATCAACTAAGAAAAAAATCATATCCTGATCAAAACATTAAGTGTATAAGTATGTCTTTTGATCAGACTCATTAATGCCTAATCTTCCAAATAAAGAAACATGAAAATATATAAAAAATGTTGTTAAATAACATTCTTTTCAAGGAGAGTTTTACAATTTTGTTATTCACTTCAGGTTTCAAGCTTCTGTAGCAATAAACATGAATATAAGATAATATTCGTAGATAAATAAATGCTATTTTTGAATAATTTTAACTTATTTTCATATTTGTTAATAAATATATATATATATACTCAATTTAATTGATATCGATTCTTCCTACCTGCAAACATGGTGGATGAGAAGTTTAAATACCCATTTTGAAATTAATAGTGTTCACTTAAATAAACAACGTAACATAATTATTCAGTAATAATCAAAGTTAATTATTTCGTGCGCGCGCGCGCGAGTCAGTTAATTCACGAGATTTCACCTAAAATGTTAACATCTGATCAATGATAAATGAAGGAACATTTATATCTACCAGTGAAAATTTTCCAAATTATTTTATAACGATCCATTTATTAAAAGCAAGTTCCTAATATTCTTTTCATTAAAAATGTTTATAAATATAGTTACACACAATTATATATATATTAAACTCATTATAGCAGCAACAAATAATAATATTCTAATCTTCAAAAAATATATTTAAATGTTAAAAAAATGATTAATTTATAATTTTCCTACTTCAAATTTTTTTCTTTTGTTACATATGCCTTAAATATAGTCTTATTGTTTGAAATCCTACATATGCATTCTAGATAAAATTAAACAAGAATTTAAGATATTGAACTATATTGAAATGATTATTGAAAATAAAATACTTTATTAAAATATTTTAAGTGCATAAGAGCAAATGATATTTGCTATTTTAAAATAATCATTAGACAGATAATTTTATAAATTGCAGAATTTCAAAATTATTTCACTTATTTTGGAGTGAAAGCATTTTGGTATCCGTCTTGATAATTTTGCAATAAAATGCATACATATATATATATATATATATATATATATATATATATATATATATATATATATATATATATATATATATATATATATATATATATATATATATATATATATATATATATATATATATATATATATATATATATATATATATATAATTTAAAAATTAAATTCGTTGAATTTTTTTCATTATATTCCTGTATAACATTGTTTCAACTATGAAATAACTATTTAATATATAATAGAATTTATTTTATTATAAGATGAAAAGCCATTGTTTTTTTTTTGTTTTATTGCTCAACAGAACTTGTCTACATTCAATTGACATGCATTGTTGAATTTACCAGATCAAAAACGTAATTACTTAATCTCGTTAAATGAGATATTTTTTTCGAAATCTCAGCCTCCGAAACTGAAACATGATTTTGATTAGACCAATTACTCACATACAATGGCATTGAAAACAATTGAAATTCTATTTTGATTTAAATACGAATGCTTATAACAGATCCCTACAATGTTTGCAAGAAAAGGCGTTACGCCTCTCTTTATCCTCAGCAAGCAAAGTCAAAATCAGAGAGGCTAGGCATCCTGGATCAAGGTATTGTAATTTAATTTATTTCGTTGTAATGAGCTTAACTTATCACAGCAAGGCGGGCATTGTTATACATAAGTCCTTCTTTTATTCCATCGAACAGAACACAATGAAATCTCATTCTCTCTCTTGAAGAAGAGACACTGCATTTGCTTCGTATTCAAAACTTGATTTAATTAACTGTATTTGTAGTTGTTGTTCTCGATGTGCAAGAGTTAAAAGGCGCGTATCCATTTCGAAGTGTTATTTATTTTTAAACTGTTGAAAATGAGGAGAATGCGAATCGTCTGCAGATTTTTAAGCCAAGATATATTTTCAAATCGTAGGCATCTTTACTAAAAGCTTAGAAATAACGCAATTTTAATACATTAACTTCAGAAAAGGGAATGTCTAAAATTACGTATACATTTTTATAAATAGTCTTTCAAATGATTTTGAGAAACAAAAGTTGTCTGCAATATGTATTTTGTAATAAGCAATTAAATACTATTATTTAGAATATTGTCATTGAATACATAACTTATTGTGCTAAATTTTAATCATTATTTTCTATTAATTATGCTCGTCACTTTTAGGAGAAGCAGGATTTATCTACATAAACAAAGAAATAATTCCAGTAATATGAACATTTATTGCACGTTTGAATTTAGATTTATAATTGAAAAATATTTAACTTTCATATTACAGAAAATTGTTTCCCAGCTATGAAAAAATAATTTATGTATTGTCATATTAAGAAATACTTCGCGGACTTTTATCCATAATAAGATACTTTTAAATTGATTTTTAATATCTCACATTATTTATTTGCAGTTAAAAATAGCGCGTATATTTTAAAGTGAAATTGGAATATTTTCATTTATTTTTAATAAAAAATGATAAATGATAACTTATTATATTGTATACAATTTTTCAAGTTGTATTTAAAGTAAAAAGAAATAGAAAGCTGAATAAATTCCAATTAATGATGTTTAAAATTTTGAAATTTAGAACACTGAAATCAGAAAATTTTTCGTATCTTACAGAATCAGCAAATATAAATTTGATTTAAAATTATGAAATAAATAAAAAAGAGAATATAAAAATAAGCAGATGAAGTCTTTTAAATTTAATCTATAATGGATACGAATATTGTTTTACACACAGAACATTCATTTTTATGTAATTAACTTTTATGTCTCTTTTTTCCGTTTAAGAAGAAATAATACTTAAGGTGAATGCGAAATATTCATATTCATTTATTTCATTTTTCTCAAAATTATGAATATATTTTTGAGAAAAAGAGAAAAAAGTCATGTATGTTAAATTATATTGTCTGACTTGATATATAATTTCATATAAAAAAATTGAACGTTAATTTATTTATATGTCTTTTGAAGCAATAAGTTTATTTTCAAAAAATATTAGCAAACAGGCCGATAAGTTGTTGTTATTTTTCAGTTTCATTTTAAACTGTAAACAGGCAATAAGAAATGGAAAAAAAATTTCTATTTTTGTGCAGAAAAATATTTTAAAAGTTCTTTTTTAGGTTTATAGAAATTCACTGAGATTAATAACATTTTGAAAATTTTATTACGTCTCCAGAAAACTGATTTTTTAAAATTCTCTTTCAACTTTTCAAGTTGAATTAAATTAAATCAGATAATAATCAATTAATTAAATGCTCTCATCAAATAATTCAAAGTTAATAATCAATTAAAAATATTCTTATGAATGTCACACATATTCATTTGCATAGTTAGTTGAATAAAAGCTAGTGAAATAATTTTAATAGTAATTTTAAACTATCATTTTATTTACTTTAGTCATTATTCTATATCAAATATATTTTAGTTAAAGCAATTTAAATAATTCACAATATAATACAGAAATGGAAAAAAAACAATGAAAATATATTTAGCAAGTATAATAATATTATTTAATATATTTAGCAAAAAAAAGTTTTATACTGTTAAAAAAAAGAATAATATTTTCCCACTAAATTAATACTCTATCGAACCAATCAATACTTATTTTGGCAAACAAACCACATATTTAATTAACAAGAATGCGTTTTTAGGTCTTTTTTTTAAAAAAATTTAAACACACATAATGTCTAATTACTTGTTCTAATTAATTGCTAATTGCTTCTGCTATTAGCTACCTTTCACAGCCATTAGCTAAAGATACTAGAATTAAAATGGTTTTATATAAATATATGGAAATAAAAGAATTTATATAATTTTATTACTAAAAAAAAAATCCTGGTATTTTTACTTATTTTTCACTCTATTTCTATGTGTTTATAATTCCAATAAAATTGACTTAATATTTCTCATAAAGATTCATTTTAATTCAGTTTCTAGATTTAAATGTTGGAAGAATTGAGTTGCTCTTGTTAAATATTCATCATAAATAAATGTTTTTATAATGATAAATTCAAGTAAGTATAGAGAGCAATAGGTCATTAAATTATAGCAAGAATTTTAAATATATTAGTTTATATTATAATTAACTTTTGATATGAACTTGATTTATGCTTGTGACTTGACCAAATAAAACATATTGTTGAAAAAAAGAGACAGATGAGTACATTAAAAAGAAGTGAATTTGCAAAACTTGTGTGTGCAAATGTAGTTACACAACTTATGCACATCATAAAATGCATAAAACGTTTCTGACGTATCACATGCACACAACGTAAGGAAATGAATACTTAAAAGTGCCATAAATTAATTAGTGTATAAAATAGTTATTGTGCTACCATGATTAAAGGTGATTTCACTAAATAATTGCAAATATACTCAAATTTAGTGATTATTTTTCAAGGTATCTAAAATGTCTATTACTAAATATTTGATACTTTAAGTAGATGCAAAATGTATTTTAGATATAATTTAATAAACTATGTTATCATTAATTCAAATAAGTGATAAAAAGCATATGCTAGTGTAGAAAAAATAGTGTATAAATGTAGTGTAATAACTAGATAAAATTACTTATATATAGTAATGACTATTTCGGAATATATTAAGGAAAATTGCTTTTTAAAACTACAAGGAAATTAATGGCATACTTTTTTATTTTTTACGTTTCTGGTGATTTTTCAGGTACTAGTGCTATATAATCCAGAATGCTAAATTCTGAGTTTTTTTGGCGATGAATTAATGTTGTCAAAACGACGAATTGCGACGTTCGTCATGACATAAATCCAAGGGTTGCCAAAATAGAATTTTCTGCATAATTCATATAATTTTCCATATCTATATTGTAATAAAAATTGGCTGACACATAAATATAAAAATCCGTCAAATATATCACCTAACTCAGAATTTGGCATCCTGGATTATACGGCAGTGCCATTTTTAACTTGGTTTGGAGGTAGAACATAATGCTCACTTTTAAACATTTCATTACAAAATTTATAAAAATATTTATAACTCCAGTACTTATATTTACATAATTTTTTTCCATATTAACAGATGTTCCATTATAAAAATACAATGGTATTTAAAATTGACAGAATTTTCATAATTTTCAAAATCACAGGAGTGATTTTAATGAATCTTGTTTTCAATAAATGATGATGTAAAGTAAAATCTATAACTAATCAGCAATTATAATGCTCAGGAATTACAGTCATTGAAATAAAGATATAAGAACTACAAGATTGAGCGTAAAAAGAGATTAAAATAAAAATCCAGATCTCATCTCCACTCGTCATCTCATTATGATATCGAAACATTAATGGTTAAATGAGGATTTTGCCACACTTGCTTATTGACACTTTGAAAACCGTTTAAGTTTTAATCGAGGTGTTTAGTGTAAAACTCTTAGCTTTGATGTGCATGAGTTAACAGAAAAACATAATAGGCCCATTGAATTTATAACTCATTGACATTGACTCATTAAGAAAGAAGGAAAAGATAAACAAGGGTTAGAAAAATAAGAGAAAATAAAAATATAAAAAAAAATTTTCAAAAGAAAATTTCATTTTAAAATGAGGTTTATTAATAATGTGTAAAAGTGTATTTTTTCCGATTATTTCTATTATTAGTATTACAGAAATAAAAGGATATGTTATGTACTAAAGAGAATATTTTCATTTTTATATACTTTTATTACCATACAAAAATATTTAAACGAAGAAAAAACAAAATAATATTAATTTTTCCCCAGCATTTGAAAGAATATTTCCATTTTGTTTCTTAATATTTTATTTTCATTCCAAAATCTTTTTCTTATCATTTAGACACTACTTCCTTACGGGCTACATCCAGAGACACTCTTTACTTACTCGGCACTCAAAGATTGCAGCATAGTTTAGCAACAATAGATTTACATTTCGTTTAGTTATGTTGATAAAATTGAATAAAACGTTAAGTTCTCTTAATTGTGACAATGTTTTATTAATCCATTGACTCTTCTGACGAATCATCAATGGATTAATAAAACATTGTTCTTTCAGGGAAAGAGACGTTTTATTGATGTAATTAGAAAAAGCACTAACACTGAATAACAAATTAGAGTCAACTAAAAAAACTTTTAAATATAAGTAGGTGAAGTATGAGAAGTTATATATATAACGAAAACATCATCTATGCCAACAAACACGCTGGTTCCCAAGAATCTGTTTGTTGACATATTCAAATTTTATACCTGCATAATCTCCTCACGCAAGTCTTAAAATGTTTTCCTGCATTTGCAAAGGACGGGGAGCAACACACTTCGGCAGACTCTGCTTTTGTAGATAGTATAATTTGATTGAAGAAATATCAAAATAAACAAAATTTTTTCTACTCCTATAGAAGTTATTAATACATTTTTAGAACAATTTGGATGAAAAATTAAAAAAAAAAGTAAATGTTTTAGAATAAAAATTTTGGCAACAGCTTATTATTTGAATGAGAAATATCATCTGCTACTTTTAAATTTATTCTTCTTTCAAAATGTTGCATGTAAATAAGCTGTGGATTAAAGGATATTTTTTTGCGCTTTGCGAAGAGAAATATTCTTCTTCCAGAATTCAAAAACGTTGCGAAATGCATGATATTAAAATTTTTAAGTGTAAAATAAGCAACATTATTAATTTGGCAGGTAAAAACTTCAATCGTAATTTCTACATGGAAAAAAGACTCCAAACGAATATCCGAAAAAGGTACCGTTTCAAATGTTTATATGTTTACAAAGTGAAATCGCTGGTAACAAGTAAAAATTCACCAACACAGAAATCAACTGCAAATCCTTTAGATACATCTGTAGTGACAATAAATAAAATAATAAACAAGGATTTACAAATTAAAAACGTATAAAACATAATGTTCACCAGCTTTTGCCACGTGGCTCAATGCAAAACATTTTGTAGAATCTTGTATGACATTTAGAAGCACAACATTTAGAAAGAGATAAATGGAAATACATTGTGACCTTTAATGAAGCATGGGTTTATCTAAATGACTGGGAACAGGTGCCGTATAATCAATAGTTACAAATTCTGAGTTTTTTTGCAACGACGAAAAGTTGCCAAGATAACGTCATTGTGGAGTAATACCGTGCGAATATGTTGTAATTGTGACGTAATAAAATCCATTTTGAAAAACTTTGCATGTCTAAATATTAAATTCAAGCCTGATAAGTAAAGAGCGCGAATATATATTACTGAAATAATAGGATTTAAAAAATAAGGAAACATTAGAAAATACAAATATTTTTCTTATTTGTATTCGCGTTTCCGAAATTACGTTGGAAACGAATGCGAATAATAAAATATGCAAACTTTGAAAAAGTAAATAATATCAGTTAAAAGAAAATCGGAATACAAATTGTAACAAAAATTCCAGAAGAATCCGAACACGAATAATAATGAGAAATAAAGCAACATTCGGAACAGAATAAATATAAATTATTAAGTACAAATTAAACTGTTAAATAGAATATCTTTAAGAAATTAAATACAGAAACAATAATTTTAAAAATGTATACACAAATTATATAGTATTTTATAGTAATAATATAAATTATAAAAATGCCATACATAAGCAATAGAAAGAATGTATCGACACAATTTTAAACAGTAACTTTAAATCCAATCTAAATTTCTAAAACAATGAAAAAGAGCAATACAACCTGTAATTTAAGTATCCGAAATATCAAGAAAATTGTAAAAAACACTAAAAAAAATCTCACGAAGTTAACTCGCAAAAATTTCTAGTAAAATACTGATATGGAAAAAAAATGTTCTAAATTTCGTCGCGATGACGTAAACACTAGTGCTGTCAAAATTGAATTTTCACCTTAATTCTTATTGGTCTTCATATGTATGACGTAGTAATAATCAGGTTGCCAGACACAAATGAATATCCATCACAAAATCGCCAATCTCAGAATTTGGCGCATGGATTATACGGCACCTGTGCCAATGACTGCAGCAAAAAAGCCTATTTACTATAGAAAACGATGAGAAAAAATGTACAAACCTAGTTCCGTCAATGTAAAGAAAGTTTAAGTAAGGGATTTTTGATTGTCGCAGGTTTGTCCTACAATGGGAAATTAACAATAAGAAGAGTGGGAAAAAATGTTAAAATCGACTTATCATACTATCAGGAGAAGGTTTTATGTCCAATATTTACTGAAGAAGTTCCAATTCTTTATCCCACCGACTTTCAAAGAGTGGAATTTCATCAAGACAAAGCTATAAGTAATATTTCGAAAGCTACCACTGCATTCCTTAAAAAATGAAGACTTATACAGGTATATCATATACACTTTTTCAAAATATTCCTGCAAAATCCCTTGATCTTTTCCCTTTGGAATATTGTGACTTTGGTCTGTTAAAAAGAGTTATTTCTAAACGCAAACCCACCACAATAGATGGACTCTGGAAAATAGTGGAAAAGGAATTGAAAGCAATACGTCCTTGGAAATTTTACGAAAAGCTTTTCTATCATGGAAATCACGATACAGACTTATAGTCCAGAAAAAAGGCTATCAGATCCAACATTTTAAAAATAGTCTTTACATTTTAAACATTAATTAAATGGTCCCGAAATCGTTCTAAAAAGGTGTTAAAACCCTCTGTATTATAATAAAACTGATTTAATTATTCACTTATTTTATAGTTAGCATATTTCATGCTAAATGTTTTTTTGTCTAAATACAAAATATAAAGCATTAGTAAGGAAAAAATGAATTGTTTAAAAGTAAGTAGAAAAATAACTTATTTTTGAAGAAGTTGAAGTCGATGTTGAAGAAGATAGAGGTAACAGAGATACAGTTGAAGAGTGGAACTCCTGTGCAGCGCCTTCATTCAGCATTTGTTCTAGATCCGTCGAGCATGATTTTCATATCCCTCACCTGCCCAGTCCGGATTCTACTGATGGTTGAGGTGATACCACGGTCAGGATTAAGCTCCGGTAGGCACCATTTTTTCCGAAGTTCTCCTCAGAGCTGATGCCTTGCGATGGCGTTTGCATCGAAGCAAGTGGTAGTCGTAGGAGGGGGATTGATATTCCTAGCTTCCTTGGTGAAGGAGTCCACCTGTTCATTTCCCTCGATGTTAATATGTGCAGGGACCCATTGGATGGTGCAGGTTTTCTCCCTTGCAACTATGGTGGACAGAAGCACGTTGATGTCTTGGGCAAGTCTCGTTTCACCTCTTTCAATGCCCCGTAGAACAGATATACAGTCAGAGAATATGTTAATGCCATTCGAGAGAACTGACTGTGTGATTTAAAGGGTAAGAGCTGTCTTTATGGCAATCAGTTCACTGGTGAATTTGGAGGCAATTATGCCAGCTGCAACCCGAGGTTTGAGGGATGTTTGGTCTGGAAGGAGGAAGAAAATGCCAGTGCTTCCCCAAAAAACTAATTGTTTCTAATTATTAAATGTAATTTAATATTAAGAAAATATTTAATTTTAATTTAAAATTAAAAAAATTAAAAACAAATCAAAAAGAGAATAAGGTATTATTATTTTACTTCAAGAATCCTGTTAGTATTTATATACCTTATTTTAAGAATTTATAATTTGTAAAAGGAGTTCTGACAAATATTTGGTAAATGAATTTAATTCTTACCATAAGTAGAATTAATTTAAATACTTATATATTTAATAAAACATTGATGATTGTAAATTTTATTTGTTTCATACATTTTTTTCGTAAATTTCGTTATGTATTTTCTAGATTTCCATTTATATTGAATAATAGTGTTTATACAAAAAAACTATCCTAAAAAGAGCATATTTCACACACAAAAGATTTCTAATATTTGCAACGATAGGGATTTTCGATTCAAAACAAAAAACAGTTTTCTTTCTCAAAAAGGAAAAAAAAATATGTTTTCACCACCGGCAAAGTATTTTATCCTTTTATTATTCTTACATTTTTCAATTGACTGTCTGAATATTATCGAACTTTCAAAAGTCAAAACCGAACAAAGTGTCTTGGCATTTTCTACGTTTCTGTTCTAAAAGCTTTTTGAAGCTTCGCTGTTGGGGTAAGAAGGAAAAAAAAGGAGTAAAAAAATAAATACATCCATATTTTCGTCCCCTCCATTTTGTTTCTTTTTATCTTATCATTTATGTACGCGATAAACTAGGAAGTAAAAAAGCTCAGGATGTGTTTTGAATTCGATTGAAAGCGAGAAATACTTTTCTAAAGATAGATTTTCTTTCATTGTTTTGATTTATATATTATTTTTTTTAAGAAAAAAAGAGGAATTTTATCGATACAAATACCACATTTCTCTACCTTACACTCTATTATTTTCCCAGAGGAGTATGAGAGATATATTTAAAAAAAAAAAAAAAAAAAAAAAAAAGAAAGAAATACATAACCTTGTTAAAAATATAGACTTGATATTTTATATGAAAAATTTAAGAGGCTTTTTACTATCACTTTTGATAATTTAATGGTAATTTTAAATTTCAACTAAATTTGCTTAGGTTGAAATTATCTTCCAATTGCGTTTTATAACTAACATTCTTTTAAAGTTGTAAAAAACCAGTGAAATTTTCGTGGTTTAAGAAGTTCTAACAGCTTATTCTTTTTTAATAATATCATGAAAGTTTTAAGTTGTATAATATTCTACAAATTTTTCTCATAGAACTGTTATCATCATATATTTTTTAAATTTTACGATTTTTAAATTTCCTAAATTAAATACGTATTATTTTTCAACAGTAATTTAGAAATAAAAATAACTTCAATTAATTTTTTAACAATCAGTTAAAAAATTTTCGGATTTTTTAACCTATGATACATAATTTCAATTTTATATAATCCTGTTAACAAAAGCGATGAATTTTACTGGACTTTTTGACAACTATCCTATGCTGTTAGACAACTATTTGACTTCAGGACTTAATTATTGTAACTGGGTTTTAAGAATAAAAAATTTTTATGATTAATTCTTGTCTAGCCGTATAATTCAGAATGCCAACTTCTTAACTTGGTGATTTTTTTGGCGGATTTTCTTATGCATGTGGCAACCTGGTTTTTATTACGTCATAGATATGGAACGATTATGCGGAAAATTCTATTTTGGCAATCCTAGTGTTTATGTCATCGCGAACGTCATCTTGGCAACATTTCTACATCACCAAAAATAATCAGAATTTGCCATCCTGGATTATAAAGGCATCAGTGCCGTTGCCTACAATAAATATTTGTAAATGAATATCATATCCCTATTTTAAGCTGCATATAAATTTTGAGAGGGATTTTTGTCATATCATAAATGAACACGAGCTGCTAAGGATGCAAAATGCTATAAATGTCTCAAAAAATCTTTAGAATATTAATGCACCATTAGACTCTAACCATTACTCATAATATAAAAACGATAAATGGCAACAACTTTTAATTCATTTTAAATGGTTTTAACTATAGCAAAATAGATAACTTTGTTGATTAGAAAACAAATAGAATGACTTAAAAAAATGCAGGAAAACATCAAAAAGTTTATTTTCTGTTGATAAATAGACGTAAAACTTTATTTTAAGCTTGAAAATTTAATATTGAAAGTACGCCTAACGTTGCTCGTTTTTCTGCATTTATTTTGATATTTTTGACTCTGGAAGAAGGCAAGTTCGCTATGCGAATTTAAGTCAGTAGGGTGCGTCATTCATTTAACCAAAGCACCACGAAAGTGAAAGTACGACTTTGCTCTAAATACTCTTCCGATAGATGTCACCACCAGAGGATCAATTCCTTCAATTTTGACATCGATCTGAAGGGGGAGGCAATTTTCTACAGACCACTGTTTTCATGGTAACTGATTAATAACCGACTACAGGACTTTCGATTCCACAGATTTAATGAGAAGAATGAAAATTATTTTGGTTAAGAAACTTATTTTGATTAAGAAATTTTTATAATTAATTTGATATTATATATAATAGCATTAATTAATATATCAGTGATATGTTTTAAATTGTTTATTAGATGAAAAGTGTTCCGCTTTGAGTAATTTATTCCAATTGTATTTATCACATGTACTCGGTGGGTCTTTGGCGGCATTGCGAATCGAACCACACCCTTCCGGACGGAAGACTGATGCCCTAATCAGTAGTTTAAAACTGCCCTTCTGTATTCGCCGCGGTGGACTGGTTAGTTAGAGTGTCGTGCTCATTATCGGAAGGTAGTGAGTTCGAATCCCGGCTAAAGATCCGTCGTGTTCATTAATGGTACCTGGAGCACGCTAAAACTGGGCGTGGTCGCAATGCCCTTCAAGAGAAATCATAACTCCCGGGGTGGCAGGCCAAGTATTTGGGTCCCTGCTTCAAAATCATGAAGACTCCACCCAGCTGCTTCTATCTAACTGGTACAGCCCAACTCAGGGCTAGGTACAGGGAAGCATGCTGGTGCAACAAAAATTGCTCTTCTACATTTGTAAATCAGATTAGTTATTCAATGTAGTACCATATGAAATGTAGTAATACCAAGTTTTATTCCTCGAAAAAAAGTATATAATGTAAAGAAACTCGTTAGTGAAGATTAATTTCATATTACTTATTCAGGTGATGATAATATCTTAAAGTTCAATGAAAAATATTAATTCATTTAGAAAGTGTATCGATGTTGAATTAATATTACTCGATTACTGTCTAGTCTATATTTACAGTACTTATTACATATTGCTGAATTAATATGAAATTAATAATTCGCATTGGCACAGTGTACCATACGTTGGGGGGGGGGAAGGGATAAAGAATAATTGGGAAAAAAAGAATCTTTTCTTTGGCTATTCCCAAGAATAAAAGATCCCAAATCCATTCGATTTGTGTTCTTAAGTAGAGCCAGGAATTCAGGGTACTGTAAACAAGATAGCACTCTGGGTAATTTCTTCGGAGGTATTTACCTAAAACGTTTTCCCTTTTTATAGGACTAGCAAAGAACAAACAAGCAATTTCAGTTAAATCAAACATACAGTAAAAGTAGTAGACACGGCCTACCATTTCAGTGCCGAGTAGATAAATGATGGAGTCTAAATAATGCTGTTTAATTTGTACTGGGTAATGTTTATTTCCCATAGTAGGCAATGAGTTTTAAAGTATGAGCCTTTTTTTGAGAATTCCTGCTCAGTCACATATTACATTAAAATAAAATGATATAACTATAAAAAACCAGATTGTCTTCACAAATTGGTAATAAATTTTAGACTATGAAATACTTTTGTGAAAACTGTTAAAAATTATTAATTTAATTTAATTTGAATTATATTTCATTTTCTTTCAAATTCAAAAATTTATTTTTTTAAATAAATCTAAAAATTATAGTTATTTAATTTCAATTTTTATATTTGCTTCATCACTTAGAATCCAGTCGATATTTTTCAGTATTCAATAATATACTGTTCATAGTTTAGTTTAATTGATTGATCAATAATAATTATCAAAACATTTCAACAGATAATTTAATACATTCTCTTTTTATTGCATTGCTAAACAATCAATATTTTCCCGATAAAATTCTTATAAAGAAGTTCGTCCGGATTAGAATGCCACATGTATATATATATATATATATATATATATATATATATATATATATATATATATATATATATATATATATATATATATATATATATATATATATATATATATATATGATCAATTGATGATGTTATTGTAAGATATAGTACTATTTATTGAAATAAAAAAGTATTTTGGTTAAGAAACTTTGATTTTTATAATTAATTTGATATTGTATCTAATAGCACTAATTCATATATCAATGCTATATGAATTAGTGTTTAAGTTGCTTATTAGAGGAAAAGTGTTCTATTTTGAGCAATTTATTACGATTGTATATATTCCTTAATATAATATTAGAATATAGAATATAATATATAAAAGTAGAATAAAATGTGTTTCGGTGTAATATGAAAGTTGCATGAATTATTACGGTTTTTACAATGTATCTTTTGAAGCCTTGTTAAAATAAACATTTAGATTTCTTTTTCTTTTTGTAAATATGACATCAAATACGTTATATTTTAGTATGTTATAATTAAGGAGCAAATGATTTGGTTCTATTCCTGGTATTATTTAAAGGAATTAATAATTTTCTAAAATTATATGTAATAAACTACTATAATAATTTAGTTTGAAGAGAAAATTTTTATCAGTTTAAATTTCTGAACAAAGTGTACAGTAAGCTAGAAAATATCATTTTTAAATTATTGAGTAAAACTTAATTTATATTGTATGATTTGTATGTGCGTTTATACGAAGCAAATTCATTCATCATAGATAAACTTTGTTTTTGAAAGATAAAATTCACTAAATAACTAATCAAAAAAAATTATGTTTTCTTGTAAAAGAATAAACTTTTACTAAAGGGAAGATAGTCGTACTGATTAAAATTTAACATGAAGAGAACAATCAAAAAAGAGTTCTAGAGTGTTCAAATAGTTTGCATTATATTTTCCAAACAATAAATTTTAGATAAATTTAACAATTTAAGTTTTTATTGATACATTTATTAACGAAATTCTTGAAATTCGTAGTAAAGTCTTGCTTTGGGTAATTATCATAATATTTGTACCATTATTGAAAAAAATATGGTAAAGAAAAAGGTGATTGATTTATATACAGTTATGATAATTTATTTTATAATAAAATACAATTTAATTTTAATGAAAATTGATAGATGCTTGGATGATTCATACTTTTTTTCTATAAATTTATATTTTAAGAAATATATTTGTTATAATTTATTTATTTTCTAATTCTCCTCTATAATTAATTTCTTTCATTTAAAACATTTATTCATAATCAAAAAGATATAAATATAAAACTTATGAATAATTAAACGCAATGAAAACGTTAAAAATGAAAGTGCAACTGATCCATCTCAGAGAATATATTTCCAGTTTTTATAAATTATGATTCCTTAAATAAAGTTCTAGATTTATTACAGCATGTCTGCAAAAATAGCATTGTTTAAATAAATATTATTTTCAAGAATATAATATGTGTATAATAGTATCAACAATTGCCAACAATTTTAATCAATAGTTAAGTTCTATTAGAACCATTTTCTGGATATAAGTAAAAAAATTTAGGAAATAAAAATTAAGTATATATATATATATATATATATATATATATATATATATATATATATATATATATATATATATATATATATATATATATATATATATATATATATATATATATATATATATATATATATATATATATATATATATATAAAGAATTTAGGAAATAAAAATTATCGTAAAATAACCTATAATTTTTGAGAGATGTAAGATGTATATAGATACAGTTACAATATATAACTTAAGAGAGAATTCTTTTTTAAAAAATTAATTGCGACAGTGTTTAGGATGAAACTATTATCATCAAATTAAATGTTTTGCCGTATGTGACTTTTTCACCAAATTTCTTTTAATATCTAGAATAAAATGTCTTTATATTATTAAAATATCAGCAAAATTTCGTTTATTTACAAAAGAATATATTTTTATTCATGGAAAGATAATCATACTAATTAAAAGTTAACATCTAGAACAAAAAAAAAAAAAGTCAAAATACCTGAGTTCCGATATTTTTCATTAAACTACTTCCACAAATGATAAATTTTAGATAACCTTCACAAGATAAGTTACTGTCAAAATATTTATTCATAAAATTTTTCTATTTAAAATTTTGTTTTAAAGAAATATATCAACTTTTTAACACATTAGTTGAAATAATATAGTAAATAAATGAACGATTAATGTATATACATATATATTTATAATAATTTATTTTTAAAATAATATCATTTAACTTTTACCAAAATTGAATTACATTTATTCTTTAAGAATACTTAATAATTAAGAAATTAGGTTATTTAAAATATTAAGAAATCAATTTTTACATAAAAATGTTTTCAACAGAAAGCATTAGAAATAATTAAAATTATATAGTTTGAATTAAAAAAAAATTAACTCTTACAGATACGAGGGTCACTCAGAAATTTTTGCGATACAACTAGGTAAAGTTATACTTAGAAAATTTTAGGTGTGTTCAAAGTAGTCTCCTCCAGCATCAATGCACTATTTTAGACGAATTTCCCACAGGTTAAATGCCTCAATCCATTCTTTTCTTGGAATAGATAAAAAAAAATGAATTTATAACCACATCAATCTCTTCTTTTGAAGGAAAACGACGTCCATGTAAGTTCTTTTTTAGATTAAAGAATAATCAAAAGTTGCACATAGCTAGATCAGGTGAATACGGCGGTTGTTCGATCACTTTAATTTGTTTTTGTTTGTCTGTTAATCCGTCTATATGTGAAGATGCGTTGTCATTGTGAAGCATTAGTACCCTAACATTCAGTTCTTGTAGAATTTCTGGAAGACATTTAGTGGTATACCAGTTTGCTGTCACTGTCTTCTGTCCTTCCGACTTGATGGCTTTGACCAATCTCGTACTTCTGAAGTAAACGGCATACATCACTTTTTTCACTGCGCGTTGTTTTTTCACCATTGTTGGCGTATGATCATCTGCAAAGACCCATACTTTGCTTTCTTGACGTGTTGGAACGTCAAAAAACGGTATGTACGTTTCATCACCTGTTACAATTTTAGAAATGATGCGGTGGCCACCATCATTTAGCAATTTAAGAGTTTCTTTACTGATTCTGACACGCTCCTCTTTTTGGTGCTCAGTTAGATTATGGGGAACCCGACGGCAAACTACTCTTTTTCATATGTAATTCTTCATGAATGATTTTGTGTATGTCTGCGGATCCAATGTTAAGTTCCTTCTGTATCATTTGATAGGTACAGCGATTATCATCCATTAACATTTCTCGTATGGCAGACACATTATCTGGGATTAGTGCTGACGGTGGTCTTCCTGTGTGTCCTTCATCCTGAAGAAAATTGCGACCTCTTCTAAGCCATCTGAATACAGTAGCACGAGCTGGAGATAAATCACCAAATGCTTATTGCAACCTTTGAACGCATTCTTCTTTATTTAATCCTGTTTAGAAAATCATAGCGCGAAAAAGTTCTCGCGTCCACTCCATTTTCTCTTCTGTTTAAAATTTATTCTACGCTAAACAAGTTGAAGTAAGTCAGTAAAAAATCGTCTTCTGTGTTAAAATACTTTGTATTTTAAGATTAAACCGTTATTTTTATTTTGTAAATTCCCACCTGCTCGTATCTCAAAAATTTCAGAGTAACGCTCGTATTGTTAAATTTTTTTTTTAATGTAAAATTTATTTTTATTTTCAATTTTAATATATTTATTTTATATTCAAATTTTATAAATTAGAGAAAAACTGGAAAACATGAACACTGAAATAAAGTCTTGATTTTGGAATTTTGAATTTAAATAATATTCTCTAATAATATAAAGAAATGCATATGTTTACTTACATTTTCTGTAGAAAACCTGATTTGTGTCTGTAAACAGAAATAAATAAATATGTCCTAAATAAATAATTAAATAGAACATAAGTAAATGAATATATACTAAATAAATAAATATTACAAAAATAAGTAAAATACCCTTTTTTTTCAAACATAAACTAGGAAAACTTACAGCTTTTGGAAAATTTGACTGTTATTGAAATATATCAAGCAGAAAACATTTTTATAATAGTATTTTATATTAAAAGAGTCAGATCAAATTCTTATTACCTTTAAAAAATGGAATAGAAAGATGAGAAATTTTGAGTTTTCTGAAAAAGTAATACTAAACATATAATATTCTGAATTTTTAATAAAAATCAACAAAATGAAAAAGCAGGTGCAATATTAAATATTTACCTGTGAGCTTTACGCCTACATTTTTTGAAACAGCTTATGCCACATGTAATCAAAATACTGCACAATTAATTGTTATGATTGTACACCAGACCATATTTATTGCATTGTATAGATAGGTTTAATAGATTAATATAATACTATAGCCTTAACTTTGTGGAAATGAATATTGTGATTATACACCATGCCGTAATCATGAAATTCATAAATAGATTTTATGATTGTTTATTGGACTATATTATTAGACACAAAAGTAAGTCTAAATATTAATTCTTTCTTTGTGAGCAATTATATGCCTCTAAAATAAGCACTTTTGTGATTTAATAACAAAAAAATAAGGTGAAAGTGCTGTTGATTTATTACTCTTACTTAGAATTATTTAAAAAATAATCTGTAAAATTTCTAACGAAATAAGATTTATTGTAAAAACGCAAACTAAGTTATAATGTGTTGAATTTCACAATAAACTCTGTTTTGAAATAAATAAAATGAAAGTGCTAAGTCCATGTAATGAACTTAAAGAGATAAATTTCTGTTTTAGTGCGTTACGTGACATTTAAGAAACTAAAATCTCATTACTTATAATTTAGCAATCTATTGAACTAAATTTTGTGAAAGACTCTTTTGTCTTTGGGATGTCTCTATTTCCTAAAAGTTCAGTTTTAAAATTGGATTATTACTTCATCTGCTACCTAGCAAAATATTGATCAAGGAAAATGTAATACGATTATGTGAGCTTTTTTTCTCTCTTTAAATGAGGAAAGGCTTTAAATTGTTATAGGGATGAGTTGTTTTGTTTTTGTAACTTTTTTTGTTATAAATCATATTCTCAGTTTGAAAAATATTTCGGAGTATGTACTACTAACTGGTTTATATAATAATATGCTTTTTATATTAAAGTATTAATTGTAAAAGAAGTTTTTAAGCCAATAGTGTTCTTCCTTAGCTTATAAAACCTTATCTAAGCTTTTAGAATTCTTTTAACTATAACAGTAAAAAAACTGTTTATAATATTATTAATAGAGATATTTTCTATTATTTAGAAAATCACTCCATATATATTATGAATTTCATGTTTCTTTTTGCAAATGATCATTTTTTTTTATCAATAATGAATTAAAATAATTTTTACTTTTAAGGGAAATTAAAAGAAAACTTAATAAAATTAATGTATTAGGCTTGGGAATAGCGTTTTCACCAAAGACTTTTATTTAAACAAAAAACAATAATTATATCAATAAGTTAATCCATTATATATTCTCCGTTGCTGTTTACAACCACTTCCCACCTCTCGACCCATTTGTTGATACCATTTCACCAAAATTTACCTGGTCTGGTGTCAAAAAAACTGTTGAGCCAGTTTTTAAGGACCTCTTGGTGCACTGGGGATTGCTCGAAAAGAATGCCACAGTCAACAAAGAGCTCTACATTACCCAGTTACCCCACGAGAATGAAGTTATTCGGCTGAAAAGACATGATCGACACGGTCAAATCCTACTCCTTCACGACAACTCCAGGCCCCATGTTGCAAAAATCGTCAAAGCCGCACTCCAAGAGCTTGAATGGGAGGTCCTTTAGCATCCGCCGTATTCTCCGGACCTTGCACCAACATTACCATTTTTTCCGATCATTATCAAACCATATGAAGAGCGTTACATTCCATAACAAAGAGTTCTTTAAAAACTGGCTCAACAACTCCTTTGACATCAGACCCGACGATTTTTGGCAAAAAAACACCCACAATTAGTTGAGAGGTAGGAAGGGGCTGTATACAGCAATGGCGATTATATAATTGATTAACTTACTTTTATTTTTCTACAATAATTATAATTATTGTTTTTGTTTAAATAAAAGTCTTTGTTAAAACGCTACAAACTTATTCTTCAAGCTAATATATTGTGATACGATTTTGCAATTGTTAGTAGTAATTTTAAAGATTAACTTAATTCTATAATGAAAAGTAAATTCAAATATAAAATTTAAATGGAATCATTATAATCATCAACTTATTATAGAGAGTATTGAAAAAAATATATTTTATAAATTTTTAACTTTTATAATTATTGTAATATAAAAACTAATATTACGTGAATAATTGGCAAAGGTAAAAGCAATGAAATAATTGAAAAAAAAATGAATGAAAATAATAATATTTCATGATTTCAATTTTCATAATTGAATATCTTTAAAAAAATTTTAGAAGAAAAGCAGAAATTTATTTAAAAATTGTGGTTTAACATTCCTTTACGAACTTTTTTAAGTTGTTATTTGAAGGAAAAGATTTGTAACTTTTAAAAATAAGATTATAAGAATCCTATGCATTATGAAACAATATACTAAACATTACTGATATTTTATTAGCAAATAAAAGAGAAATAGGTTTCAAATTGAAGATTTTATATGGTTATAATCTTATAAAACGTTATTATCTTTGTATATAATGTATTTCATTTTTTTTGGAGGAAATCTACAATTTGCTACCACGTATAAAAAAAAGTATTGAGAATCAACGTAAAATCAATTTGGATGAGACTTCTGTGAATTTTTTCAACTATTCTTCACCTTTTAAGTCAAAATATGAACGTTATGTTAATCGTAATAAACTTTTATTTACATATTTTACCAATTAGAAGCCCAAAAAAAGTCGCAATAATAGTGAATAAATTCTAATTAATCAAACGATAGGATTAATCTCTGAAATGACAATCATCTCTCGAAATTTTAATATTACATTAATAAATATAAACATAGATCAAACAAGTTAATCATGTACAGCTTTTAACATAGCAAACATCTTTGGCAGGAAAATACTGGGCCCTTTTCTTCTGGTGACAAGATAATCTAATAATTAAGATACTCAGATAATCCAATAAAAAGGATATTTATTGATAATATTTTAATTCTATTTTATATAAAACGTGCAACATTGTTGGTAAAACCATTTCCTTTCTTCTATGCATTTACAAGAGAAAAATATGACTCAGTTATTTCGAAATTATTTTGTTTATTATAAAATAGGGAATTTCTTTTTTATTGTTCTTTTCCACAATATTTTGGAATTTTTATAAAGGGTTTTATTATCATTTATTCATAATTGCAATTGATGATTTATTTAAGTTCATTTAAAAAAGATATTAAATTGTGATAATGCTCAAGACCTGCTTAGTGGAAAGCAATTTTTATTTCAGTGAAGTTATAACTGTACACTTACGTATTACAACTCTTCTGTCTTAAAAATATTCAATAAACAGGATTTTATATTCACGGGAGTGAATGAAGACTTAGATGACACCCCCTACAAATTCATGTAACCTAACTTGGGAATGTGGAGAATGTGTAAGAAACGACATGTCCATTATGATTAAGATTAGACACGAATTACTCATTTGTGAGATTTTATAACATTTGTGACTTATTGTAACGATACTTGATTCAAAGTATAACAGTCAAAGTCTACATATTTTAAAGCTTCATCATTCGCAATTAATTCAGCTTGGAAAACACTGTTAGCTTTTCCTCATTGTCCCTGCCAATAACCTCCATCCTGTCCATTTTTGAAAAGGCAGAAATCTTCTCCCACTTGGCCTTCTACTTTTGAGCCATTAGCAAAAAAGCGTTGGTGAGTGTTGTTAAAAATCAATAGTATCTATTGAAAAATCATGTTTCTCTTTGGATAAATTTATCGAATTAAAAAGCGAATTAAAATTACTTTGGTTTGATGGAATATTTGTTATTATAAAATGAGAAAACATTGAAAAAAATTAAGGAAATCTTAAAAATATTGCTAAATAAGGCATTACTTCAATTATTAATTTTTTTCTTTAAATCATGAAATTTTAAATATATTTATTTTTTCATAAATTTGTGTACTAAATGTTAATAGCATATTTCTATGCACATTAAAAATTTCAATACTTCGGGAGCATTTATTTGGTCGTTTTAAAACTGAAATTAAGAATTAAGAAGAAAAAATACATTTTTAAGCATTTTCATTGGATTAATTTCCCATAACAATTTAACAGATATTAGTACTTTCATAAAATTAAACTTCAACCTCTTCCTCAAAAATCTTAAAAGCCCCTGTACAATCAATAGGTATTAAATACAGAAATATTGAATTCATAAATATAAACCATTAGAGAGATAGACAAAATCATTATTGTCTTTGCATAAATTTATTAAAAATTGGTATGAGGTTAATAATTGGTACAGTAATTATAGTTAACATTTTTATCCTGAAGAGAACAATTGAAGTTATATTAATCAAAATTTAGCATTAATATTATTCAAAATGTCATATAAAATGCTGTAAGTTATGCTCCTGTCTGTTAAATAATAACACTGACTAATATTTTCATACGGCAAAATTAGCATAAAAATGTAGTTTACTAACTTTTTTAAATTGAATATCCAATGCTGTTAAAGTTTACTGAATTGCTAGTTTTATGCTAATTGGAATAACTTTGCAATGTTTCTTCGGCCATATTTTACATTTGCATAACTTTTAAATATAAAACATATAATAGGATACAAATATAATGAATTGCATACAAATGAATTTAGTGAAAGTAAAGAATATATAGCAATATATTCTTATATATATATATATATATATATATATGTATATATATATATATATATATATTCAATTTTAAGACAATTATTGGTAGGCGTAAAAATATGGTTAAGTAATTATTGTTGTATCCATTCAATCTATAGTTTCAAAACTATTTGATTACAAAATCACATACTAAATATATTTCTCTATATGCAGATAAACATAGAATTGTTCGTTGATATATATGCCTATAAGTTTTATAATTTTAAGCATTTATTTCTAAAGTTGCCAAATACTATTATCGAATTTCTTTAAGAACCTATATATTTTTGTTTGCATTAATGATACTATAATATTTGAATGGAAGCTATGACTGTTATAATTTTATATATAACTATAAATATTTCATTTATTATTATTGAAATATGTGATATTCAGAGAAATTAATTAATCAAGAGATAATTTATGATTGTTTATGCATATTTACACATTGAAAAGTGCTAAATATATTTCACGTTATAACTTATAACAAATGTTATAATTTTATAAATTTAACTTCATTTTTGATTTATATACACTATTTTAGAAATTATGCAATGCTAGTAAATTATACGCAGTCTTTATTTTAGGAAATATTTCGACATGTTTGTATCCGAAATGGCGAGTTGATGCCAAATGTGCTGACCACTTGTCTCCCTCTTCCTAAGTCACGTCTGCTTCATCCTTTCAGGGGTCAAGTATCCTCATTCCTCCCTCACTTACCCCCCGAAATTCCAACGATCTATCACTCCGGAGCACCTCATAGAGGAGAGAAAGAACAGAAAGGAAAAAGAGAGGATCGATAAAAATAAAAAAAATCCTCCCTCAACAAAGTCCCTCAACCGGTGTGGGAAAGAAATAAGAGACATTTTTTTCATATGGTGGAAGCCCTTTTTTATTCCCACGCAAACTGAGGTTTTCGGTGCCGTTTGACAAGACGATGGCACACATACGAACTCTTGCGTCTTCTTTCCACAAAATCACATGATGGGAAATGTGGGTGGGTGGGAAGGTAGAAGAACTCCGTAAAAAGGAATGAGGAAGAAGGGAAGAAAAAAAATACAAATATATATCTATATATTTACGCGTAGAAAGGGGTTCCTTCTTTTCGCCTGAAGGCATAGGTGGACCTGATTTGTGCTTTTGCTCTGATATAAAAATGGCATCTTCCGTATCCTCTATAGTCGACATTTGGGAAGAAAGAGAAGGGGAAAGACTATATAAGGAAAGATGGAAATAGAGGGAGGGAGGGGAATCTTTGGCATTTATTATGTTTTTTATTTCAAAAAGGAAGGCCAGACAGTTTTTCCTGGGGGTAAATAACCAACAAAGTGGAAGTATATTGGAAGAGTTTATTTGCGATGTTTGGAAAATATGGCCGGACCCAGAGAGTGGTATGCGTATATCTATATCGTCCCGCTTCTTTGTGGCCATGAAGCAATATATTTATTGGAGGGCTTCAGACGGCCATTCATATTTTAAGAGGCCTCATTCTATGTTGCGCATCGGCTCATTTGTTTCACTGATGCCTTTGACCTGCTGAGATATTATAGCAGTGGATCGGTGAGGAATTTATACTGACAATTATGATTATTACAAAAAATCTTTTACGCAAACCTAAAGTAATGATAATAAAACATATTTGTCTTCTATAAGTAAGCAACATATATTATAGAAAATTCTCAGAAATCTAAATAAAAATTTAATATACGTATATCTTTCTTAGATTATTCTAATAGTCTAATTTTTAATAGTTAATTTATCTTAAGAAATCTGCAGACTTATGTATGTGCGTGTATATATTTTTTATAAATTATTGAGACAATAATTACATCTTGATATTGCATCCCCAACTCAAATTGCCCTTGATATATTTTAGTATCAGTTTTACTTAGGTCATTAAAAACAATTTTCGTTAATTTTGGTTGTAACAATTGTTAATAATAATGCAATAGTTTTTGTAGTAAGAAGATGAGGTTTTGACCAAGTGATTAGTAGCATTAGTTTGCTTCATTTTAATATAATACCATAGGCTGACTGTTATCACAACGTTTAAAAATTTAAATTTACTGATAACCCAACGGTATTTTAATGTGATATTTATAATCTTATTTATAATCCTTGTTTTTTCCCTTTATTTATTTATTTTATTTCTATATTTTATTGTAAGATTTTATTTTTATCTTATTTTTTCAAATATTAGGAATTATTATTGCTTCTAATAAAAATATTTGAATGTAACATTAGTTTCTTGATTTTATAACACTGCAGAAACTTACATTTTTTATATATAATAGCTTACTTATTTTTATATTTAAAATTAATAAATATAATCTGGAAACATTTGCATGCTTTTGTAGTTTTCTTAAAAATTTTTTTAAATATATTTTGTTTATACCGTTATCTTAACACAATTCATGAAAAATGTCAAATTTTTTAAAATTGGACATTTTATTCAGTATTAAAATTATACATAGGAACAATTCGAACAGCTGTATTTTGTTTATGTATGGATTTTATATATGAATATAATAACATTTGAATAATATTATAGAAACCTATTTTGCAGAGAACAAAAAATTTTAAAAGTAACTGTGAAATTTGCATTTTTTATTTTTATATTTAAACTAGGTAATTTTTTATTATTAAAAATTACCATTAGTATGATTAAATACGTTTCAATATTTAATCCTACTTGGCTATTTTAAATGATCAAAAAGGCCAAATATGTAAAGTAATAATGCCAAACGGAAAACTAATTGTTAACTGCTTTCAGATTTTTAAATAGTGTTAATTTCCTAATGAAATGTATTTATATAGAAAAATAAAGAGTTTATAGAGATAAGTTAAAACAGAATGGAGCGGAAATTTTATGCGATATTAATGTTGCATTTTAGTCCATTCATCAACAAAGCTCTGTAACGTAGCGAATTCATGAAACATTTGGATTCTAGTTAATATCCTGGTGACAAAATCTGATCTGACATTATTCCCTGAAGTTCTCGGGAATCCGAATCCTTAAGCTTTCCTGAAATCCCAGTCAAATAGGACGAGTCGTTCCTCCTCTGCCTGGATTAAACAAGAAAATCGAGTCTTGAATCCTTTTACACCCTGAAGAGATACCATGTGCTATAGAGGACATGTATATTTGATGACACCAGACGCCGATAAGTCAGTGAACGGTCGGGAGTCACCGACTCACTAGAAATTCGAATGCATTCTTTATAGGTGTTCTCAACAAGAGAAGATTCTCTGGAATCTTGTTTGCAAAGAGATGCAGTGTCTTAAGCTACTGTTCAAAGTTTCGCACTTTTGTTCTGAAAATGCTCGCTCGAATTTCTTACATCCAGTGCTTTATTTGTATTATTGGATTTTTTTTTCCTTTTAAAGTCAAAAGAAACTTATCCTTTGAATGTGCATGTTTAGCGATCACTTGTTATGGATATTCAATGAATAATTGCTAAAATTTTATGTTTTGAGAAAATTTTGCGATTAATAGAGTTATTGTGCCTTGAAAAGATTGTTTTAGTTAGGATTCATAATACCCCATATATAAAGAACTTCAGAAAATTGTGAATCAATTTTAGAAATTTACTTTATCATGTAATGGGAATTATAGTGTTTAGAAGACTGTGACTAAATAGCCATTTCACTTCGAATAATTTTATAAAAAATGAAATGATTTTATAAAGTCAAACGATTATTATATAAAATTAAACAATGAAAACTCAACAATGGAGATACTCGTACAAAAAAATTTGTAAATAAAATTAAGCCAATGATTTTTCTTTTCTGCTTTTCTCACATTTTCACCAGTTTAGTTATCATTTAGGAAACTTAATCTACTGAAATTAATTGAAATTTATTTAAAAATAAGTTATAAATCAAATATAAGAATTAATCGAAAATATATTGTTAATATCCTCAATTCAAGTTTTTGTTTTCGTTTTTTTTTATATAATGCAAGAAAACTGCAATAAATTTATGTTTTTTTTCTAGGAAAAATTCGTACGGATATAACATTTATTAATTTTTAGAAATTAGCTCCGATTTTTCTTGAAAAATATCTCATCATTCTAAAAAACATTCAAAAGTAGTGTCATTGTATTGACTTTCCTTAAAAACAAGAAGAACATAAATATAAAATAAAACACATACCCCAAATAGAGACGTAAGTACTTTAGCAAACTGATGGCTAGGGAATTTTAGAGGAGATAAAGAGGGAAAAGTCAGGGAAGAGTGGAGATATTTTCATCCTGTAGACAGAGGATGGGGAAATGGCTTTTGAAATCGATACGATCAATTTTTAAATCCGATTTCACGATAGAATCGATTCCTTCACATAGATACATTTCCTATGTTTTTTCTTTGCATAAACTTTAATGAAAAATACGTTCTTCCTGAAGGCGTTTGTGCTCTTTTTATGAGTCATTTTGCATGAAAAATGTAAAGTTTATTCCTTCATAAAAATGACATTCTTTTTATGATAGAACATTTCTCTTTTTTGAACTCTATTTTAACTTGTCTCAAAGCTATAGTAGAATATTGACAGCAAATCATACGGTTAAAACTCATCCTTCAATTTTAACGCTGTTATATAGAAAACATTTATTTTTAATCATGTGCATTAATAAATTGCTTAAAATCAAAATCAGAGACTAGAATCTTGAATAAAGAGTGATATGTTATGAAATACTATATACATAGTATTTTTGCAATTTTACATATTTTTTAGAAATTTTGATTTAAAATTTTGATATATATATTCATAGAAATAATTTCTAGCACAAAGCAGTCATAGATTCGTAATTTGCAAAAGAAAAGATCAAAAATAATATAATTTTAGAGAAATTACACTTACAATTAAGCTTTATAATTTAACAAATTATGTTTGTGATTTCATTGAATTTATGAATAAGCTTTTTGATTTAAAAGTCATTGACTGAATGCCAAATGTGCAATCCATAAATTCGGTTCTCACCTCATATGGGAATGCTTGGGGAAGTTTCGAAGATTTGTTTTTTTGCTTTAAATTAAAGGCCTCTGTTACATTAGCATGGCACATTTTTTGTATAATTAAATTACAATTTTTTTTATTCGCAGTTTATTTTCTTTTAGTAAAATTCTCATATTTTTTCTTATGTGTGAGATAACCCCCTTGTATGAAAAGAGTGATCATTGTTCATTTCTACTTTGAGTGACAAATCAAAATAAATTAAATTACATAAGTATTATATAATACTTTTATTTCTCACTAATGCAAAATAAAAACACTATTTACAAAACCTTTATAAATATATACAAAATTTATATACTACATATATTATTATATTAAAATACATTTTAACTTATTTATTATAATTTTGTATTTGTATTTTTTTTAAAATGATGAAATAACTATTATTTGATACAAATATATCATCAAGTAAAAAATTACATTTTTGTGTATTTGTAATATGATATATTATAAAAATACAATTCCTAAACTCGAAGTATATATTTCACATAATAACATAGATTCTTAGATAATAGAGTGTCAATCTGACAGCTAAAGTGTCCTTGTTCTGTTTCCGGTTCAATAGCTAATGGATTAGTTTCTTGACACACACGCATACACACACAAACGTATATGTATATATATATAGCTTGAAATATATACTCTATAGATCATGGTAAAAGAACAAATCAAGTTGAAATAATAGAAAATAATAAAATGGGTGTTGAATTTTTATTTTAGCCAGTCTTATTTGAATTTAAAATATACTCAAACTCATAACATAATTATTTTTGCATAAGTTGTAATAAGTTAGTGTAAGTTGTAAATATTTAACCATAGAGTTTTGTTATTTTAAAGTGATTTATATAATAAATTATTAGCCCTAAATTGTGTGAAATAAACAAACTTTTTACACTATTTTAAAAAAGCAAAGAACAACGATCATATGAAATGAAATTTTACTATACCAAAAACATAGGTAAGAATAAAATCTTTCAGTTAATAAGCTCGAGTTTCTTGTAAAATGCAGAGATATTTTTATAACTATAGAATTTCAGTGTAGCCACAAAATTTTCTGCTAAATCTGTTTTGAATTGATACATTATTTTGTGTGTGTGTGTGAATCCTATATTATCTCTCCATTAACGTCACTTTTATGTTTACTTCCTGATAGTTCTCGTATTTTAAATATGTATAATCTACATCTGTGTGAACCATGTGTTAATAATTTTTAAACTAATTAAGTCATAGTTAAATAATTTTTACTATGACTTAATTAGTTTAAATAAAGTCATAGTTAAATAATTTTTAAACTGCTATTTTTAAAGTTTTTCCTTTAAAAATAGCAGTTTAAAAATTTTTCCTTTAAAAATAGCAAAAAAAAAAAAAAAATAAAAAAAGAATTCCTTTAAAAAATAGCAGTTTTCATTATAAGGGCCTTCGATTATGTGAAATTAATAATAATAGTTATTCATAAGAATTTTCAAGTAAGACATAACAGTAAAAGTGAGAAAAAATCAGACACTGAACAAAACCTCAAATTTTCTAAATGATAACTGAATACGAAATGATTCACTCGAATTCGACTTGAAAATAGGAACAGTTGCAAATGCAATTAAATATTTACCATTTTTCAGTAAATCTAGGTGTAAAAATAGATTCATTGAAAAAATAATGCTTAAAAAAAAAAAAAAAAAAAAAAAAAAGAATTGTAGAGTGCAACTTTTCCAATTAGATTTAACTTTACAAAATATTTATGATTTATTG
This sequence comes from Latrodectus elegans, assembly GCA_030067965.1. NCBI lineage: Eukaryota > Metazoa > Arthropoda > Arachnida > Araneae > Theridiidae > Latrodectus > Latrodectus elegans. The sequence goes on along the minus strand of CM057818.1, from coordinate 45,577,493 downwards.
TTAAACTAACTATTAAAGATATCTAAATTTATTAATTTATATTGTTAATAGTTACTTAGAGCTTTATTTTAATAAAAAATAAATTTTTAAAAAGGAAAAATATGAGTGTTTTGCTATTATGTTATATTTTGTTATAAATTTATTTTCACATTCCGAGGACAAAATTATGAAGATTATATTCTAGTTCATTTAAAGAAATATATATAAAAATATCAATTGCATAAAAATCATTTTTGAACAAGATAATTTTTTTAACAAATTACTTTGTAGATAGTATAATAAAATCATTATTTTCTTCTGTCATAGTTAATATATTTTAAACAGTTTTACAATTAATCACATTCTTATGAATATGTTAGCGTTTTAAACACTATCTCCTCTTTAGCTTCTGGGATAACTTTTTGTAGTAGCTTATGTTCAGGCTTTGAAATGGGGGAAACGTTGAAAAGTGACAAGCATCCACTGAAAGAGAAGTGGTAGCAGAAATTTGAACCAATCTTTTATCTCCATTTCTTCAGTTGTGGTTGGCATCTTCTTCATTGGTTGTTATAAGTGACATCATGACACATTTTGTTTTTAACTCAGAGAAAATATTTAATGCTCTTGCCTCATGCTTAACAAAATTATGCTTAAAATGCATTGTAACTTCTTCATAACATGCTTAAAATGTATTGTAACTTCTTCTTACGATTTTGTGAACACAATTTGATTGCCTTTATAAATGCCACAATGGTGGCGCCCTGAGGGACCTCGTTGTGGTGTGGAGCACACTAGGTGTTGGGGAGACGGCACATGTTAACCTAAGGTACAGTCCGGGGTCTCCCCACACAGTTATGTATGTGGCTGGTATCAAACCTAAAACCTACATCTAAAAATAGCTATGTTCTATCATTAGATTACAAAAGATTCTAGTATGTATATCAACGATTTCAGATTTAATTTTAAAATGAAGGTGTCTGTTGAATTAGTCCTTTTGAGCAAAAAGGGATTGTTGATTGATACACATATTGTTACTAAGTATATGAAAATTAAGTTTTAATCGAATTAAAATATAGAGAGGAACAAGTAAAAGCGACCCGTAAACTAAACGCATGAAATAAAAGGTCATGGTATGATATATGATTACTCCCCTTCTCACTGTAGACACAGCCTTTCACCTACTTCACCACATGTGAAGACGTCCTTGAAGATTTATAAGTGCTCTCATCAATTGTTGTGTTGTCATGCTATTGATGACATCCTGAATCCTGAGTTCTTCAACTGTATTTGGATTTTTTTTTCTTTAACATTCTACACAAGTAAAAGTCAAAAGTGGACAGATCATGTGACCGAAGAGGCTACACGCATTTATTGATTGCTTTCAGATGTTAATTCCTCATGCACACGGGACCATCATGATCTGATCAGTGGCACGTTGCATTGACCTGCTAACATCAAGCATAATTGAAGATTTTCTTCTGGAAATTTTGAATAAAATTCCCCTATGATTCCCAAATCGAATTCACTGTTTATTGTCGTTTCGAGAAATATGGATCCTACACGCAGGGTTTTTGTTGCCGAAAATGTAATATAGGAACATAAACAAATAGTTGTCTGCAACGCAATCTTCTGTAAATATTTCGATGGGCGGATTTCACGTGCCACACTATTAGGTATAATCAATATTTTAAAAATATAATTATTAGAAAGAATAGCCACCCAACTTGTCTTGTCGTCAACGTGTCTGACTGTCGATAGGGAGGTCCTGGGTTTGAATACCGGTTCGGCTATGGATGTACTCTCTCTCACTCTATCCTGTCTTTGTCATTTCCTTGAATGAATGGGCTTTTAAGTGGTTGCTCACCCTATAAACAGGTACCTATGGCATGTGTGTGTACTGAGGAAGTCGGACACGTAATATGGTTCAGTTGGAAAAGTGGAGCAGTGCACCTCATAATGCCAGCCAAGCTGGCATATGACAACAAAAACAACATTAGAAAGAATAAAGAAAAATAAGACTGAAACAACAGCATATAAAATTTAAATTAGAGAAGAATGAATAATTAGCATTTCGCATTTAATTGCTTCATCAAGAGTCAAACGATAAAGTTAAGCTTTTATAAGTTATAAAGATCTTTAACATGAAGATGACTGCTGTACCAGGAAATTCTAAACTGCTAATTTGCTTTATAAATAAAAAGATGGGACTTTTTATCTTTTTTTTTTCTTTCTTTTTCTCTTGATTTTAGTATTATCCATGCAAAATATTCATCTGCTCTATGAATACACCTATAAAATTTTATTCTATTTTTAAATTTTATTCTACTGCATTCTGAAATAGCAACTTCATATACAATTATTAAATTTTATCTTTATTAATTTTTTAAATTTCAACACATAATTGTTTTTTTTTTTTTATAAAAAAACATAAAGAACTGATATTGATGTCAAATATTTTATGATAAAATTTTCTCAGTAGCTATGAGAATTTCATGCATTCCACATGGTGCAGAGAATTTTCCTCATCGATTCTGTAATATTTAGCAACATTAAAGAATATCATATATTTCCAAGACGCTATTTATTGCAGAAATCGGAAGCTTTAAGCAGAAAGTAACAAATGACAATTCGCTTCCTTTACATTCCGAATCTTTGTAATCTAATTTAATATTTGATTTGTGGCAACGGATTGTCATTGAATTGAGACAGATCGTTTCGAGCCACAGCTACATTCACTGCGCGAAACCCAATCATTCTGGATAGATTATATTAAGACAAATGCAAGACGATTACTCCCGAGTTAAACGGTTCCGGTTTTAATAATAGTAATGCAACAGGACGAAAACGTATAAAGATAAATAGACGAGCGACAAATCGAATGAATCCTTCGACTTCCTTACAAATACAAATTCCAAAGTCCTTTTTATTAGCTCGATGGAATCGGCCTCTATGGCAAACTAATACTACATAATGACTAGCAGTGGAGGACATAGCAGTGGCAACTAATCCATTACAGAATAAGTACTCGAATACATACATCAACCTGAAGGTTGCATGTCAGTTGGCGCAATTACACGAGTACTGAGTCACGCACTTTCGGAAAGCGGGTGGGGAAGCACAATGTATATATAGATTCTCGCCAAACCGCCGGATGTCGCCACTGGATCCTTTTATCCTTTGCGACAGGAAATTGGTGACCGCTGCTGCGATTCAATTACATTTCGACCGGCGTTCTAAGTGAAGACATTTGTTATTTTACTCCTTACAGACGGAAATGAACCGCTCCCGAAGCCCCGGTGTTTGTTTTCATTAAGATATCTGAGGGCGCACGGGTTACGACAATGGGGCGCATTCGGGGTGGGGCAAAAAATACCCTGTTTTACATTAGTAGGGCTTTATGGGGATCCCATTGTTTTCCTGCCCCAGAACTTGGGAAATTTTTCTATAGCATGCATCCTGCCCATTTGAAAGTCATTCTAATTGAATTAACTGAATTGTAACCAGTAAAAAATTATACTTTAACAGTTTTTCCTTAATAGGTAAAAATCGTTGTTAAGTATAAAACATAATAATAAATTTTTATGAAAGTAATTTTTTGAATGGAAGAATTATTTAATTGAATTTCGAACTCGATTCAACTAAATAATTTTTTTTATGTATTATAAGACAGGAGAAAAATCCTCTTGCTGGATTTTGTATTATTTTACATCATTTCAAAAACGGTTAAAATAAACTGCATTTGCACCCAAAAATTCAAAGAATTGCGTTAAATATCGGAGACAAATATTTGAATAAAAAATCTGGAATAATTTCGTAATTATAAAAAGTATTAAAAAATGACAAGGCAAACTATGAATTAAAATATTATGTTAAAAATTTAGCCTTTATTAATAACATATTTCAGTTGTTTGAATGACAACTAAGACTCATTAAAAGATTAAAAATTAAGGGTATTTCTAGCAGCAGTAAAAATAAAGTTATGGAATAAATATTTATTGAGACAGGCAATATATCTTACTATGAAATAATAGTTTTCATTTCATTTTTTAGCCGTTATAATGAGAATTTATTTCAAAAATTTTCATTTTATTATTCTGTCTTTATATTTTTAAAACTGCATTTTTTGTTTCTAAACAGTAAAATCAATCTAAGAAAAGGTATATATAATTTAAAAAGTAATAAAAATAAATAACTTTTGAAAAAATAAGTTTATTTATTAAATTTATAATGCACAGTATTCATCAAAAGGCAATTTCAAACACCTATGACAGTTATTAATAATATAGATTAATATACACATGAAATAACTGGGTCATTATACAATCATAATATTTACTAAAAATTCCTTTAAAACTTTTTGTTCACTCAATGATGCAAAATTAAACTAATTATTATTAATATTCAACAATGGAAAACCATTTATCAAAGGTTTACTTAAGTGTAATGCATTTTACTTTTTTTCATGAATTATTTTTCATACACCAAGAATTTCCTAAAAATTAACTTTATTTTAATATCTATGATTCTATTGCATCTAATGAATGTCAAGAATTTTTCTTTTAATATCTAAAAACAATCGTGAGAAAAAATGTCTGCTAGCAGCCAGTTTATTTCTTGTTGATGATTCTCATGACAAAAGTAGAAAGCAGTTAAAGAAAATCCATCATTCCTTACTTTTCAAGTTTATTTAAGAGTTTTCATAAAATTTATTTCCATAAATTTATAGTTACTTTCTACCGTAAATTATTCGCCAAAAATAGATTGAGGAAATGTTTTGCTTCAGAAACAATAAAAAGGATTGTATTTTCCGTTTGTGCGTCACTTAATATTTCTAAATAAAGAGGATACGTAAAACGTTTAATAATTTCTTAAATTAAAGAAAGTGCAATGCTCTTATGATTTTCTTAAAAAATTTTATTTTTAGTTTAAAATAGGAAATATGCTAAAAAATCATTGGGAAAATTTAAAAAAAAAATAAAAAGCAAAAATACCACTTTTTTGTTGACTTTAAGACTTTCAAAAGATTTCTGATAAATTTCAATGAAATTTCTCCTTTAATTCTGCTTATGAGAAATAAAATCCACTTAATTGGTATATTTGTTATTAAAATTATAGGTCATATTAAAAAGTTTTGGCACAGGTGCCATATAATCCAGGGTTCTAAATTCTGCATTTTTTTGGCGATGAAGGAATGTTGCTAAGATGACGTATTGTGACGTGCGCGATGATGTAAATACTAGGGTTGCCAAAATAGAATTTATTACATAATTTTTATAGGTCTTCATCTCAATGACGTAATAAAAACGAGGTTGCCAGATACATAAGAAAATCAGCCAAAAAAATCACCAAACTCAGAACTGGCATCCTAAATCATATGTTACCTGTGCCAAAGTGTGTAGTTTGGTCTCTAGAGACAATTTTAATCTTTCAAGACATTATCAGAAAATTCATAATTTCTGTACTTATATTTTAAATGATAAGTATTCGAAGCAATTTAATAACAGTAATGATTATTTTGTTTCCAAATGATGCATCTGTCTTGTACAAAAATGCTTAAATGGTTGAATACTTGCAATCTTAATTTTTGTTTTCTCTATACTAAAACATACTATTTTTTAAGTAATTTCTAGTGTTAAATGCTCAGAAATTTCTAAGAAAAAGTGAAAATAAATTTATTATTTATAATTTGATAATTCGAAATCTAACGTTTTGAAAAGTTCGTGTAAATTTTAACTGCAGCTAAAGTTATGGAATTTATGCATGAGAAACAAAACATAAATTAAAAAAATGTATAAATATTCTTTTAAATAACAAATCTTTTTAAAAAAAAACTTCTGGTAGAGTTCATTGCATTTTAAATTTAGCCATACTTGAAGCAAGTTTGACTGTTTTGTTCTCTTTATTATTTACAACTTCATTTATAACTTGGTTTTTTCCAAGAAAATTTTTTAAAATGTTCTTTTTTTGTTTGGAATACAACGATGTTCTGCTTTTTCATAATGTGAAATGTTTTTCATATTATTGTTCTATATATTTTAAGAAATAAAAAAAAATTGTATTTTTGGTTTTCCCCTCATTTTTCTTTCTTTTTTTTTGCCAATTGAGCTTGATCTTTCTAATTATTCTTTTCCTCAAAAACAACACTTGGTCTGCAAAGGTTTCATATTTCCGTCACAATATATTGTCTATATATGAATATCTAGAAGTTGGAATCATATAACCTAAGAGTTATAATGCATGAAAAGAAAATTGTTTCTTTATGCAAGCACAGAAAACTAGAGGAGGATTTCTTCAATCTTTTTATTCTTTTAAAATTTATTTAAAAGTTTTCCAATTTTGTAAATTGATTCATGTTATTGAATTCTACATTTTCTTCCCTCAGTTCTTCATGATCTTATAAATTTCAGTTTCTTAACGAGATATTATATATAATTCTGATTAAAATAATTTTAGAGGAAAGAAATTTTATTTTGTTATGGCCCCTAAAATTAAGATTATCCTTATGAATACGTTAAAATATATAGCTATGAGTTCTATTTATCTCAGAAAATTCTTTATTATTATGTTATTAAAGACCGGTGGTTTAGTGGCAGCTTTTCACACTCCCCAGTCACAAGCCTGAGACTCGATCCTCGGGCTGGGTAGGGTCGACATAGATTTTTATCCCTTCAGTGAGTTGATAATCTGAATACCAAGCATGCTTGAGAACTAAACATTGGGTGTGCCACGTTAGGCTAACCACCTAACTAGGACATATGCTTCGAAACTGAGGGCCCAAGGTTATGAAAACATGGCCATTGTGTGCACATAGGATGTCATGCCATGGAGTTTAGTATATTATAGATAATTGTTAAAATAGATAGTTTTTGGATAGCCAAGTCATATTCAATATTTGATTTTAAGAGTTTGACGCCAGAGATGTTTGCGATTTTGAGTAACGTTCTTATTCCTGTACACTTTCTGAAATTAATTATACTATCTTTTTTGGAAGTGAAAAAAAAGCATATTCTCAGAATTTTTCAGGTTTCAAGTATATTTTATTACATTTTAAGAATTTCTTTTTCTTATAATTCTGTAAACTTTTAAAATATAGGATAGGATATTTTAATATATTTCTTACCATGTATAATAAATTTAGAGTGGTTCTTATATTAACTATCAACTAAATAATTATATTATTTCTACGATAATTTTCCTTTAAAATTTATAAAGGACGTCTTTTTTTTTGGTATAAGAATGTTTGCATTGAATGCTTTTACTTAAATTAATGTAGGGTTTCTATATAATACTTGTACTAAAAATATCTTATATATATATTTAACTATTTGATCATTATTAGTTTCAATTAAGTTCGCAATTCTTTATATTTAAAATTTTTTTACAATGTTTATTTATAATCACAAAAACATTCTCCTTACTATTCATAAACGCATTTTTATTTTATAATTAAAATATTTCTTTGTATTATCCAGATAAAACCTCTTTGCTAACGGCAAGTTTCTTTTTATTTATGAAGGAAACTCAATGAAAACTATTTTTACAGGACACTTACTCGAGAAATTAAAAAATATTCCCGAGATTTATGATCGTTTTTAATTTTTAACAATTTATCTAAATTTAAATTTTATCGAAAAATAATGATTAAAATTTCTTTTTTAATCTTTGAGCAATTTCTTTGAGTTTAAATAGAAATTTTGGAAAAATAAGAAATGAATTGTTTGAAATAAAGGAATTCTAAATCCGTTTTGAGTTGCATCAGCAAATAAAGTGATTTCTAAACTTTTTATCAAAGTATTTCAAAAAATAGGTTTGTTTTTCGAACATTTTCTTAAGTCATTAAAGAATTTTTCGATTAAAATGCTCCAAAACTATAATTTTTTTAATAATTCATTCAATGAAATAATCATTTGAGAAATAATAGAGATACATTTTAAAAAAGGTAATATTAATTATTTATAATTATTTTTCCGACTCTTTATTATTTTCAGAAATTTTTGCACTTAAAAATAGTATTAACTTTATACGGCATCGGACAATCTTTTCAAATATTTTTTACTTCAGTTATGCCATTTTTATTTATTCAAGTGTAATATTCGTTTGTTTATTAAATATTTATTTTCATATTACAGATTATGTTCTTTTTGTTCGCTGTTTAAGATGCATAAGCTCTAATTATGAATTTTAATCTTTTTTTAAGGAATTTCATTTATATTTGATTTTTTTTTCAATATGTTGGTGGGGAAAGTTTGCAAGAAGTATGAGAAACGTATGCCATAATTCTAGGAACGTCTATTGTCATAAAATAGGACAAGGAATCAATTCAAATAAAAAATTAGGTAACAAATTCTAGCTGCCTTTTCAGTCTATTTTTTCGCTATATTCTATGTGCATCTTTTATATACACATAAAATATTTCATAGAAACAGTTTTAAGGGTAATCACAGTGCTAATACTATTAGTAGTGAATATCATGCAAGCTATTTCCTTAAATGCTAGTGTTTAAAATTGGTTCTTTCAATGCTTTGATTTGAGGATTTCAGATGCAAACTAAGATCAATTTCGCAAAACAAAAACTGTTGACGAATTCAACAGATTTATTAACTTTTTATTAATTTCAAATATTTGTAAATTCTGTTTCAAAAGATTAAATTAAAAGGAGTTTTCTGTATAATTTTATCTCAAGTACTCAACTGGGTTTCATTTGTTGAATTTTTTTTAATTGCATGTCACATTTAAAACCATCAATATTTCCTAAACCTAGAAATTATTTATATTCTATCTAAGATGTTCGATAAATTCAAAACTCTTTTGTAAGCAAAGAAATTTTTTTCTCATCAAACTAAATTTAAATAATATCATTAATATCTTATATATTAAAAATAAGTTAAAAAATATTTTTCCTCTTGGGCATTTCAAAAATATCAACAAGGATTTTAGTTTTATTATGATTATTAAGATAAACTTATGACTATTTTATAATATTTCATCTTTTGATACAAACTCTATTCATTATCTGCTTTCACCCCATTATCAGAATTCCTCTCTTTCGTCTTTCCCTCTGCATATATATATATATATATATATTTATATTATATATATATATATATATATATATATATATATATATATATATATATATATATATATATATATATATATATATATATATATATATATATATATATATATATATAAATACACACACACACACACAAATTACTTTATATTTTTTGTCATAATGATTTGCTAATTTCTTGTTTTTTTTCTGCCATCAAAATACATTTTATTACTATGCAATCTAGATCAAAAAGTTCATTTCTATAAGTTTTTTAATACTTGCAATTTTACAGCTTACTTCGTAAATTAAATTTTACAGCTTAGTATTGAAACATATCTGATCAAATGAAAATTTATTAATATCGAACATGTATAGGGTCAGTTAATTTCAAGAAGAATTATGTACGAAGTAATTTTCTAATATATGATTAAAAATATGATTTACTATCAGAATTTTTGTCATTGTTCCAAACTTGATATGATACACCTGTTCTATCGATATATTTGTTATATTTAATATTATATAGTTAGTTTAATTTTAGAAATGCTTATTTTTTAAGTGCCTTTTTTGACAAGAGAAAGTCTTTTTTGATTTTTAAACGGGACTAAAATACTCTTTTAAGGCTTTAAAAATACAAGAAAGAGGAAATATTTACAATTTTTTGTTATGTATTGTTTAGTATATTATATTAATATGTTGAGTTTATTAATTTTTATGGAAATATTGATGTGCACATACATCAAGTGCTTATTTAATATTTTAAAGAGGACTTCTTAATATTAAATATTAAGTAAATATTTTTTCTAAATGAATAAATGAGAAAAAAATATTTTCCTATACTTTGACATTATAAATATAGGATTATATACACAGTTTAAAATTACCTAATGCTTTTGAATCAGAGTGCAGATTTCAACAAAGCCATCAGTTTGATAATTTTCTTGTATTACAATAACTTTACGTATATGCTAAAAGATTTGAAAACAAGAACATGTTTTACTAGATAACGTATACACTTATTGCATATCTTCGAATTATATGTTTAAATATATATGAAATATCTTATAAATGAGGATTATTTTATTTTTACTGACTGCAAATGTGGGCCAATACTCATTTATATTTAGTTCGCCATTAAAGAGAATAAAACAACAATTTTATTCACTGAAATATATCAGATTGTTATTTGAAAACGGACTTTAAAATTAACCCAAATGAGGCTTACTGTATTAATTCGTAAGCTTAATTCTCTGTACTTTTAAGTTTTTTAATGGAATTTTCATAATAATATGCATAAATAAGTTTAGCAATATTAGAATATGATATCTATATCATTGCTTTTTTATATATCATATTCATTTGCAAAAATTAAGATGATTTTTTTTTTTTTGTGCCAGCTTAGTCTGACAATATGGGGTGCGTTGCTCCACTTTTCCGTACTCAACTATATTTGGTGTGGAGTCCGATTGCTTCAGTACACACATGCCATAGGGACCCGTTTATAGGGTAGTCAACCATTCACACCTCATTCATACACAGAAAAGACAAAGACAGTATAGATAGAGAGAGAAACCCGAACCGGGATTCGAACCCAGGACCTCCCTATTCACAGTTAGGCCCTCTGGCCAGGACGGTCGGCTTAAGATGATTTGATTATGCATTTTAAATATATACACTTCATTAAATTATAATGTCAGTATGCTCCGCTTCTTGCAGCATATTTACTATCAGTTATTTTCAATTCTAATTCAGAAAATAGTGTTTTTTTAGTTCTTTTGTTTTAAGCAATGTGTAAAAAAAATAATTGATTATTTAAGTTTTAAAGAAGATTAATTTCAAACACTGACCATTATGTGCATCACTATGTATTATGTGTCCCCACAAATTACAGAATCATGGATAGTTTTTGAAATATAGTTTAGAAGAAAATGGTTGTAGAATATATCAAAACCTAATTTTTTCAAACTTCATCTCGTCCTACTTCTTCAGAGATAATTTAGTAAAGACCGCTGAGTTAAATAAATTTCAACGTATTTCAAATTTGTGGGACTCTTGCAAATCTTATTAAGTCATACATGCGTCCTCAACTGTTATTTCAACTATACCAGAAATCTCTGGATTGAAAAAACTTGTAGCATTTTAGTGACAAACATTTTTATGAAGATGTGTGCAAACTTAAGAAGAAGGATGGGAGGTTAAGTGTTAAACTTCTATCTTGATTGCAGTTCAAAATTAAATAGGGAAAAACTATGTATTTAATAATTTTGGCTTGTAAAATTGTATAGTCAAAAATGAACATAATAAAACAAAGTAGCAAATAAGCAAATACAATTAAATTATAATACCAGTTGCAGCTTCTAAAACTGTTAATCTCGGAAATTCAATTTTAAGGGTACAGACAACGATCTGATTGAGGAAAACAGAGTCAAAATCTAAGAATAATTGTTAAAGACCTACATGACCAATTTCATGTTTTTAGATCATACCAGTAGATTAAATATTGCTCAGGCTTATGTATAGAAATGAATAACTTCAAGACTTAATCATGTCTAAGTAAATCATATAGTTCTATAATAATTCATGACTTCACATGCTCTTTTGAATGTTTTGTCAGGAAACATTTTTATAGTTGTCAGAAACTCCTCCGAAAGTGTACACCGAATCGTACAGACTTCATAATCATTTTCTTCGAATATGAAGATTTTGAAAAGTCAAAAACTACAATTATATTAGATAAATAATGTTTGAATAATTTAAAATTAAAGTTTAGAGTGATTAAGAACAAAAAATTCATTCATTTCCTAATCATAATGATTCATTTTAGAGTAAGAAACCAAATATTTGTAAGTTTCACTGGCATATATTTATTTATAAGAAAATACATAAATTCTACCTGAAAGTGGCGAAACATTCCCTTAAAAATTTCTTAAAGATTTCCATTATTTAATAGTCATAAAAATTATTTCACGAGATACGTATAATACCATAAAGAAGCTCAATGTATTATGTAACTACAATAAAATTTCGTTTTTCTTGCGTAGTCGTATGTAAATTAATTAGCAGCCAATGAACATAACAGAACTAGAAATATTGCCCAAAGTTATGTTCAAACGAAAGAGTAAGTATCTGAATGTATTTAAATCTGATATTGATTTAATATTTATGAAAACTTCGAGAGACATGAAATACCAAATTTATTAACACACACTCAAATAATATTTGATTTTTTTTCAATAAGATTCTATAAGATGAATGTATACGTTTAAATCCAATGTTTTTAATAACATTTTGGCAAACAGAACTTATATTAAGTCATAATTTCCATTAGTCTGCATGGTTCAGTGTCATAACTCAAAATGGGTAATTTTGATGGAGTACCAATAAATACGTAAGAAATTTTATAGATTGCAATCCTAATTTCAGAACAAGTTTCTCACTTTCCTTACTTCTTAAGGTGTTCTTTTAAACTAAACAATATGATTAAAGTATATTTTCCATCAATAAATACTAATTAATTTCAAATTATGTTTTAAAATTATAACATGCAAAAAGAGAAATTGTCGTGTTTATGCTGTTTTGGTTATTCTTGTCGTTCAGAAGATGAACTAAAGATATCACTTCTTCTGACCTAAATATTCTCTAAAGTTTTATGTCATTAAAGTGTTCATGATACCACCATCAATATCAGAAGGCAGACCCATTTTTGTTATTCTTAAAAAATGTAATCCATGTTCCAATCTTTTTTTTTTTTCTTTTCAAGTTATTTTGTTCACATTCCTCAAAGTAGAAAAACTCTCTAAACAAGCAGCTGAAATGTTTTTATACAATTCCGAAACTCACATTTATATTTATTATACATCAAAATTGAGATTTTACCTTGTCAATTTTTAAAAATGTATTACACTGGGAAAGGGACCAAATTAATCAACATTTAATATTGAAGGCACAAAAAATAATCAATACAACCAAATTCCATGAACTCAAGCAAATAAAGCATTCCATGAACTCAGGAACACAAGGTGTATGATTTTCAATCAATCGCCATCAATTGAAGTTAGGCAGGAAATTTGGCAACCAACAAATCGCAAAATATCTCATCTATCAAAAGTTGTTTTATGTGATTGTTAATAATGGAGGAATTAACAATGGATATTATCCTTCATTATTCATGAATATTGATTTTATTGTGATTGGCCATGTCTGTAGAAACCGGGAAAACAACCCCACAAGAATATTAACGTTTTAGAACCCCGTAGGATCCTGTGCCTGAGGAAGACCACCAACAAGATGGCCTTGCTCTGACACTGAAAATGAACTCAAGATTCTGAAAGTTAGGAGCTGGCAAAGTGTCGCTCTGGACAGACTGGACTGGAAAAAGCATGCGGTAGAGGCCACTAAGACCTGTAATAGGTCGCTTTACGCTATTAAAGAAGAATAATATACTATCATAAATTGCCAAAGTAAAGTATTATGTACCATTATACTCATGAGAAATATTTTCTTTATAATAAAGAATGTCTAAGTATTTTTTAAATGCGTTATTAATGACTGTAAAAATAATTACTTCTTTTAATGAAAAAATTGTCAATTAATTTACGAGTTATTTTGCATTCAGAATATATTACTATTACTATGTAAACTTTTTATTTTTTTATCCTCTTTAAAATTGTATTTACACGCAGGCACACATATAATTCATATTACATAATTAGATATACTATTTTTTAATATGAGCATATTCTCTATATTTAAGATAGCATTTTTTATAATTTCGAACAATAAGAATTGACACTGTATATAATTTTCTTACATAAAGAGACACTGTCAAATATGTCAGTAATTTAAGGAAAATGTTTTATTAAATATACTTTATACGCAAATATTTGACGAATTTTATTGTAGTTTTGATTAATATCTTATGATAATAATGATAACCTCGATAATGGCGATAATAAAAGTGAACTTGAATACATATCTATGCAAGTTTAAGTAAAATTAATTTTACGCTATCCATACACAAAACTGATAAATAATGATAAAATATGATATCAAATACTTTTTGATGCATTATTTTTAGAAAAACCTAAATTTGCTTACAGCAACTTATTTTCCTTCTCATTTTTTGCTTGAAATTCTCTTTTAATATGAAATCACTTTCATAAAATTATCGCTCTTCGAAAAGCAAAATCTCTTTTAGTTTTGGGCAGCAGTTTTGGGGACAACAAAAGAAGTATGTCACATATTTTTTCCGTATTTTAATTAAATTAACTTAGTTATATTTATTTCTTATGATATAATTATGATATAATAAAAATGTTTTTGTTCTTTAACCATAATATAATACTATTATGTGATAAACATTAGGGAGTAATTAGAAGTTTCATAAAAAAAAAAATTGGAAATAATCTTTCTAGAGGAAGATAGATTAATATATTTAGTTTTTCTTAAAGATATGATTTAAATTAACTCAAAATTTTAAAGCTTAATATATTTACTGTTCAACTTTTGCTTAGCTACCAATTAAATTTAAAAAAAATCAGCTTCTGCAAATTTAACACAAAAATTAAGAACATTTCATTTCACTTTTAAGAAATAAAGTTTTTTGACTTTTTATGGCTCATAAACTTTATTGCCAAAGTTAACATTTGATTTTTTTTTCTGAAGCAAAAATATAATATTTAGAATTATTACACATGAAATTTAATAGTGGGAAATTGTAACAGGAACATGTGTCTTTTAAATAAACGCATAGTTTTACATATGCATGTTATGCCACGTGAAAGAATAGCTTGTCGAATAAAACTAATTGTTTATTATGTATGAAATTTCAGAGATAGCTTTCCGTTAAGTAATTATTTATTATTTCAAAAAAGAATAATTTGCATAATTAGAATAGAGGACAATTTTCTGCTAATATTTGAATCAAAATATATGTTAGAAAATAATTGCATACATGTATGAAAGTACAGTTACAAACTTTTTAATGGTTATGTAAGTTTTAAGTATAATTTTTAAAATTTTGGTTTTTATATTTTGAAAATATTTTGCGTTGCAGATTGAGGGGAAAACGAAAGATTTCTAATTAAGAATTTATTTGATTCTATGTTGGAAATTCATTGCAACTCGAATGTTTTTTCCAGATGAAGCATTATATGAACGCCTTAAATGGGGAACATGAAAAAGTCTTCCTTTTTTTTAAAAAAAATGTTCTGGTTCTTTCTAATTTCGGGACACAGTATGGAAGTCTTTCAATAAAACTTTAGTTTGTCTCCTGAATAAACTTTCAAGTAAAATTTGCTTCCTTCCCTTACTAAAAATTTTCTTAATTAACCCGTCTAGGAGGAACTTCAATTTCCGGTCTCACCCGACTATTTCCGGCCCTGCTCGATTTCCGGGTATTGGCATGAAAATTGGCACCCCAACTAATTCGGCCTTAATTAAATTTAAATCTCCAGGATTTTAAGCTTTCGGTCCCCTTACCCTCTTCTACATGTGCAACGTGGCACTCGATGAAGAAGGAGGGTCAGAACTGGAATCAGGCTGCATCTTAATGAAGACGGCCACGAGGGGGTAGTGACGTCAGGGTCTTTGGGGAAGGGTAAAAGTTGGAATGGGGGAATGGTTTTCCGAGAGTAATATATCTCTGGAACTGGAGGGCTGATACCTTTTCGAGATTTATTTATTTGTTCAAGGTTTGAAACAGGAGGAATGTGATTGGGTGATCACAGGTCGAGAGTCGTGTTGGCGATTTTGATGGATGAGAAGAATTTCATATGAAAGATATAAGTGCCAAGTTTCAGTTTGTGCGGTAAAATTCGAAGCTTCATATTCGCTTTAATAATGAGAATAATATATAATATTCTTAAATATGAAGTAGTTAAAAATAATTGCGATTAATTATTAACACTTTTGATTGTTTATATCGAGTTGAATTTAAATTATAAGAGTATAATTTGAAATAAAAATGTATAAACTTGGAATACCAAAATCTTTTAATCCCATTGTTAATAAAAACAAGGTCATGAAAGTGAAAGATGATAAAATTAAAATTTTACCTTTAAGCGTTAAATAAAAATTCCATGGAAAAAGCATTTTCAATTTACATATAATCTCTAGGTTGTATTTAAGTAAAATTAACTCACTCCGCTCATAAATTGTTTTTCAATTTTTCTCATAATTATGTGTAAACATAAATATTTTTCAATATAATTAAATATAGATAATACAAACGACATAATAAACACGTCATTGCGTATACTTATATGAACGTAATATTTGTAACGTTATTGTTGTTTCCGTTTTTCACATAATTATGCAAATAAGTTTAGTATATAAACAATTTATGTATATCTTCTTTAATGGATACAAATCAAAGCCAAAACAAATAATTCAAATATGAAGCAATTTTTTAACATTAACATATTGAACTGTATGTTTGCTAAATAGTTTTTGGTATCGCATTTAGGGAAAAGAATAAATATCAGCTTATATTTACCAATTTGTAAAGTAATTAAGGGTTACTGAAACACAATATTAATATATTTACTTATTTACATTTGATTTGATTTATTATGGATCAAGATATATATAACTACGAATACATTTCAAAGTACTTCAAACAATCGATTATACAATTCTATGTTCACCAAACTAATTTCTATGCAATAATATGCAAATTGAATAATAAAAACATCTGGCAATAAAATTTATGTTACAAAGCACTTTCTTTTGTTATTAGGGTAAGAAGAATGGCAGAAAATGTATTTACCCGGAATTAACGATAGCTAAAGTCAATATATTTGACAAAAGAACCTAGTGTTATTATTGACAGCGAGGTAACAAAATATTTATACAAATAAAGATATAAAAAAAATATCTTTTTAGATTTGATTTCGGGTAGCTTTTATAAATTTTCCTTCAAAAAGAATATCAAAATTCTTTTTTTTTATATTTTATTTTGCTTTTGAAATTTCCAATGCTTAATATAAAGATATTTTTAAGAAGGTAGAAATTTTATATGAATTGCGTAACTTGTGTGTTTCACAGTAAGAATAAAATATTAAATGATATTGTTTGGAAATAAATATATATATATTTTTTAATTGCTTTAGTTCACATTATATTGTTGTGTTAGTTTGAGTACTATCAAAAGTAAAATTTGAATTCATGTTGAATAATTAGTTAAATTATTGATTACTTAAACAACTTTAAGTAACCATTAGCTTTGACTTCATGCTTAACTCACTACTTCATTATATACTATGTGATAATGAAACTGCAACTTGTAGAATCAATGTAAAAATAGAGAAAAAAATCGGTTGAAAGAAATACTTGGTAACAAACAGTTATGATTTTTACGACATGATACACTAATAAGGATAATGATATAGAAGAATGCTCAGAAATAGCTACACTTACCCACAATTAATTCAGCAGCTAGTCTAAATAAAATTTTAAAGAGCATGTGAATTGTTTCTTGAAAGATAGTTGTGTGTATTCTTTCTCAATTATTCTATATAGTTAACCTTTTTAATAAAGTGGTGGTCTCCTATACAAATGACCTCTTCCCATGTTCTAAATATTCTCGATTAGTGAGAGATTTGTAGAGGCAAGTTGCCAGGGATACCTTACTGAGTAGTCTAAGTGATTCGCACTGAGTGTGGTATAGCGTTATCCTGTTGAACGCTATACCACACTAATACACCTAAATGACATTCAGAATTTTCTGAAGAAATGATTACATTGCCGAATGGAGCAGGCCGTCCATATATCGTAGAGCCATTGTAATGCAATGGTAGTGCGAATGGTGATGTGTGTGTAATGTGAAATAGTTGGTGAGCTATAATTATAGGCGATGTTTCAATTCCCGGTGCTATGTTGTCATGCAGTATTACCATTCACTGTTGCTTCTGTATCAGATTATCAGATTTACCACGAGGTGGTAGTCAAACTCGTGAATGGTGTTTGTCATTGCTTAAATAAAAGCGTTTCTCCATGGAAGACATTACATCATATTGCCCCAAAGTCTACATGTCTCTGTCTCAACGCTATTAGAAATAGAGATGACTATGGACGTTACTCAACATAGACATACGAAACCTAATACCTGGTCTGTACCTTAGGTTATCAGGTATAGTAACACCCCGTAATACATCTGGTTGTAACAGAATTGTGACGAAATTTGAAAACGAAATTGAATTGCAATAGATCTCTAAGGTTTGAAATTAAGAATTTGAAGGAAGTATAATATCAACAACAAAACATTTACAAAATTTCCCCTATGGGAGATGGTATGAGGTAAATATTGCACTAAAATTGTAAAAATAGGTTATCCTAACACTCCATGTAGCATTAGTTATAAAAATACAAACTAGTTATCTTGATCATAACAGACGATATAAGTAGTTTATAACACATATATGCAATCAATATAATTAAGTTTAAGTAGAAGTGTATAAAAAAGATCAAATAACTCGGACAGATTTTTAATCAGTACAAGTAACTCTCTCATGCTTTAACTATGTCCTTTAATGTAACATTGCATTCTTCACAATACCAAAAGACTGCATTATCTACACTCAGATAATTAAGTTTATATATGCATCAACGGTATCCTATTGAGCATTTAACATTTGCTGTAGGTGATAGACTGTAAAATTATTATAATCAAATATATAATTATAATATAAAAATAAGAAAACTGCTTCGTAAAAGTGAAAAAAATAACAAAATATTTTACATACACTCTAACATTACAAGAAATAATAATGGAAACATATTGTACTAAGATAGTATATTTCTAAGGCCTCAAATCAGTCTTGATTATAAACACCCAGTTTTCAGCGGTTAGATAGATGGAAATGTTATATAATATGACGTAGCATCTAAAGCTTGTGTTAGAAAAAGAGTAAATATACACAATACATTGATAATATTTATGAATAAAACAAACTCTAATTATGCTATATTACAATGCATTATTTCATCGCATACAAAATTTGCATTGCTTGTTCACAATTTATAAAGGTTTTCAATGTTTAGGAATTATAATGCAAAATTAGGCATCAAAATTTCTAATTGATAAATTATGCTTGGATATTTAATATTGCACATTACGTTGTGCTGAGTCATTCAATATTTTTATGCACCGAAATCTGAGTGATAATTATTATCAAAATCACAAGCTAAACAAATACAATAATTAATAATACTTTATCACAAAAAGTGGAGAAATACCATAAGATGATTTTTACCCTGTTTCAAAATGTTCTTAATGATGAAATTCGCCGCTCAGTTATGGTATTATCTTTAAAGAGTTCGGATCCTTTTTCACAGATAAAGGAGATAATGCTCTTTATCGCATGAAGAAGAGAAGAGTTTTTGCTAGTATAGTGGAAAAATGGAGTAAGTTCCTCCAAGTTTTTAGACGCTTTTAGATGCCATTGTTTTTTAAAATCATATTCGAACACATAACGTCCAATGATCTCAGCCTGACCACATAAACAAGCTCTACTTGGAGTCATACTCCTTTTGTTGAGATACTCCGATGTTGGAGTACATCTAGAAAGAAACTGTGCTTCTTTGTGAGAAGAAATAGAGAGAAACAGAGGGCTTAAGGATGTATGTCCATCTATCTTTTTTCTGCATCAATCCATTCTTGTTTCCAGGCTATTAGTAAATGGTTGCCTAATTCAGAAATCAAGTATGATTTGTGCCATTTTGATTCCATTTTTTTGCTCGTTTGAGCATGCCTTGGCACCTTACTTTGCCAGTGTGTCAGCTCTTTCAATTTCAGTATGTTCGGCATGAGCCTTGATCCAGTGAAGACAAATTTACCATTTATTGTTACATATCCTAAGATGATTTTGAATGCCTTGAATCAGTGGGCTATTTGGTCGTTACCCAACAGCAAGCTCTTCAACGAATGATAATCACATATGCTCACAGACGCAAATCGGTATCATTAAGAATATCTTGTATGAGCCACATACTGGCGGCTATTTTGGTATGCTCAAGCCTATAAGTCTGTCGATCCATGGGTAACTGAAATCACAACGCATTTCACATCGTTTGCATAACAATTTGGACTACATACATTCTACAACTTGCATTTTTTTTCTGATTACGTGTTCATTGTGTTGCAGTTTTCATTGTTATGCTGTATGTGCATATCACATAGTTGAAAATTACATATTATTATCAGAAGGTTTATTTTAGAAGCACTCCATCAATTCAACTTAACTTAGGAATTAATAACTGTTTTTTTTAATTGAATTTCCTTCATGAAAACAGTGTGTATAGCACATCGTCCATTTAAATAATTCATTTATGAGATTTATAAAAATAAAACATATTTTTACAAAAATATTAAAAATCAAATTAAGCATCTCGTTTTTTTAGAAAATACTACGAGTCAAATAATATGGTTATAATCATACCAAATATAAATATTTATTCATCATTCTCTGGAATCACAATATAAGCATTTACTGTTAAAAGTTATACATAAATCATGCCATTATTGTATAAAGCTTTGAATATGGAAGGTTAAAAGCTATGGGGTAACCTCAAATATTTGGTTTAGTCTTGGTACAGGTGCCACATAATCCAGTGCTCCAAATTCTGAACTTTTTTGTCGATGAAGAAATATTGCCAAGACGACGTATTGTGACGTGCGCGATGACGTAAATACTAGAGTTGCCAAAATAGAATTTTCTGCACAATTTTTATAGGTCTCACTTTCTATGACGTTATAAAA
This sequence comes from Latrodectus elegans, assembly GCA_030067965.1. Classification (NCBI taxonomy): domain Eukaryota; kingdom Metazoa; phylum Arthropoda; class Arachnida; order Araneae; family Theridiidae; genus Latrodectus; species Latrodectus elegans. Next base: position 45,556,698 of record CM057818.1, on the reverse strand, counting down.
CCAGGTTACCAGATACATAAGGAAATCCGCCAAAATAATCACCAAACTCAGAATTTGGCATCATGGAATATACGGCACCTGTGACAAAAGTTTTACACTGGTAGAAATATTAATTTGATAACTTTTCTAATTTTTAAAAACTAACTTGTGATTGTTACACTTAAAATGCATTTGTTTTAAAAAATTTAAATTTGTTAATTAATATTTCTACGTTTTATGTCATGCATTTTGGTATTTGTTTGTCATGATGGATTTAACCCACAATGAAAAATAACCATTTTTTTGTTTTTAAGGATGCTTTTAAAGATATAATTTAATGTTTTTCTTAAAAATAAAAAAAAGTATTTGAAAGGAACGATGTATTACAAAATTATTTAAAAATTAAGAGCAAATTTATTAACATGAGAAGCATAAAGAAATGAAATATGTTTAAAGCTCAGATTTACGGTAAATGTTAACAGAATACCAATGATGGAGAAAATTTAATATATATATTTTCTATCGACATCTGCATCAAAATCTATATCATATATATATTTGTATATATATCCATAACTATAAATTTGTACAAGTGTGTGTGAGTGTGTATTTGCATTTGAAAATTCAAAAAGAGATTAAAGATTCACATAGAGGAATTATATCATTACAAAGATTCATTCTAGAGAATGTTATCACTCTAACTTTATAAATTTTATCTTATCGAAACATTAATTTTCATCTCTTACTTATATAATTTTTAATCATTCTTATTTCAATTCTTTAAATTAATAAATTCTAAATTTCTTTTACCAGAATATTTTCGAAAGATTTATTGGTCATCAAAGTTCAAAATCGTCTAAATATTTACAAAAATAAGTAAATGAACTACGAAAATTAAATAAAATGCATTATAGACTGATGAAGTGTAAGGAACATTTATAATAAACAAAAATTTAAAAAAGAACTGCTGTGTAAGACATACAACAAGAGAACATTCTTTTTTTGGTACTTTTTCCAATGTAGATAATTCACATGCAAATTAATGTTCGGAAATAATATATTTGTATTAAAAAACGTTTTATTTATACTATAAAATTCCTTTTCTTATTTTCCTTTATAGCTTGAATTTAAAATTATTTATTTCTTTCGGAATTTTTACTGGGAGTGTAAAAGCAAATAAGTTTCTATAAAAAGAATTGGAATTACATACACTTTTTTTTTAAAAAAAAATTAACAGTATATTCATAACAAAAATGTCATTAGTAAAACACAAAGATAAAATTTAATAAAAAATGATATCTCTTAGTTTATATATTGAAGAACGTAAGAAAATGGAATAATTTAAATGTAATTTGCTATATATATATATATATATATATATATATATATAAATTTTTCAGCTATAGTCAGCATAATAGAACTTCCCTATATTTAAACAACTGGAATAACAATCAAAGACTCAAGAAGAACAGTCCCTTCAGTCAAGGTAAATTTCTGTATCTGCCTTATAATCAAGTTGAGCCCCAATCCTTGAAATCTTTCCTGAATTCCTCAGCGGAACTACCCAGAGTCCATTTCCACTTTAGTTTTACTGCCTCGATCAACAAAAAGGATTTTATTCCTGCTTATCTTAGATAGTTGACCTTAGAGATTATTAACAAGAGCCCCGACAATGCCATAAAGATGTATATGGACGGAAGTAAACTGGATGACCACGCTGGTAATGGCATCTACATTGAGAAACCGGTAGAAAAACTATCTATCAGCCTTCGCAACCCTTATTCATCCTGGGTTTTCAGAAATGAATTAACCGCAATTGAAGAAGGCCTTGAAAGTTTTCATAATGAAAGTGTTTTTGGGGATCTATGGATCCTTTCGGACAATAGAAGCTCTCATCAGTTCCTTCACAATTGGACTGCAATCGAGGATTAAACTAGCAGTTCTATACCTTTTAAGTTCATTTCAGAGTCCCATGAAGTTTATTTTCAATGGATTCTTTTTCATGTAGACATATACGGCAATGAGCAGGTGGATAAACTGGCCAATAATCCTTCCTCTTCAGCACTTACCTTATTAGAACATCAGTTTATAGTTAATTCTGAGATTTCAAAAGGGTGGAGGATTCCTTCTTGCCATCAGTGGTACGCGGGCAAACAGCCTAACTCTTCATTCGCCATCAATTGTGACAGAGCCTCTAGCACCGCAATTTCCAGACTAGCTAGTAGTCATACTAGGGGTCTCTAGGATAGGAATATGTTTGAGGTCTGCTCTAAATGTAAAACTGAGCAGGTTTCTCCTAAGCACATCCTGGACTGTTTGGAACTTTCCAGAGAGGATATATACTCATAATCCTTTCTGGTCCTGGATTTCCTTAGGATCAACAGTCTGGTGGACCTTGTCTGACTTCGTCAAACATTTGGAGGATAAGCCACAGCTACAAAAACTACAATAATAAAACATAATTAGTTTTGTCAAACTTTCATAAGCAATTTGATCATTGAGAAAAAATTTCATGCTTAACCCTTTCATATTCTGGTGTACCTCTTCAAAAGTTCGTTATCTCATATTTATTTAATCGTAATCATTGACGCATGTATTACATTGATTTGATAAAAGCTTATAATTAATAGTCAAAATTGGTTGTAGCCAATGAAAATATAGTATATACAAAATTCCAAAAAATACAATTACTTAAGTAAATATATCAGTTAATAAAATTTTTTAAAAATTCCATTCATACAGAACAGCAGTTCTTTTAAGAGGGCTAAAAGACGATTTTTAACAGATCATTTCAATGTTTAAAAGTATATGTTATCAAGAATTTCATATATGAATTTTAAGGGACAGTCACAAATATCAAGGACAAGGACATATTCTGTAATACTTTGAGATAAGAAATGTTACATCCCATATGGAACAGCAGAGTGTTCATAAATGTATGTATATAGCTTATGAAAATTGAGTGGTTATGTTAAGCATCAAATATGGTAGATTTTTCAGGTTGATTAAAGATCAATTTTATGTAAATTATCATTTTAAAACTGTGTTATATCTGGTGAATGTTTCCATAATGTTATTCAGAATATTTGTGATTGATGTAATTAAATATTCAGTTTATACTATCTCACAAAATTAACAACAAATGTAAAATCCAAATTATAGTCGTTAAAATATTTTTCAAGTTAACAAACTTGTTGATAAACGAATCGAAAGTAACACTAAAATCCTAATTCTTTTAAGATTTGAATACATAATTATAACTCAATATGAATTGTTTTCGGAAATTCTTAATATGGCAAATGATTTGATTGTGTGAAGTGTATGCAAGAGTATTTATATATATATATATATATATATATATATATATATATATATATATATATATGTATGTATATATATATATATATATATATATATATATACATATTCTTGCAGATGATGTGTTTCTTCAATAACTTTACGAGAAATCATCTAAGAAACAGCATTTTGCACTTAAAACATGACATAAGCATAATTGTGCAAAAGATGAAAACAATACATGCACTATGAAATCAAATAAAAAAATGATTTATTTTGTAACTCATAATATTGTGGTACGTGATCATCTGTTCAAGAGGAAGAACAAAAAGCAGATGTTCGGTAACATGGAATATATCCTCTCCATACCACACTGTCTCTCTACACTCAGCACCAGATTGTCCAATAGTCTTTGTTGAGAGTGTATCTTCTTCGCGAGCATTTGTTTGAATTGTTGAGTATTCTCCGAAACGTGTATTTGTGCCGTAAGGCCTCTTTCTTAAAGCATCCCTAACATTTTAAAATCTTTAATAGATTTTTATCAGGATAATATGTTATTCAATCCATTCTAGTGATACCTTCTCTTTAGAGTAGCTGCAAAACTGCAGGTGTTTAGTGTGACATCGCATTGTCATCTATAAAAAATGTATGTATGTTACAAAAGCCCCTCAGAACATTTGCATGGGAAAGAATCACCTCTTTTCTGCAGCTATCTTCTGTTTCAGAACCTTTGTAGATAACGTAAGGCACCATTTCAGATTAATGTCTATCAAAACAACAGGTCGAAGAAAACTGTATGGTCTCTTTCCGCGTTGTTACTGGAATGAAATTTATGTCCCAAATACTCCCTAAATCTTTTGTGAGAATCAATTGTGGCACTGAAATGACTCTCATTCGTGAAAAAGGAAAAGACTTCATTGATAAGATGTCCAGTTTTTGTGTACCTTAAACCACTTTAAGCTATGTCACCGATATGCAATTTTCAAAAGAATGTAAGATTCAGGTCGGCTGACGGAAAGGTCACTTTTGTAAGGGACATAGTATACCGGAACATTTAATACCTCGTTGCTTTACATAGTTGCTGAGCAATGGTATTTGCTGACTGGTTCCTGGCTCTTTTCGTCTTCAGGACGATTTATTGGCCATCTATTATGGTTGTTTTTTTAGGATTGGCAACATCGACCTTTCTAAGCAGAACCTGTGATATGGAATGCTTTCCAAGCCACTTTTATTTAAATGACACTTTTAGTAATTCCAAATTCTTCAGCTACACTGATCCCAATAAGCCACTCCTCTAGCTTTCCGAACATTCTTCTACACGTGAAGTCGTCGAGATTATTTCTTCGAACCATATTTTACAAAGGAACTTATTTGAACTTTCAATGTCTTTGGTTGCATCACCATCTTTCCTTGCAGTGACAATTCACTTTTGGCTTACGTTCACGTTGTCTGTTACGCTTTGCTCCTTACATTTGAATACGGATGACTTTTTTTCTGAGTTGCATATTCAGTGTCTCATCTCAAAATCTCTTTTCTGCAACTTCATGCTTTTACATTTGTGAGGGCGCGCCAGTCAGCGAGAGGAAGTGAAAGCGTGGGCGAGGAGAAGGAGGGACAGAGAACTGGGAGAAAAAGCAGAGATCTCCGGACGATGAGAATGTGACAGTATCAAAAATATGTATTTACCATTTTATGTTTTGTGTTAGTCCGTTAATGTTATAATAAATATTTGTGCGTGTTCATAATTCATGTTAATTCTCTTATTTAACACCACTGAAGTTTTCTGCAGCTCTAAAGCGTTTTAAGTCACGCTTGGTACGTTACAATGGTGGCAGCGGTGCCATGCCACAAAAAGGAAATATAAAAAGGTCCATCATACGAAGCGGGTGAGTGATGTTTGCCAAATATATATATTTTATTAGTTGGGATCCTCTATTAAGATATCAAAATAAAAAATATTGTTTTTAGAAAAAGTATGCTTAAGTTTTAATAATATGATTATTAATTTAATAAGGATCTGTGTTTTCTTGAACAGTAATAATTTTGTGTACCACGTCAGTGATACATGCTAAAACTGTTTGCGTCAGCAAATGAGTACAAATGTCTGCGTCAGCAGAACTGATTTGAATAATTTGAGAGTGTGGTATATAGGTATCACGCCAGTGATAAGTATTATACTGTATAAAATTGTTTACATGAGTAAACGAAACTAAATTTTTTACGCCAGTAAAAATAAATTAATTTCTTTGTCAGCAGTACTGAATTTAGCTGTATGATTGAAGTGTGTCACGCCAGTGATAATTATTTTGAGGTATAAAACTGTTTACATTAGTAAACGAAATTAAATTTTTACGCCAGTAAAAAATAAATTTATGCGACAGCAGTGTTGAATTAAATTCAAAATTGATAAATGATAATATTGTATATTAGAGTGTATTGCTTTTTAAAATTGTTTTTACGTCAGTGAAATAAATTTTATTGTATTGATCCTTGTGTATGTTATGATTATTTTAATTAGTGTTATTATTCTTCATTTATATATGGATAAAGCATTTCTCTAGAAACTGTATGAATTCATATGTTCTTGTTCTCTAATTAAAAAAAAAATCGATTTATTTAAAATAGAGTAATACCTAATTGTATCATACGTAATAAAAATTTGTTTTGATTTCGATTTCCGTTTGGAGTCGAGAAGTCTGTGGGTATGGTTGAAAGAAAAGAACCACAGGAGTAACGAAATCTTTACACATTTTTTTTTTGTTGCTTTTGATTTCTGAAAATAAAATAGAGTAAAGAATATTATTTGATATTTTGTACTTTTTTTGTACACTGTCATAAATATTTTCTTTATTATAGAACTTTTGTTTTAAATAAAAAGAGATGAAAGTTTGATTTGAATAAAAATAAAGGGTATATTTATAGAACATATTTTAAAGTTTTGTTAATAATTATTATTGTTTAATAGAATGGCATATTTTTAAATAATTTGATTAAAGATTTGAAAAGTAATTAACGTTTGGATTTTAAATCTATTGTTGCAAATTGTGTTTAATGTGAATGTGTATACTATAATAGAAATAACTGTATAAATTAATGCTAATTGGTAATTCATTTGAAACTAAGTTGATCACTATCTATTTTATAACTGAAATGCTATTATTATAAATGAATATATTGATATAAATGTAAAGCGAAAGTATTTGCTTATAATTATTTCCAATTTATGTTTTGGTTTCTTTTTATTTGAAATTCTAAAATGATTGGGTTTTAATTCACTGTGTGCTTATTTTATCATTTTAATGAGTCATTTCCGCAGTAATTCAATTAGTGATTTTTAGTTTGAAAATCAAAACTTTGTCAGAATTTGTTATTCTTGAAAGTTTAATTTAATAAATTCACTAAGACGTATTAAAATATTTAGCATTAAATATGACTTACTTCGCGAAAGGAAAAAAGTCAGATCTTTTAGACTTGGCTTCAGAGTTAGGTATCGCGTTGGAACCTGATGTCACGAGAGTGAAAATCCGAGAGCTCATTACTGGAAGTGCTTCATATGATGAAGAATTTACTAAAGCATTGTTAGAAACAATCATCAATACCAGAAAAGAGTTAGAAGCAAATGAATTGGTTAAGAAAGAAAGAGAGTTGGAAGCAGAGAAGTTGCGATGTGAAAATGAAGTAAAAAAGCAGCAAATGGAATTTGAACTGGAGAAATTGCGAATAGAATCAGGTCTTTATGTGCCGAAAACAGAAAGATTAGGGCCAAATAATATACAGATGGAACTTACCAAGTCGATGCCTCGTTTCGATGCACAGGAATGCGATATTCTGTTATATCTTTCATTATTTGAAAGACAGGTCAAAAGGATAAAAATCGTAGAAAAGGATATGGTTTCATATCTGTTACCTCTTATGTCGTCAGACATTGTGGAATTAATTGCCAGAATTCCAGAAGAAGAATTCGGAAATTATGAATATGTGAAAGAGGTATTATTAAAGAAATTCAAAGTGAATGCAGAAGGATTTCGGCAAAAATTCGTTCAGCACCAACGAAACCCCGATAAGACATGGCGAGATTTTGTTTACGAAGTGACAAACTATTTCCAGGGTTGGATCGACGGGCTGGAAATAACTGATTTTGAAGGACTTAAGGATCTTATAATCACCGACCAAGTTAAGAAAAGAGTTCCTATGGAAATAAGAGACCATTTCGTCGATGAATGGGGAAAGATAGGAAACCATCACTTTTAGCTGACAAGCTTGATGAATACGAAAGTGTACGCAAGTCATTTAAGAAGCAAACAGGTGCACTACCTAAAGTTCCGACCCAAATTTATAACAAATATCCATTACAACGGGACAGTAGAAGGTATGAGAATTATGGAACGTCTCGTACCGAAAACAAGCGTGTGAATTTCAAGTCTCAAGAAGAAATTTCTAAAACTCGTCCTAAATATGTGTGCTATTTTTGTGGTATGGACGGACATGTGAAGAAGTTTTGTCCAAAACTTTCAAAAAACAAAACTGAACAAGATGTAAAGAAGAAGTTTAACGTAAATAGAGCTGCAGTGGAGATCCGTGAAGAAAAGGAGGAAACAAAGCAATCGGGAACGGCTGTAGTGGCCAAAGTATTGGCTCACAAGCGAAACATAATTGGTGAAAATTTCTGTAATTTAGAAAGAATACAGATAAATGTTAATGGAAAACGAGCAACCGCCCTGGTAGATTCAGGAACTGAAATCACGGTGGTTAGAAGTAATCTGGTAAAAGATTTCACTTTAGAAAACAAGCCATCCATTTATATAAAAGGAATTTTCGGACCTGCAGAGAAATGTCCTTTAGTAAACATACCAATGAGTTTATATATAGGAGGTACGGGTGACGTCGTGCATCAAGATGTTCTCTGTGCAGTTGCTCCTTCCCTCGTTGAAGACGTTCTCTTGCCGCCAGAAATCAAAAATGTGCTAATGGGAACTATTGTTTCTGAATCGAAAATATCCGTAATAGACGATCCCAAAGGTGAATGTGAAGAATTTGATGATATACGCAAAAAACAAGAAATGGAAGATATCGTTACTGACGAATTTACAATGAATGAAGCTTGTGTTGCAAAATTGGAAAAAGCTCCGGTGAAACTTACGAAAACTGAAGAATTTCTCAAAGAACAAGAAACTTGTAAAGATCTAGAGGAAGCAAGGAAAAATGCAAAGGAGGAAAAGGGAGGATTTTATTTCAAAGATAAATTTTTGTTCCATAAAGGAAAAATTTTGGGAGAAACAACAAACCAATTAGTTTTACCAAAATGCCGAAGAAAGGAAGTTCTAAAACTAGCTCATTGCTCTGTATTTGGTGGTCACATGGGAGCAAAGAAGACTGCTACGAGAGTAAGATATTCTTTTTATTGGACTGGTCTTTCAAAAGACATAAAGAATTTTTGTGAAGCTTGCAAAGACTGCCAATTAACAAGGAAAATTAAAGTTAAAGATAGAGCTCCTATAACTCCTGTAGCAAGACCCGAATTGCCATTTCAAGTGGTAAACGTGGATATGATAGGACCAATTGAGCCACCGAGCTCAAAAGGTCATAAATACGTTCTGTGCCTGGTAGATCAGCACACAAGATGGGCTGAAGCTGTTCCATTAACAAGTCTTACAGCCAAAGCAACATGTGAAGCTCTGTTGTCAATATTCATGAGAACTGGAGTGCCTAATGTCATTGCATCAGACAATGGGACTAATTTCAACTCTGAGCTAACTAAAGAGTTTGAAAAGAGAATGGGATCAAGTCCGAGATTTTCTACGCCCTTGTATCCGCAATCCAATGGACTAGTGGAGCGTTTTAACCAAACTTTAAAACGAATGCTGCATCATGTCATTCTCGATGAACCTCGAACATGGCATACCAAAATTCCTTTCATTCTCTGGGCTTACCGAGAAGTGCCAAATAGTACCACTGGTGTTGCTCCATTCCAGCTGTTGTATGGGCGCAAACCTGAAGGTCCACTCTCAATTCTAAAGAATACATGGACTGGAGAGTTAGAAGGTCTTCAACATGATACAACCTGATTTCAGTATATATGGAAAACCTCAAAAGGAAATTGGAGGATGCTGCTTTGAGAGCCAAAATAATCTCTCAAATCAAACAAGATAAGATGGCGCATTATTATAACTTGAGATCTAGTTCAAAGACATTTAAACCAGGTGACAAAGTTATTGTCCTTCTTCCAGACTCTAAGAATAAGTTATTAGCTCGCTGGCAAGGTCCAGGGACCATTACAAAAAGAAAAACGAACATTCATTTCTTGTTAAAATGCCGGATAATAGTTTTAAACATGTGCATCAAAACAAGATTAGAGAATTCATCGCTGAATCGAACACCGTCAATGTTATCTTCGAGGGAGAAGAAGAGTTTGGGGATGTTCAAACCGTGCCAACTAATCATGCTGAAAGATTATTCCATGAAAATCTATATTACTTAAAGATGTGTAATTTGACAGATATTCAGCAAATTCAATTGATAAAGCTTCTTAGAAAGCACGAGAAACTGTTTACAAGACCCTTGCAACCAGTGAAGGTTGGAGAACATAGGATAGAACTTTTATCCAATACCACCCGACACAAACCACATTCTTACAGTGTTCCTATGTCATATCGAGCAGAAGTAAGCAGACAAGTTCAAGAACTTCTTGATTTGAACCTGATCGAGCCATCCGAAGCTGAGATAACTTATCCAATTGTGTGTGTAGCAAAGAAGGATGCATCAATCAGAATGTGTGTGGACTATAGAGCTCTAAATGCAATTACAAAGGTTGCGAGTTTCCCCATGAAAGATATGAAGGAAATGATATTTACTGCGGGTATGGCTCAATATTTAACTTGTCTAGATTTACAAAAGGGGTATTATCAGATAAAAATGAATGAAAATTGTAAAGAGCTGACTGCTTTTTCCACTCACGATGGAATATACCAGTGGAAAGTTATGCCTTTTGGGTTATCTGGTGCATCTGGTACATTCCAGAGGGTTCTAAACCAGGTATTGAGGGATCACTCTTCATATGCTCAAGCATATATTGACGATATAGTCGTCTATTCGAAAACCTGGGATGAACATTTATTACATTTAAAAAATGTCCTTACAGAGTTAGAAAATTACAAATTTTCTATCAAACTCGAAAAATGTACCTTTGCAGCTAAGGAAATAAAATTTTAGGTCATAAAATAGGAAACGGTAAACACGCACCCGATAATGATAAAATTTTAACCATAAAGAAATTGAAACGACCAACCACCAAAAAGGAGGTTAAATCAGTTTTAGGATTGATGGGGTTTTATCGAAGCTACATTCCAAATTTCGCAGAATTAGCCTCGCCGTTAACGGAGATAACTAAAGGGAAAAAGTCAAATAATGTTAATTGGGGAAAAAGAGAAGAAGAATCTTTTCAGCACTTAAAAAATTTGCTTTGTGAAGTAACTGCATTGTCGACCCCGACTGCAGTAAACCTTTCCAGATTCATTCGGACGCATCTAACTATGCAATTGGTTGTTGTCTCACACAAAGGGATGTTAAGAATAATTATAGACCTATAGCCTTTGCTAGTCAAAAATTTAATAATACTCAGAAAAACTGGTCGACGATAGAAAAGGAAGCATATGCGGTTTTATTCGGTCTGAAAAAGTTTGACAAATGGCTACACGGTACAGTGGTCGAGATCGTTACTGACCACAACCCTTTAAAATTTTTGATTGAAACTACTCCTAAGAGTCCCAAACTAACAAGGTGGGCACTAGCGTTACAAAGATGGAATTACAAAATAATTCATCAACCTGGTATTTTCTATCTTGGGGCAGATGCTCTATCCAGGTTAGAAATGAACGAATAAGATTTTTTTTATGTTATCTCTTAATGTTTATTATGTATTCTAATAATAATTCTTGTTATGTATTTGAAAATGTATAATATCTGTATGCAAATGATTGGTAAGTTGAATTTGTTGTCAATATTTTCTGGATCCCACTAACTTTTAAGTATTTAATAAGTTTTTTTTTTTTTTTTTTCTCTTTTGGCAAACATCAACTCATGTCAATGGTTTATTAATTTCAACTTTTATATGGGACTAAACAATGGTTTTTTTTTTGTTTCTATCTGCAAGTGAATAATTCCATATCAAGACTGTTTAAGTAAAACAAGCCTCTGCAGAAGCTAGTTTTACTCTTGGCGGCGGCGTGTGAGGGCGCGCCAGTCAGCGAGAGGAAGTGAAAGCGTGGGCGAGGAGAAGGAGGGACAGAGAACTGGGAGAAAAAGCAGAGATCTCCGGACGATGAGAATGTGACAGTATCAAAAATATGTATTTACCATTTTATGTTTTGTGTTAGTCCGTTAATGTTATAATAAATATTTGTGCGTGTTCATAATTCATGTTAATTCTCTTATTTAACACCACTGAAGTTTTCTGCAGCTCTAAAGCGTTTTAAGTCACGCTTGGTACGTTACAACATTGTTGCTTAAGTTTTGCATGCTCGAATATATATGTATATAATGCTTATATTTTTAAGGAATAAACACATTATTTTATTAATATTAAATTTCTAACGACTTTGTAATTCTTACATTAAGGATTGAATGCATAACATTGATTTTTCTAGAATTATGTAACTATAACAACGCTAAAAATGCAATACCAAAATTGAATGGTTTAAAAAATGTATATAAAAATCATTTACAGTTACATATTTCATTTACAATTATTAAAATATAGAATTTAAGATATTCAAATCAGTTTAATCTCTTTACTGTAGAATATGACCATCATGAAAGAATATATATGCATATACATGTTTGGGTATGCTTTCGATAAGAAAATTACTAATAAGTTGAGAATTGTTGCCTAAGGTAGCAAGCATTTTGTCACATAAATCATTAAGATTAATGACTATCATCTTTATGTGGCAATTTTCTAATAGCTATTGTCGATTGATATTCGAAATATATTCGATGGACAACAAGTCAGGAGATGTGACAAGCTATGAGGAAAATTTAATTCAACACTGAAACATTTACATAAAATCTCATACTGATCGATAGAAGTGATAAGCTAACACTTATGATTTCAAAGATACCTTTCTCTCCGTTTGTGCTAAGTAATGATAATCTGTGTATTGTTGAATGAGAAACATATTGTACTTACGAAACTATAAAACTGTTTCTAAATTCGCTTATGGTATATAAAACTTAAAAACGTACTAGATCTTATACCATCTGAACAGTTCCTCTACGTTGTTTATTGAAAATAGTCATTTCAAGTATTATCGCTTGTATGTCTTAACTACTCTTGTAATATAGGAAATTTGTATAACATTATCTTTCTTTCTGCTGGAATTTCATTTTTGAGCAGAGATGTTTCAGAGTAGAATATTCTACAAAATTAAATTTTGTAGAATTTTGGGCTGAGGAACATAAGAGTTCTATTAATTTCTCAGTAAGTTATTCTAAAATGCATCATTATATTGTAATATGTTTTTGACTTTTTTTTTATAAAAGAAATTATTTTGCGAAAACTTAAAAAATAAATGAAATACGATTCAGTTTTAAAGCCAAAACAACATTGAAATTCTAGATGATTTGGTGGCCCTTTAATATGATCGTATGAAACAGGAAATTAAAGTTAAGAAATCAATTGAAATTTGATAGTTATAGAAAAAATAAAGCTCTGAGAAGGAAACACAATATATTGAAAGTATTAATTGCTGAGTAAATATACATTTCAGTTGAATCTCATATATTTTTCTTTTTTTTAATAAAAGTAAAAAAATAGTAAGATTTTTTTAAAGTTTTTCTTTTTATCAAACTTTTTTTTTTTTTTTAGAATTTAAAAAAGTTTTGACAAAATATAATAAAAACGCTAGTGTCAAATAAAGTGATATCACAACATATTTGCAACTTACTTTTTATTTAATTTATATCATTAAAGAAATTTTCAGAACACTTATAAATAAATGTATATGAAGTAAAAATTCTAAAATTACAAAAAAGAAGTTATCTAAAACTCAGAACAGACTATTAAATATGGAAAGTTTTTTAAAAATTATCGAATTTTTTTTGCAGTGGCACGAGAAAAAGAGCATTAAGGACAAGTTCCATTCTAAAAATAATCTTTGAATATATAGAGTAACATAAGACGAAAAAAAATGGCTTGGAAAAATTTTGAGAGAACACAAATGCTTAAATTAAATTTATTACATCATTAATAACGTATTGAATTATATTATTTTTTTCTATTCCTCATTTCTTTATCGATATTAAAATTACCAAGCAGTGTTAGTTTTTAAATTAATTTTTTTGAAACAAGAATATCAAGGTTTTGAATATTCTTTCCATAATTTAAAAGCTGAAAGTAATTTTAGTTTTGCAATATTATTCTAGGAAGTAGTCACTTGAACAATACGAAATGTAAGTTTAAAAGAAACCATTTGATACATTAAAAATTAATTGGATTGGTATCATATAATCCCATCAAGAGCTTGCTAATTTGTGGATGAATACGGGCATCGCGATCTCTAAGCGCTTGAGCTGTCCGTTCTTGGGTGTACATCTAAGTTGGACATGGGGGTGGCAACTCCACTTTATAAAAGCCTTTTGTCTCGAGTTCTGAGCTCTAGTGGTTCATTAGCTTCAAGCTGCTTCTCTTGAAAATCAGCAAAGTGAAGCAATCATGTGCCGTGAGTAGTAGTTGGGAGGGAGACCACGCTGTATTCTCTTTCACTGGGTTCCTGGAGCTCCATGGATTTGGGACGTGTCCACGTTAATATGTGACGTCCAAAGTCGTCCTGCTGTTGTGGCGTGGATGTAGAGAGGAGGATGCTAGCTCGGGTGTGACCTCGTCACTTGATCATGGTTCAAAAGTACGACACCCTTGGTGATGGGTAAGTATTCAAAACCTGTTAATCTTAATAGAAGTAAGGCTCTTCAAGTCCTTGTTGAGCAAATGAGCTTTAAGAATATGGATTTAATTGCAATTCAAGAAGTTAGATGGACAGGTGAGGATATCTTAGAAAATCAAAACTATTGCGTATTTTATAGTTGCGTTCTTATAAAAACTTTTTGTGCACCTATATATATATGTGTGAGATTAAAAATCGACTGATAATGCTAGTTTTAATGACATCGGCCATGTTTTAATTGATGCTAGTAATTTTTTATAAATGTTAGGACATCAGAGCCTTACAAAGCATTAATCTTGATTCGGGTTATTACCTTGTTGTGATTTGATTGCCTGCAAAAATTTCTAATTTCAAAAATACTAAAAATAAATTTGGCTTTAAATTTAACTGTTATAAGTTAATGTAGTGAAAAGTTAGAAATCTGTTTTGAGAAAAACTAGACTGTAATGTTGAAACCATTGATACTGGTATAACTACTGATGCAGAAGATAAACGAGTTTTCCAAAAGAAAAAATTTTGGATATTGCTGATGAAATTTCGTTTTTTTTTTTTTTTTTTTTTTTTTTTTTTTTTTTTTTTTTAAAGACTAATAAAATAGATTTGTTTGATGAGGAATGCAAATGTGTACTTGAAGTAAAAAAATAAAGGTTACGGGGATATGCATAGTAAGAGACTTACTAGGGGATCAATTGATAATTACAAGACCGTAAGACATCTTAAATAGCGCAAATCTACCAAAAGAAAAAAATGACTATTTCATATATCTGTTCAAACAGGCTGAAAACCCAAGAAGAAGCAATGAAATTAAAGTTTCCTATAAGGTGATTAACGACTGTTAAAAAAATTCATATCCAGAGTCATTTTTTAACAGAAATAATAATAATGAAATCCTTAATGATGCTAATTCCATTTCTAATATATAGGTTCCCCATGTGATTTGTATAATTAGTGATACTCGACAGGGACTGACAAAAGTACAAAGGCTTTTACCTACTCTAGTTATAGAACTGAGATTGGGAAGCCTGAAGTCATTGAAGTTAAACAAGATTCTAGGCCCTGTTCATACACCAGTTGAGATTTTGAAGTCGTGTGAGCATTTTATTGTTAAAAACACAAATGATATCATTTTGTCTACATGGAATAGTGAAAAATATTCATCAGATTGATTTCGGGATATTTTATGACCTATTTTTAAAAAAAGAAAACCTGACTTGTTGCTCCAATTACTTAGGCGTTAATCTGTTGAACACTATTTGTAAAGTTTATCCGATTATTCTTTTTGATCGATTTCATCTTGGGTTAATGATGTAATTGTTGACTATTAATGCATATTCAGGGAGAGGAAATACTCCTCTGAACAGATCTTCAATTTATGCCAGATTGTAGAAGACCCTAGAGAATTTGATATTGAATAACTCTGTCACATTATTATTGATTTCAAGGGAGCCAATGATTGTGTTAATCGTGACCTTCTACTTGTAATTCTTGCTGAGCTGGGCATTTCTAGTTACATTCTAATGCTAATTCTGACCAATACCTTCTGAGCAATTCAGTCTCTAATGTAAAATTATCCTACTATTTTACAATTTTGAAATGAAGAATGAAGTGAAACAGGGAGATGCTCTTTTTATTATAGAGAATATACTTTTTGTGATAGATTTTATTAACTTTGGATCAGTTAAGGATAGAATAAAGTAGCACATCTTCGATCTTCTTGCATATTTGGTGAGCTGGATACTAAGATCTTTCTAGATTTCTTCCCTTGGGATTTGTGAATATCACTTATTAACTACGGTGTATTGAAATGTATTTAGAAAACGTTCAATGGCTTCTAACTGTTCGATTCCGGAAAGTTGATACTTATGTCACAGTAATAAGAATGATAATTATATTACTGACATAAGTATCAACTATCCAGGTTTAATGATACCAAATAGTGCTCTGTGGTTCAATGATACCAAATAGTGCTCTGTGGTTCAATGATACCAAATAGTGCTCTGTGGTTCAATGATACCAAATAGTGCTCTCTGGTTCAATGATACCAAATAGTGCTCTGTGGTTCAATGATACCAAATAGTGCTCTGTGGTTCAATGATACCAAATAGTGCTCTCTGGTTCAATGATACCAAATAGTGCTCTCTGGTTCAATGATACCAAATAGTGCTCTGTGGTTCAATGATACCAAATAGTGCTCTGTGGTTCAATGATACCAAATAGTGCTCTGTGGTTCAATGATACCAAATAGTGCTCTGTGGTTCAATGATACCAAATAGTGCTCTGTGGTTCAATGATACCAAATGAAACTTTTAGGTGATTTTCATATTAATTATCATATAAATTGAATCTATGGGCAACAATTGAACATAAATTAGGATAAAGGGGATATACAAAATAATGAAAAACTTATATAAAAAATATTCTTGCACCTAGTATGACATTAGAGCATCTTTGGTTGCTTAACACTACTTGGATCTTCCTTGAAATGGGCATGTGCACTTCCATATAAGCAGGGTGTAATACCATTCTTCATCTGAAACTATTCTAACTTTCGAAAAAATGCAGCATGAGAATAATGGGATCCCACTCTTTCTTTCTAGGCCTGGTGGCTTATGGTAGCATTTCTTACTGCCAAGGTTTGATCCTTGGACTGGGAAAGGTCGATTCGCCTTTCATCCATTCAGTGAGTCAATAAACTGAGTATCAAGCATGCTTGAGAACTAAACACTAGGGATTTCTACTTAGACTAATCACTTAATTGGGACATACGCTTCGCACCCCAGGGCCCCTCGGTCAAGAAAACAGAGATGTGCACTATGGGTTTTAGCCAACATGGGCTGTCGTCCTATAGAGTTTAGTTTACACTATCTATCAAAACAGAGCACACTTAAATAATACCAGGATGAGGACAGAGAAACTTAAACATTGCAGGATCTCTATGATCTTTAAGTCCAGTGATAAGGAAGGCCACACTCTAGGTGTGCAGTTGAGTCTTCCTTTTTGCCGGATATGAATGAATGGATAGTTTACAGAGAATGGAGAATCATCATCTTGATAGGCCCAATCTCTAGATGGAGACAATGTTTGTACCACAGAATGCAGTTGATCAGATAAATGAGTGACATTGTCAACTCTAATGGATAACCCGTGTAAGATGATAAAAAGGGCCTATTTTAATCCACGAGATGAAGCTTCAAGCCATTATGAAACCATACCCATGTTTTATTATAAGAAAGCCACAGTCACAGCTGTACTCTTCTGCAAGGTTTAGAAAAAAGTAAAGTCTCGGTTTGAAGAATATGGAGAAACTGGATTAATTGAAAAACAAGACATATTTCCATTGATACTCAGTCCAATCCTCATGGTCCTTGCACCGTAGTTCTCTCCGTTTCAGTTTTATATCTATCTTAAGGGGATTTGCAATCGCATCTTTGCCCAATGTTGTTTGATTTTGTTTGTGCAATTCCATTCATACTGTATGGGTTAATGCTACGTTCTATATGTATTTATTTAGCTCAGCATTTTTATTTGCTGTTGCACCAGCATGCTGCTCTGAAACTACCCCTAAATTGGAATCTACCAGTTAGATAAAAGAAGACGGGTGGAGTCTTTGTGGTTTTGAAGCAAGAACCAAGCAGATGACTCCTTATACTTGACTTGCCACACCCAAAGGTATCATTTCACTTGGAGAACGTTGCGATTATCCCAGTTTTAACATGCCACAGCCACTATTAGCGAACACAAGGGATCTTCGGTTAAGCCGGAATTCGAACTCACTACTTTCTACTGATGAGAACGATACCCTAATTAACCATGCCACCGTGGCCCTGCTATTTTATTTGTCGATGTGGTTTTCCTTCTGTATTATGCATGTTTAACTAATAAGATCTAATATTTGTTTAGTCATGTGAACATGTTGAACATTGATGACACATGTCATATGAACATGTGTCACATGTGTTTTCAATTTCGTCGTTTGAGCATGGCACAAAAATATTTTTTATTTGTTGCTTTAATATGAACCGAATACTTAAAATTAACAGAACAATTTTAAATTTATACTGAAACATTAAAAAGCAATACCTATTACAGTCACAGGCAATTATGAAACAACAACAAAAATGAAAAATACTACAGAAGTGTAATATGTATTCTAATTTTTATATATTTTAGAATTGTAAATTTATTTAAAATGGGTCACACAATTTATAAAACCTAGAGAAACATTTTAAAGAATACAACACACTTTAGACTATGAAATGTAAATAATTATAAAACGGCTAATTGCGAAGTTTTGTTTTATATCCATTATAATGTAATCTTTTGAGTAATACAATAGAAAAATGCTAGCAAAAGTACAAAAGTATTTAATTGAAATCTGATACTTTAAGTAATATTTTAACTGCATTAAGTTTTATACAAAATAATTTATTAATAATTAATCTATATAGGTCCAATAAATATGATTTATTTGATTATTAAAGGCTAAATAGGTTTCTTTTTAGTTTAAAGAAAAAGTAAGTTTGAAATAGAGGCTCATTGTATTACATCTGATATGCATAAATATGTAATAGTCTATACTAATATCTTCCACATAATTTTATTTTCATGTATTTTAATAGTATTTAAAGAAGCGTGTTTATTTAAAAATTAGAAATTATTTTACTTATCACTGTAAAACATTATTTTGTTAAATAAATTCATCTGACAATTTCTATTAGAAAAATTGATAATAGGAAAATGGATGATACTTTTATTATTATCATTATTATTTGTTCATTTACATTAAAAATAAAAATTGTGCAAAATATTGAAAATGAAATGATCTTAGAGTTACATTTTGATAAAGAAAATGTTTTTCAAAATTGTTTCATTTTGTAATTTGTTTCCAATATTCGTGTAATTCCAATATTCAACCAATATCCGTGTAAACTGGGCAATAGTGATGTAAAAGCGGCGTATAATATAAACTTGATGTGTGGGAAGAATCATATTAGTGATTTAAAAAGTAGGTAGGTAGGCTATGGCGGACACTTGTGGAGCTCTAAGATGCTTGTAACTGCCATTGAAGAAGGTATTTGGAGAGGATTTATAGTCAATTGACCAACATTATTTAAGAAAAATCAATTGAAGTTTCTTTAATTAACCGGTGATGACTAAAAGAAATGCCTTGATATGAGCAGATAATCCGGATTTATAGAATGTGTGATAGAAAATAGTTCAAGGATTTATGGCGTTCCAATTTTCATTTTTTATATTATTAAGATTAAAATCTTTTAGATAGACGTAGAAATTTACAGCAAGCAAGAATTTTAATTTCCGGATTTGTAGGCAGTTCAAATATCCAAGAGAATGATAATGCTCCTATTCCTAATTTTTTTCGTAAATAGTTCCTCAGATGTTCGTATATAGGACAGTCTATGAAAATCTGATCTATGGTTTCAGGTTCACAGCACTGAAATCGATCTGTATGCTAGAGATTAAACCTAAATAAAATCGAACTGGCATGGAAAAATCTTTTCCTAGCTCTGGCCAGCCATACGTCTTCTAGTCGGGATTTCGTTAGTAGCCTATGATTTTTACGATAGATGTGAGTTGAGTGTATCATTGATTCTTTCCGTTATTTAAAAGTGCAGAGCACTGATAGAAAATTTCAGTTGAGTGATTTATCTCTGTAAATCTGAAGATCTGAAAAGTCCGTGGAAAAGGATAATCTGGATGTATATTTATTAAACAGAATCCTGTTTCTGCAAGGGAACTTGTTACTAAAATGAAACTTGACCTTACAACAAGACTGTGATAACTTTTTTAAATTGACAAAATGAATGGATGAGTAGGTAGCGCAGTAAGTGAAATTCATGTGTTAAGTTTTTTTCTTCATTCTAGGTGAATGTTTCCTTTATTCAAACTAAGAAGATAGTTACAGCTGAAAAGTACTACCAGTGAAGATGATGTCGTGTCCATGGAATACGTGCAAAAATCTTAAATGTTCCCGAAGATGCCCAAGACAGCCCTGGTGATTTCTACAGCTTTATCTATGAAAAGAAGCTTCACATGAACCTCTATGCTGATGTTAAGCTTGGACAGCGTTGCTGGACAGCTGTAGATGCGTTGCGGAGACAATTGGGCCTTATCCAAGCAGTGAGGACAGAGCCTGGTGTAACTCCTTCATCCACCTGTAGAAATTCTCATGCATTTTCATCAATGTACTGGTATTATTTGAAAGGGTAGCCGGATATGAATAGATAAGGTGCCGGATATGAATAGAAAAGGTGGGAATATATAAGCCTATCATTTATTAATCTGAATAGCTCTATTAACACAATTATTAAATTTTAGCTATTTCTTAAATATGTTTTGATTTTCTGTCAGTAGGTGACGAAAGAATTCAATGCGCTGTAATAATTAAACTGTATCTGGAATCAGCGTTTGCTTGTACTTTTGTCTTAAAGAAATATAATATCTAAAGTTTTTGAAGCCTAAAATATTTATTCCTTGAATTAAGGGAAAAGTGTTAAGATTTAAAAACGATCAGTTTTGTTTATACATCTGAGTTTTTTTTACAGATGTTAGTGTAAATAGAGTGATTACTCACACGTTTATGGAGTATATTTCATACCTTGCCAGTATAAGAACTAAAAAAGTAAGTTGAGATTTCTTTGTTTGTTAACATCATGGTCAAAAAAGACATTAATAAGTACAAAACAAGCAAAGAAAACTACATGGCAATACATATGAAAATTAATAAACATTTTAGAAATTGTAATTAAAAAAGATTTTGATAAAAATGTAAAGATTTATTTTGTTTTTGAAAATTTGGTTTTACTTATTTCTAAGTAAACTGAACTTAGAAATATGAACGAAAAACTATCGAAATATTTTAAATGAAGAGCTAATGGAGTTGAAAAAATAATGTTATTCAATTTTATATTATGAAGAAAAAATTAACTTATGTAAGTTTAGATAAAAAGAAATTATAAATTGCAATTATTAATACTGAGAATCAATCTAATTGTGACCATACTGCTATAATTCCGAAATGAAACCTAATTTTAGTACCTGAAATTTCGATGCTAAAATATTATGATCTTAATTTATTTTTGGAACATTGTAACTCATTGAAAAAGCTATTAGTAATATTACTGAGTTAGCTAAAGTTAAAACATTTGTTTACTTTAATTCTATGCTTGAGATTTCTTAATGAAATTAAATTAGAAATTTAAATTTATTAGGTATCATATTAGAATATCATGAAAACCTCCTTTAAAAGCAATTATTTTTGAATTATTGCTATAAGGTATGAATTTAGAATTTATTAGAAAACTCCATTATAAAAACAACACAGTGTAATAAAAATTTTGTATTTTATTAGATTAGAGGTTAAGTATCGTCAAACTACTAATTTATCTATAACTTATAAATGAGAAATATTTAATAGAATTAGGCAAAATAAAAACAATTACTAAAGAAGAACAATCATGCCTGCTGCTTCTATACTTACTACAATGACAACCATGACACACTATTGTTTTTATTGCAGTTAATATACGTATAAATTAGGGAAATAGAAGAAAACAAATAAACAAACAAAAAAGAGAACATGGGCGTTTTAGAACCGTTGCCATAAATGTTTAAATAAATTGCATCTATATTCTAAATATGAAATTAAAATTTCCCCCTTGAGAGTTGTGAAACATATTAAATCATTAAAAACTATTTCTTAAAGTCAATAATTATGAATCTAAATCTTATTCTGATTTTAAGCAAAATATAGTTACATCATTATAAGAGTATTATAAGATCATTACTGAAACTATTAATAAAGATGTATGTATTCAAAAACATGTATTGCTTGTGTTTCTGATAAAAGTAATTATAGAAACCAGTTAGCCAAAGGGATCCTTTTGGAAGAAATAAGCCAGAAATTTCTCTAAATGGAATTTAAATTGAGTATAAGTTGTATAGTAGCCAGAAGCATATCATAAAACAAAAAAATAAACAACTTGCGTGCAAGAAGGGTATTAATCACAGATACTTTTAAGGTCAGATTTAGCTAAAAAAAGCTAAAACTAAATGGTTAAAGAAAAGAAAACCACAATTTATTCATTCTTTTGCGCATACTTAAGGTAAATTAATGAATATGGTGCTGTGTGTGTGTTGAAATTATTCTTATATGAATTCATAATCCAAATGACTTCTTTACAATTGACGCTATTGTTAAATACTCATTCTGCAGTAATCGTTAAAATCCCATCTAAAAAGTATTAATATCTGAAAATCGAAATTAACCTGATAATAGCGAGTTAAGTGAAATACAATTATTGGGTTCAAATACCCGCTGGAAAGCAAAATCACGAGAAAAAAGAAAGGATTAAGAGAGAGTTAGATAAAATCCTTTTGTTGTTTCATGTTTATTCAGTTGGTCTATAGTAAGGATAATGTTTGGAAAACGACACCACTACTTCCATGTTTTCAAACAGTATTTCTGAAAGTTTTAAATTATTAAAAATATATTATCCAATGACTGTTTACATTTTTTTGGAGAGCATACATTATAAAAAGAGATTAAAAATAAAAATGATGTTTCCATCATTTAGAAATTTGACAATGATTTGCTGTTCAAATAAAACATTGATTATGATAAAACTCTTTGGATTATGATTATAAAATCTTTATGGGGCTTACCATAGAAATGTAATGATAGTAAGTTGCTAATAGTATAATAGGAAAAAAATTATTTTTTATGTTTTTGATAACAATGATGAAATTATATGAACATAATTTCTTATATTGGAACACCTTTATAATATACAATATTAATCTATTTCTCGATTTCTTTAAGTAGTTTTGAATATTACGTAAGACAAAAATAATCAATATCAATAAAATAGATGAAGAATTGTTTTTAGTATCAATAATACGCAGTGATATCAGAAAACTGTCAGAAAAAGCTTCGAATTGGTCGACAATTTGCATTTATATGAAAGTAAGATTTTACCAGTAAATATATATATAATTCAACATATCACTGCAAACTTTGTTATTGTTTTAGGAACGAAAAGAAATTTCCTTTTAGACAGTTTTTAATTTGTAAAGTCATTCATAAGTTTTACAATATCCAAATAATCCATTTTAAGCTTAAGAATATAAATTTAGAAAACAATTCTGTAGCAACGTGACAATCTTATTCCGAGATATCAAATGAATTACCAAGTTCAGAAATAATGCCCAAAAGTTCTGGCTTACAATTCACTTCTTAATAAATTCATATATTGGCACTTTTCTCTCCTATCTTTCGCCGGGGCGCAAGAGAAATGACCATTCTCTTGATGGTAGGGCTACCAATCTTTCACGTGATGGCCGATCTCCCACTCACCCCTCTCCTCTAACCACGCAGCCCCAGCTCAGTGGGGTGCCAGACACAGGGCAACCCTAAAGTGACGTTAAGCCCCTTATCGCCAAACCGCAGCAAGACTTAGCCAAAACACATACACACACGCTCACGTCGAACATTATCATAATGGCAGTTGTGTTTCGGAGCATGCCTGGGGCCACGTCCCCCGCGTCCTTCTTCCTCCCCCATCAATCCGTCTTTTGATTCTAGACGCTATATACCAAAGCAAATATTGAATTCACTCAACGGTGTTTCCGTTGCAATGGTTTTTCTCCCCCCCCCTCAGACCTTGTGTAACTCCTTGAAAGCGAGAGGAAAAGTGGCAAATCGAGAAGTAAAAGAGAGAGAATTTAAGATCGTTTGTCGATCCCGTAAATTACAGACTTTTCCTGACACTTGGAGAAAAAAAAGGAAAGAAACATTCGTGTTTGATAAATATATCTTGTTACTTAAATCGGAGAGAAGAGAGAGAGAATGCGGATTCCTAAAGCATGATAAATGACGATGAACTTGACTGTTGGTGATGAAAGAAAGGGAGTTGTATGACACACTTATATAAATTCACAAAATCATTCTTTTATTGCTTTTCTTTACATACATTTTAATATTACTTTAAAAATCATTTGACACTGAAGATATAATGCACAAATTTTACAAAAAATAATCTCTTTAGGTATATTATAAAATTTGTTTATTCTATAAATATTTTAATTGAATATTTTAAACATTTAAAGATTAAGCATTAATTATATTCTTTTACTAGAAATTCATTTAAGATGCCCCGTGGACGAGTCTTAGGATACTATTTCACAGTCCTAGGGCACAGGTCCAAGATTCGACCCTAGGACTTGGCAAAGTTTTTTTTCTTCCAACTTGGGTGACGAACCTTATGCCACAACAAAGCCAGAAACTGTTACTCATTTGTCGTTACTCAACGGGCCCTTGTGAACCAAGTCACGAAGGTGAGTAGCGTTGCCCGCGCCAATCCACCACAAACCCGTTCATAGGGTGTGCCACATTCATGCATCATCACAGAAGAAAGGACAGAAGGGGATCGAGTTTGCGAGGCTTAGTGCCAGAAGCTGAGGCTTCTATAACTAATTTTGATGCCTTGAAACTCGAAGATGGTAAACTCGAATCTACAGTCCAACAGCCGCCCCCTGCCTTGGTAGATGAGCCACAGAATCATACCTTGATGAGACGAGAAGTATCGCCGGCACCCATTCTCTTAAATTGGCAAACAGTACACCTCGACGAATATTTGTGTATGTCACCTTACCGTCAAATCCTATACACCTCTATAACCGTCAATTCCTATACTATTCCTCTATATCCCAGTTCTAGACTAGACCATCGTCGGTGACACGCTGGTATTCCATCATTGGAATGTCGTCCGACACAATTGACAATATTCTCTTCAAGATAGACCAATTGCGTCGGTCCAGGATAGTACTCAAGCTATCGCTTTTATACACCAGCTTACTCCTTTCATCCGAGGTCCTGGTACAAGAGAGCACCAAGTGGAAGCAATCCCGCACCACATTGCATGAGCGACATAACTCACTAATTGGATACCCTCGTTTATGAAGATATTCCGGAACGCGTCCGTGACTAGTCGCTATTTGGGCAATGATTGCGTTTCCGAGAACTCTTTTTTCAGACACAGTTTCGAAGAATCTGAAGGTCTGGTGACCAACTTCTTCCCTTTCCCATCTTAGCTGCCATACACGCATTGCTTCTTTACGCATCTCCTTAAGAAGGTGCGACGTTGGACGTGACAAGTCCAACGTTTGCTCTGGCAAACTCACAGCCTCCTTGGCCAGTTCATCTGCTCTTTCGTTTCTGAAAGTGCCAGCATGAGCACGTACATTGTGCAAATGCACCTCTCTGTCGCTAGTGGCTTCCTGGTAGGAGTCCTTTATCTTATTAATCAATAAATTGTGGTTATTTGGATCGGCCAGGGAGTACACAAAGAGAACAGACAAAGAAAGTAACATCCATGCACAAACTAGTACCCACAGCTCAGGAGTCGGGAAAGTTGATTCAGCCTTTCATTCCTTCAGTGGGTCAATGAACTAAGTACCAAGCATGCTTGTGAACTAAACACTGAAGATTTCGAGTTAAGCTAACCACTTAACCAGGACATATGCTTCGCACCCCGAAGTCCTCGGTTAGGAAAACGGATAGGGGCCCTGTAGTCCTAGGTCTACATGGGCTGTCGTGAAGCATGTTTAATTTAGAAATTTTCTTAAAGTATCGTATAATTTTCTATTTAATTAAATTGCCATCGCAATACAAGAAATGTCTTATATATATTTTTATAATGAAAAACCGGTGAGCTAGCTGTTTCATTAGAAAAAAATGATTCAGAAATATGTGTGTTACAAATTATTCAATTTATGCGCCCTCCTTCCGACAACACTAGATTCCAGTTCCTTTTCAAAATGATTTAAAACTTGATTTTGAGCAAGCATCTAATTTCAACCGTGTTCAATGAATGAATCAAAATATCCTTCATTTTTATGAATGATCAGTAAAATACTCCATTATATAATTCCATTTACCCAAGCATTCACACAGCAAAAGTATTCATTGAAACATATACAGTTATTATTCTTCAAAATGATATCTGAAAGAAATTCATGGAATCTAGTGTAATAAGATTGTTAATTCAAGTGAGTTACTCTTAAGTTTGATAGCTTTTATAAGAATTCACGGATACAAAATCAATCATATTGTTTTTATCAGACACATAATTAAATATTTTTTAAAATTATTTAATATTTTATCTCAGAAAAATTAAAATATGATATTTTCAAGATCATGATACCATATATCAATATTATGATTGTTTTCAAAATTTTTAATAGTTCTATATAAGCTTTGAAAAATTACAAGAATATGTGTATGTAAAATTCTCGTTTTGTTTCTTTATCATCCACAGTTAAATTAAGAGAATGAGTTCATAAAATTGAAGAAGATCTTAATTAACGTTAATGTGAAACCCTTTTTAAGTTAATGCCTTGTGTTGTAAGTTTTAACGTAATTTAACGATGCAATTTTTTAATAATGCGTAAATTTTAATATAACATTTTTTCCAGAACTTACCTTACTTCAAGAAAGATGGCGTGATATTTTTTCATTTAAAATTTTCAACAATGTATAACATTACTGCGAATAAGAAAAATTATTTATAAGCCTTTAAATAATTTTTTCTACCTCCCCAATATTTTCTTGAAAATAAAAACAGTTGGTTTTTTTTTTTATTGATTTTCAAATACGTTGCTGATACAAAATACATTGGAAAACACATGAAAAGAATCTGGAATTTATTATTTAATAACTTTCAAATAGAAAAGAATTTTAAAACGTTCTATACTTCATTCGATTAGTTTTCAGTTGATTCATGTGTACGACAGTATTTCAAGGTACAAAACAGCACCACAAAACAATGTCTTACACATGATATATAAGACATCGATTCGTGTCACTTAAAAATAGTATTCATAAATATAATGCATTTTTTTCCTAATTCGTAAATTATCTCTGTAAACTAGATGAGCATTTTTTTTCTTTAGATAGCAATACCTACAAACCATTGCAGAGCTTGGTTTACTTATTAATTAAACGACATTATTAAGTTAATTTTACAAATTCGTTCGTGCGTATATAATTAAAAATATTGATGCAGATTTAATAGCACTTTTGAAAGATTTTAACAAACTGAGAGATTTGTCGTCAAGTAAATTGTGAACTTTTTGATGCTTTAGAATTTTTCCCCTACTAATTAAAATTAAATGAACACAAATTTCTTTGAACAGGCAAATGCAATTATATATGTATGATACAGTCGTATTGTTTGTATGCATTTTCTATACAAATAATATTTTAAGACTAAATAATTATTAGATTTCCCAATCGATATTATTCCGATAGGACTTAAAATGACAGTTTTCTTGCATTTATTGCTTTTTCTTGATTTAGTAGTAGGAGGATACATTTAAAATCTCTTTTAATGATGCTATAAAGAGATGTATGATTTTTATTGTTGTGAAAGAGCATAGTATTTTCTATCATCTAAAAGTGAATAGAAATTGCTTACCAATTATTGGTTTATATAAAAAAGGGAAAGATAATATGGAGCATATTGTTACCAATTCTTACTGCACAAAGCACCTGTGCTCCAGGTCCCTGACCATAAAAGCTGCCACTTACCCCACCCATGATTAATTCATCCAGTGTTTCTCTGCTTGACTTTTTTTTTTTATGGTGAATGGACTCAGGGACCTGATCTTAGAGACTCATGGATGATTTTAGAGTTTCTGTTTAGTTGAACCCTTTAACAAAATGGTAATCATAAGAATTTTACAAGACAAGAGGAATAGACAAGAACTCAGCTATCAAAGTAAGTTTTTTGGTCATTGAGTTCTTCTCCAAGAAAGTAGGCACAAGCATTTAAACTTAAAATATATCATTTTAGCAAAGGGTAATTGTATAGATACAGATTTTCTACTTTGAGAACTAATTACAAGGACTGAATTTATAGAGAATGGTATATAAAATGTAAATGCACAGAACACAAGTCAGTCATGCTTACAGTTTTGATGCTATAATCTCTATAAACACTCGGTGATACATCAATATCAATAAACAAGTTATGACTGTTATGGAGATAAATACAAATTTTGGTAATTAAAATAATATAGAACACAAAAATACATCAAAATTAAAAAAAAAACGTAAAGTATCTTGTATGATAATAAAATAACTGTACAACAAAAACAATCTCTTTTGGAAGATCAATGTTTTGAAATTAGTTTAGTTAATTAGTAAAACATATATTAATTGATACAACTACTAGGAAATATTCTAAAAATAAGATACTATTGTTGCTCGTGGTGGATTAATATATTAATCATTTAAATATTTTATATAAAATGGAGTAAGAAAATATTTTACTTAAAATTTCACTAAAATAGTAAAAAAAGGAATCAGATCCAAATATTTTAAGCAAAAATTAAAACTGATATTCATTTATATCCCTAAATATATATATATATATATATATATATATATATATATATATATATATATATATATATATATATATATATATATATATATATATATATATATATATATATAAAGAATTTCTAAATCTACAACTTAAAAATTTTCCAAAACATATTTAACTTTAATAAAAAAAAAGTTCAAAATGTTTTTAATTAAGCCTCCTGTTTTTGTGCCGCAATTTAATAGCAGAAAACTATTTTCAAATCTTCGATAAGAAAGATTAACAAAAGAAAACGAAAATTACTCACCGAATCCGCGTCCTACAAAATTCGCATTAGTCAACAGTTTTATAATTCTCTTGGAAAAGCCACTTTTCCAGCTCTTAATTGGTAATAACAATGGAAATAAGAGTTTCGCTTGTACAATACAGGTACGCCTCATCATTAAAGTAATGAGAGAAAGCTGCACGCTCTTCGTGTGTCTGCAACCCTCCTACACCCACCCCCCTCCTTTCTCCTTAGAATATTTCTTGCGACTTCTTAGGAAAGTGGCGCAAGTCCAAGCGCGTTCATTCGAAAATAATTATCAATGCTTCATTATAAAGTAATTGATGATTTGGAGGAGATTTTGTGGAGTGTTCTTATCTTTTCATCGAGGTGACTCATATTTTCTAACAGTAGTATCTTTGTTACATTTCAAGACTCTTGAGAACAAGTAGTGCGTGCGCTGGATGAAGGAAGTATTTTCTGTGAAGCTACGTATTATAAATGTGTGCTGTTATTTATTTAAAATATTAATTATCCTATTAAGTTTTTTTCATTAAAAATTAATATAATTTCATAAGTATGTTTAATATAATTTAAAAATAAATGGATTAGTGTTGTTTCACTTGTTAAATTGTTCAGTATTTTACATATAATTAGAAAATTTTGCTTCATGTGAATTCATATCACAGCTAAAAATGAAAATAATTTAAATGTAGAAGATCTTGTTTTTTTTCCCTAAATATTTCTTTCTAAGGGACAGAAACACAGGTGTAAGCCTTATTTCTTAAACTATGGTTCAACATTTAAAAGTCATTAACTGTGCTTATTAGCATTTCAGTCGATAGAAAATAAGTTGCAAATTATAAGTTCCAAATATTTTATTTACAGATTCTAGAAAGTAAGGAATCTTTAAATGCGACATTTGAATTGAAAATTATTTATGATACTTAATTCCACGTTCACCTAATAAATAATTATTTTTTAAAACATTAATTCGGCTTTTACCTACGTTCCATAACTGGAATTTCAGCATTAAAGATTCTGAATTATTTTACGTTCTTTAATTTTCAGAATTATTTGTAATATTTAATTCTAAAAATATAGTAATATACGAATGAAAATTTAATTTTAACATGTTTTTTTACCTTCCATAATAAGAATTTAAGCATTAAAGATTGTGAGTTATTTTACGTTCTTTAATTTTTAGAATTATTTATAATACTTAATTCAAAAAATTAAAGAATGTGAAATAATTCATAATCTTAAATTCTTAAATTCTCGTTATGGAACGTAGGAAAACGTGTTAAAGTTACATTTTCGTATGTATTTGTATATATATGTATATAAAACGAATATTTTACAAAAATTCAGGGGAATAAGGGGCCAAAATGGCTTGCTTGATAACAGCACCATGTGTGTGTGTGTGTTTTTATTTATTGAGAAATGAGGATATCTATATCTGACCCAATAAAAGATCCATCGTGCTTGTGGCTGTAACTAATCTAAATGTCTAGGAGTATAATAGACGAGGTCCATTCACTTTTAGAAAATCAAAAACAAGCACAGGATTCCTGTATAAGTCCTCAAGAAATAACCCCAGGCACTCAAGAATATGTGCCGATGATGCCAGCTCATTTTGGCATCTAGGACAATTTGGATATATTTTGAGACATCTCTCTAAAGAAAGTCGCTTCAAGTGGTCACTGAAGAAATGGGAAAGTGTAGCCTGAACAATCTATCGCAACCAATAGCAAGAGATCTTTAAGGACAATCAGCTTGATACCAGGAATGATTCGGGGGAATGAGCCAAACTTGCTTGTCAGCATGTCTTCTAGTGGAATACAATTTGAGAAACGTCAGTGAATTAGTATCTGGTAAAGGTTCTTCAGAATACGTCATGTTTACTAATGTTAATTGTGACACATAAAATCGATGGTAGTCGCAGTGTCCTTCTACTGGTTTGAGTAGCGTGGTGAGAGAGGATAGCGAAGGTGTAAGCCTCATTTCTCAACCATGTTTCAAAATTGAAGAGTATCTTGTAGTTATCTTTCTTGTATATCTCGCAATTAGTAATTTAAATCATATATCAAGTTAACTATATCATATATATGATGTATTTCATAATTTTGACACTTTGACAGACTGCAACTTCTGTCTTATCTTCACTAAATCATTCATTTCATTGATTATTTACCCAACAGTTATAAACATTTATGATGGATTTTTCTAAAAAATAAAGATGCTTTCCCAATTCCTTCATTGAAAATAGGACTCTCTCAATAGATGTTATTCCTCAGTTTTTAATAATCTTTTTAATCTTAATTTATCTCTAAGATAATAGAGTAGTATAGATCTAAATACAAAATATTATGTCTTTGTTAAAATGGTAGAAAAAAGCTGAACGCAATTTATATTGAAAGAACATAATGGTTTTGCTATATTCTTATAATCATTAAAAAACCAAAGTTAATTATTTCTTATCAGTCAGACTCTGGTTTCTAATAATTTCATATTTTTTTTGTAAATCGCATAAAACAAGTATGCTTAAGCTAGTGGGTTGATGAAATTTACATTTGGATTAAAGATACAAAGTTAATTACGTATCTGCCTGAAAGCAAATGAAAAATACAAAAATATATATTGCAATTTTTTATATTTGCTTATAAATATAATATTGCATTGTCAACATCACTGCCAAATTCTTAACAAAGTAATACACAAATTCAAAATATTATATTTAAATGAAATGCTTACAGTTTATATTTATGATATATATATTATTTATAACATCTTTTTATAATATTTGGTTTTATAGAGTAAATGTACTATAATAATTTATTTACTGTAATGTTTGCATTAATCAGATTTCAATTATATTTTTCGGTATTTTACATCCTTTGTAAATATCTCATGCTCATTTGTAAACTTCTAGTTTCCAGAAGAAACTTTAATGAATTCAAAACAACATTTGAACAAGTGAAACATTTATAGAAATGTCTTTTCTTAGAATTAAAGTTAAGCATTCTTTGGTGAATTTGCTTCATACTACCATTCACTGATTAATTATTCATTAGAATTCAGAGAACTGTATTATTTTATCTACATTTGGCATGTTAAATTAAGTTCATGATTTTCAATTTATAAATTAAATATCACTTTCAAGATAAATTTCTAGAATAAAATTATATTTTTTTTAAATAGAATTTTTATTAATATATTATTTTCCATGTGTATCCCCCCCATCTTTCTATTTAATATCTTTCTCCTTTTAATTCTAAATATAAAATAATGACTGATAAAGAATGTTTATTTTTTCACAGGAAGAAATTGTTTTATATATTCATTTTTGCTAATAAGTAAAAAAAAATATCCTATACTTTTCAATTTTTCATCAAATGTTACTTTTTTTATTTTCTAATACAAAGAAAAGAAAAACCGAGTTTTACCGCGTAATTTTAACTTAAATTTTATCAATTATATCTCGAGGTGTTGTTTCCAATAATTTTAATATACAGGGAAGTTAAGAAAAATAAATAATCTTAATTTACTTTATGAAACAGTGGATGCAAACTAAAGTGTGTTTGAGCAACGCTTAATAAAGCTGATTATGCAAAAATATTGAATAACATTCAAAGTAACGAATAATTAATCAAGAGGTCTAAGTAAATATTTATTAATAAACATTTATGGAATAATTAATGATTACTGAATGCAAAAGCATTTTCTTGCCTTTTATTACAATGACGAATTTACTTATTTTCTAAGTTTAATATGAGAAATTGCGCTGATACTATAAAGCATAATGTACCTGAAAAGAGAAGAGATAGAAATATGGATTTCCTCTCTTAAGCAAACCCTCCCTCACTGTCCTTCTATTCATGGAAAGGATTGAGATTTCCATGTAAACACAGTTATTCGTATATTCCCGCCTGTACTCAAAGCGAAGTCTTTGTTATGTATATGAGGAGAAATGCTTCTTGGCTCCCCATTGTCTCTTATCGCCAAGCTCATCTTTGGCGATGACAAAATGGGTGAAAGTTGAAACATAAAATAGGTATAACTAAGGAAAATTTTCCAGTTTACTGGAAAAAATCTAAATATCTTTGTTTTTACTGGCTTCATTTTGCTATATGTGTTTTTTCGTCTTAGATCATACAGAGATAAGCTATTGCAAAGACTCAATGGGACAATGCAACTCGAATCATAAACTAAACTTATAAAATAAAGTAGGCTTGCCTTTATAAATTCTAAGAAGCTAATATGATATTAATGTTTGTATTAAAAAAGTTTTGATAAAAGTTCCACATTTACAATATTATTCGAATATATACTGTTTAAGATCAAATTTTAAGTCATTAAGGAAACTCAAATATTTTGGACTCTATGCAATTAACCTGCATCATTGATTATAATAGATCTTGTAGAATGCTTCTAACACGTGAAAGTGTAAAAACAATGGAGTTTTGTAAAAAGATATGAAGCATAAATGATTTTAATGCATTGTAAGTAAATGTTTACTGATCCTGACAAAAGAATTTCTATAAAAAGTTATTATTAAATGATTAGTTGAGAGAGGGACATACATATTACATTATAAGAATGATACTATCTTCATTCTCGATTAAATTTGTACTTGATGCAGAACCGTTAATAGATTTTAGTACTGGTAAACAATATAATACATTGTAGTCTAAAAGAAGCTTTTTTCTATAAAATAAACTTGGAAGGATAATAGTATACACAGTCTGGTTTTATTTTATGGCTAAATTAAATTACTCCTTTTTTACCTTGTTGAAAACCGTCCTATACTTTATTATTTCCATTTGATACTATTCTTCCTAACTTTCATATTCTCGGATTTTCAAGGGAATGGACAATACCAACAGGAGTTTTCAGTACTATACCAATAGGAATGCAGATGCGTAGATATGTTGAAGAGGGTAAGAAAAGATGGACGATTCTCATCAGAGTAGACTGTGACAACAAAAGTCAAGGTCAGAGCCTGAGATTAAAATGCGCGGTGAGAAAGTGTATGCTACTAGAATAGAAACAACTAGAAATTCTGTAAAATCAAATCCTTGAAAATAAATAATGTATTGTTGATTGGACCTTTAAAAAATGGTAAAATAGCAACAAAAAATAATTAAAATAAAATAAATAAATAAAGTAAAAAATGATGAAGTGCTTATGGTGTAGTAATTTCTGGAGATGATCATATCATCATAAACATCTGCCGATCAAGCTTAACATCAACTGATTAATAATTTTGTTTCCCTAAAATTAATTTTCCAACCAGAAACTTTTTTGCAGCATAACTATCAATTAACGTGTATAATTTGTTGGCATAAAGAATAAATCAAAGGGTATTCTTTACATATACAAATTATGTGTCACATAAACAAACATTACAAAGTGCTATTAAATAAGTAACACTTCGTAATGTTATATATTCAACAAAAGGAATAAATAAACATTACAAAGTGTTGCTTATTTATTCAATATAATGAGTATATTTGTGAGTATTTAAGAGGGGCTGTATTAATATTAAATTATATTTTTAATTATATCGAAACAGGGTTTCTTCCATTTTTCAAGTTCGAATTTGGGACAGTAAAATATGAAGTATTTTTATAACAACGCGCAACATGTAAGGAATCAATTAATTTAAAATTTTTTATTAGAATGTATACAAATTTCAAGTACTAACACTATTCAGTCACACAACAAACGAGTCAAGTTTAATACCATTTTGCAAATCAATTTGAAAGCAACGCGCGCGCGCTGATTATTGGTTAAAGGGAACAGATTATTTAAAAGGAATTAAGTGCATTGCATGCAAAACGAGGATATAGGTCGAATCTTTTTTTAAGTTTGAATATTTGGTTTGTTAATCTATGTAAACATTTCACTTTTGTAAGCAAATTTAACCAAAACATATGGAAACTAAAATTAACTGACTCCGAGTCCTAAATATCCTTCACCAAAGCATGAGAGTAATCTACGAACTACTGAATTAAAAGACAGAGCTTTGGTCGCTCAGTTGTCACCCTATATAATAGCACTTCAACTTTTCTTGATGGTACTCCTCATAAATACGTATGGATATATTACGTTTGATGAACCATTTAAATAGTTTTTGAAACCGAAAGCTCTATTTCTGACTACTGAAACAAGAATCCAAGATTGTTGAATCAGTCTTAGTTAGGCCTTCTTTAATTTACATATTCTGTAAGGAAAAGTTATTTAAATTGATCAAATCTAAAAGAATGTAGAGAGAAGACTGAAAAGATTTACAGTCGATTTTTGATCAAACACTCCATTCATGTATTAGAATATGATGCCTTAATTCTAAGATTTATTACGACTCAACTCATCTTTGATGTTTCTTTTAGAAAGTTTGACTTCCGCATAACGAACAACTCCATGCCCGAAGGCTGCTTAAGGTTATTAATAGCCATTGGATAATATTGTGCCCCAGAGGAATTTTTTTTATATATCGTATTCACAATTTTAAGGATTTTAATATCCATTAGGAATAATATTGTCGTCCAAAAAGGATTTTTAATAGACTGTATACACATTTTTAGGTTTTTAACATCCATTGGACAATTAATGATGATAATGTTGGTGTCCAGAAAGATTTTTTACAATACATATTCGTATTTTTGAGATTTTTAATATTTACTGGATAATTAATGCCAATGTTTTTGTCTAGAAGAGTTTTGTAGACCGTATTTGCACCGTTAAAACTTTTAATATCCAACGGATAATATTGTCTTTCGAAAGGATATTTTAACAAACAGTAATCACATCTTTAAGGTTTTTGATATCCATTGAATAATTACTATTTATGAGGATATTTGTTGGCTAATTAATGCTGATATTGTCAAACATAAAATTTGTTTATATATCATTCGTATCTTTAAGATTCTTAACATCCATTAGATAATTATTGCTGAAGAGTTTATCCATTTGATAATTAAAGCTAATCGAAGGAATTTTACATCTTTGTGGTTTTTAATATCCATTGGAAAATTAATGCTGATACAGCCATCCAAAAAGATATTATATGAACCTTATTCATGTTTTTAAAATTTTTTAATATCCATGGAATAATCAATGTTGATATTGTCATCTTTAAGGAATTTTGTAGACTGTCTTCTCATCTATAAGATTCTTGTATTGGATAATATTGTCACCCGGAAGGATTTTTTATAGACCATAATTACACTTCACAATGGAGGAAAAAATTTGGAATACTCCTAAATACCCATAAATTGACTTTTGATCATAGAAAGCATTAAATCCTATAGCTTGACAATGACTGAAATCGAACTCAAGATTAGAGCACATTTTTATGTCTAGGCCATGATAAAGAATGCAAGTAGTCTTAAATTCAGAAAAATTCTTAAGCATTTCATTATTCAGGAAATTTAGTTTGTCTCTTAGCAGGCATTGTTTGCTTAATAAGAACGATTTTAATTATAAAGTTAGGCTTTAAAGTGCATTTACAACTATTATAAATGTTCCCATTTGAACGAAAAGCAAATCAATGAACTCACTAATTTAAGAATAGAGCATTAATCATACATGTTGCATCAATTAATTCTATCATATAATGAAATTAACTATTTCTCAGCATTTGGAACCGACTAGTTTGTTATGTAGACTTTGTCTAACTCCACAATAAATATGTATTAATTTGTAAATGGCTTAGTTAAATCATAGAACTGAAATTGTGGGAGCTGCAGTATCTGTAATTGTCATATAATATTGATTATATTGAATATTCAGCAGTATATATTTTTCAGTTCTTTCATTAGGAAATGTTAAATTGATGATTTCTAAATCATTTTTATTTCAAAGTTAAATGCAGCTAATATAATTTTTCATTAAATGCATTGTAAAGTAAGTGAAATTATGCAGAATAACACTATGCAAGATGTTTAACGTCAAATAATATATATTTATCAACTGTTGTTCAGAAACTTAAAAATATTAAAATCATTTTTAAAAATAGCTATGTAGTTTAGTAATGTATTTTTTGAGCACAGAATGGTATTTAAAATTTTTTGTTTTAATAAAGTCTAATATAAATAATAAATATTTGTCAGTAACCGTACAGATCAAAATTTTCATCACAAACTCAATAAAATAATATCTAAAACCTAATATATATTCTGACCCAACCATTAGCTGAGCGGGTTGTGTTCCTGACACCTAAGCTGTGGGTACCGGGTTCAAATTTCGGTTCGGACATGGATGTTACTTTCTTTCTCTGTTCTATCAGTGTTTGTCTGTCCTTTCTTCTGTGATGATGTATGAATGTGGCCACCCTATAAAAGGTTTGTGGTGGTATAGCGCGAGCAACGCTACTCGCGTCCGTGAATCGGTTCACAAGTGCCCGTTGGGTAACGACAAATGAGTAGCATTTTCTGGTTTTGTTGTGGTCTAGGGTTCGTCAACCAAGTGCCCACAGTTGGAAAAATATTTATAAATATTCTGAAGTATGATTCGAAATGGGGAGCATCTATAAATATTTACAAAACTCTAAACATACTTTAATAATATAAAGTTAATTTTTAAGTAATATATACTATAGGGTTTTAAGAAAATTGGTTGGAGAGGATATTTGCTGCAATAAGGAATTTCCTATTCAGAAAAGTGTTCCTTACGTGAAAAAATAATACAATCGGTTTGATTCATTCTCATGGATAATTAAGTGATTTCTTGAGATAGAAGCAGCTTTTTGAAAACAAGAAAATGATCAGCAAATAATAAAGGTACTTTCACAATCACTATACATACATACATAGATAGCGGTGAAGGCGAGCCCCGGACTGTACCTTTAGGTTAAGTTGGTTTGGAATACTCCCCTATCACCAAGTGCTTCGTAATTTTGAACCACGGTCATTTGACGAGGTCACACTTGATCTGGCACCTTCCCCTCCACATCCACACCACAGTGGAAAGACTTAGGACGTCATATATTAACGTGGACACGTTTCCAACCCACGTAATTTCAGCAACCTAGTGAGGGAGACTATGGCGTGATCACCCTCCCAATTCCTGACCGTGGCAAACGATGCTTTATTTTGCAGATCTTAACGGAAAGCGGTGTGAAGCTACTGAGCCGCTGGAATACCAAATAAATGGAATATCAAAATTACTAAATTAATTTGAAAGTGCAAGAACTAACATTTTTAGTTTTGACTTGAGCTAACCAATGACCGCACCACCGGCTGAAGATTAACTAAAAGACTGAAGCATTTGTTGAAGTTCAATCCGAAGAGACCAAATTATCTTGTCAATATCAACAGGTGAGCGGCATATGACGTCTTAGGTCAATAAATGACTGGAAGATTGTTAGTATTGTTGAAATGTCTGTAAGAGGGAGATATTTTTTAAGGCATTCACTGTAAAGGCTAAGAGAAAAAGTACTGTATATGCTTGATAATCAGTATTTCTTTGTTTTTAACACAATGAGAGTTCTAGTTTAGATTCAAACATATAAATATTGCTTAGTGCAAATATTTTGGATGCATGCTCATTTAAGGAATCAATCCAGATTAAAACGAAATCAATTCTCGATATGCTTTTATCTGAAAGGAGACTGGGACTAACATTCTAAGTTTTTAGGAAAATTGGTAATATAGGTTAATATATATCTTAGTTTATTGGGTGATAATACATTGAATCCTTAACTTCTTAGTGCCCTGAGATTTCATAGTAATAAAAAGATGAAAAAACCTCTTGATATTTTAATATACTTTATACCAGAAAATTTCTGGTTTATTCTTTATTTTTATGGAAACTAAAACATTACTGCACAGTTTGTTATGAATATAATACTTGGATATATTATACTTGGAAAATATTATAAAAAAGATATACCTTTCAGTATTTGTTCATTTAGCCATTATTACCATCTCTATACTTCTAGTAATTGTAATACGTACTTTAAATGAAGAATATTCGTTTAACAACATGATTAACTGTTCAATAATCAATTTAATACCGTGTTAGATTTTCACTGTCATGAATTATGGAATTGTCAAACTGCATATTAAGTTAGATTGATATGTTGATTAGAGATACATTACTATTTTCTTATTTTTTATTTTTAAAACTCATAGCAAAAGTTTTTTTTTTGTGATATCGTTTGCATTGTATTCTTCTTTATTAAATATTATATATCATTTTAATATATCAATTTCTATTTATTATAAAACATAAATTAGACACCGGCTTATGTAAAATGTTTATAACCTTAAAATTATATTTATTTTAATAGTTTTAATAGTTAAGTTCACATAACAGTTTTAAGTAAATCTGCTTGTTTTGAAAGAGAATTATTCATGAGATAATTGCGATACAAATATTCTTAAAGAGAGTTCAACCTTCAAAAATCATACAAAACAAATTTTGAATTCCAACGAAATTTAAAATTATCTTATTTTGAAAGTGCACAGATATTACATGTAGAATTTTGAAGATATTATTTTACGGTTAATATCTAAATAATTAAAAAGACATCTTAAAAGCCAAAATCTGTAATGAAACATTTAAGCATCCTTCTGGTGGAGTTTTTACTAATACTTAACTTTATTCGACGGTCACAAAATAAATAAAAAACCAAGACAATTTCTAGGATATGTACTCCTACAGGCATACATGCAGAAAGTAAAAGTACATTTATCTTTTGTTACTTAACTCTGACTGTGATCGAATCTGAGATCAATCCCTACCAACCAGCAGTGGAAAATCCTTTCAGTCAGTACCGTAGAAATCAGCCTACTTCTTAGGTGAAAGTACGTCTTTGCTCTTTTTAAATCCTCCGATAGATGCCGCCACCAGAGTATCCACTCCCTCAATTTTGACATTGATCTGAAAGGGTAGGAAATTTTCTCCAGACAGTTGCACACATGGTAACTGCTGAACAACCGACCACATGAATTTCGATTCCATGGATTTAACGAGCACGTATATCGCATGAGTCTTGGGTGGCATTGGGAATCGAACCCCGCCATTCAGGATAGAAGGCCGATCCCTAACAACTATGCTACCACGGCCCACTCTTTAAACTAAATATTGTAAGAGTAGAGTCATAAACTTTAATAAATAATTTCGCATTAAATTTATTTGAAGTACAATGCATAAATAAGTGATTAGCGCTAGAAAACATAAAAATTGCCAATCATTAATATTCATGCAATCCGTTAACGGCAAAAAAAAAAAGCATCTATTCACTTAAGGATGTCGTAGACTATTAATAAGATAGAGTATTGTATTCTTGTTTATTAAACTAATTCATACGTGTCCTTACTCACCAAATTCCTGACAAACACGAGAACTGAAAATTTTGAGTAAAATTATAGCTGCCACCGGGACAAACGCTAAAGCGTGTCTCTGTGGAAGGATAAGATGGCAATTTAGATTAATAGCCTTCACTTCTTGACGTGGATATGAAAAATACATTGTCTCTGAAGTAGCTATTAACTGCTTCAGAGTACACCAGAGCTTGTACAGGCACTCTACTTTGCATTATCAGAATTAAAATTACTTTAAAAGGAAGAAAGAGGCGTTGAAAAGGAGTCATTTCGTCTGAAAAGGA
Organism: Latrodectus elegans; assembly: GCA_030067965.1. NCBI lineage: Eukaryota > Metazoa > Arthropoda > Arachnida > Araneae > Theridiidae > Latrodectus > Latrodectus elegans. The sequence continues at coordinate 45,516,201 of CM057818.1, read as the reverse complement.
AGTTTCAGTTGAGGGAAGGTAAATTTCAACGGGAAACTCTTAACGCTTTTAATGGCATCTCTTATTTGACCTCGTGATGTATCGCTTCAAAAGCTGTGTTTTAAATCCCACACCCACACACAGTATTCATTTATTATTATTTTCAAGTGAGGTTGTTTTGTATTTGAAACTAAGCGAAAACTCTATCTGATATTTGTTCATCTTTCATCTTTATAATTATTCTAGATTTTGTTAACAGATATTTCAGAAAGTTTCTGTTTAGATTTGGTGTATTCGTTGGGAAAATGAACTCTTTGAAGTAAATAAAAAAATTGCAAAAGTAAAAATATATATACATACTGTATTTTTAATATAAACCATGCAATGAGCAATGCTTAAAGAAAATTTTTTAGAATTAATTAATATAAGAAAAATTGATGATTTTTAGATTTTATGGAAAACAATGCACACACGCATTTTTTCATGGAATCTAATATTTTGTCTAATAGAACTTTTCTTATTTTACATAAATAAATATATCTCCTGCTACACACACGAATATGTAAAATAAATTGAATTATTTATTTTGCTATTTATATAAACGTCAATTTTTTTAAATTAAAATGATGCCTTTTATTTTAACAGATAGGTTTTCTTTCTTTTAGTTAGATAATTTTTTAAAGATTTACTAACAAATGTAATTTAAAATTATAATTTAAAAGTTTAAGTAAAATATATCTTATCAAGTTAAATTTTTTTCTTGGAAATTTATAAAACAAAAATTAGATAGGAAAATGCATGTTACTTAGAATATAAAAAAGAAGTTGAAATGGCTTTATTTTTTAAGATTATGTCAATAAAAACATAATTTACAAATGATTTGGGACACATAAAACTTAAAATAAATAAAACAATTTTTCTTATCACATGGTAGCTCTCTCTAGTTACCTCTGTAGTATTTATATTGTTACTTGGGAATTTTTTTGTTTCTAAGTGTCTTCCTTACTTTTAGCAATATTCTTTCTATGAAAACTTTTGTTGTTGGGCTTATGTAAAAGCTAATACATCAACATCTTTAAGGAACTAAATAGTTAAATTGTGTACGAGTAACCATTAAAATTATTGCATGAAATAAGAAAATTAATAGTGAAGCTTATTTATCCATATTTTATATTCTGAATGTAAGACGGGAATTACATAATGCAGGGTTTCTTAACCTGTGGTTCATGGATTCCTTGGAGATCCATGGGTCATATTTTGGGGGTCCGCCGACTGCTCCTAATTTTTAAAATGTTTGTATCAAATATTAGAAAAAACTTTTTTTGTCACTGGCAACATCTATAAGCCGTCTGTCTGCCATTTCCCAATAATAGAGACTTCCACAATATGAGGAAAAGAACATATTCGCAAGCCATATAAAATTTGAAATTTTTAGAAACACAAAGCAGCTTTTGAATTTTACTTTACTTGGAAATAAAGTGACGTTAAAATCAGTCCCCCAAAATTCTTGCGAATTTTTAAAACAAAATATTTGTTTTACTTTTTCATAAGTTATAATTAAAGTATTTTTTCAAGTGTTTTTTTGTGTCTTAATGTTTGTTCTTAATGTTATATTTGATTATTTGATATTTTTTGCAGCCCAAAATGTCCAAAAAAGGAGTATGATGAAAATTATGTAAAATATAGATTCTGCTGCATGAAGGAATCGGAAGGTGTTGAAAAGCCACAATGCTTTCTGTGTGGAAAAGTTTTGGCAAACGCCAGTATGAAACCGGCAAAATTGATAGAGCATCTCAAATCTTTTTATCCTGAAAATGCATCTAAAGATGTAGAGTATTTTACAAAGAAGAAAGCCCAGTTTTCGAAATCTGGAATATTAACCAAAGTTGGATTTGGTATTTCATAAAAAACCTTTGGTTGAGGCATCTTTCAGAGTTGCGTATCGTATTGCCAAAAGTAAGAAATCGCATACTATTGGAGAGACATTAATCAAGCCATGTGCGTTGGAAATGGTTGAATTGTTTGTGGACTGGAAAAGAGAAAAATACTTGAAAGTATTCCATTGTCCAAGGATTTGATACATTCAAGAATAGTTGAAATTTCTTGCAATATCTTGAAACAGATCATTGATGGATTGAAAGCATCGCGATTTCCCTTTAGTATGCAACTGGATGAAACTACATACATTTCGAATTGTAGTCAACTTCTTGTTTTTGTTCGTTACGTGTCTGCTGATACTATCAAACAAGAATTCTTATTTTGTGAGCCTTTTTTGCAAACTACAAAGGCAGTTGATGTTTTAGCGATTTTAAATGTTTTCTTTTCCAAACACGACTTTGACTGGAAACAAAAACTTCATTCACTTTGTACGGATGGAATACTCGCGATGTTTGGTAATAAATCTGGTTTTGCTCTTTTGGTAAAAAAAGATACTCATAATCTTATTGTTTTTTACATAGACATGAACTGGCTACAAAAACTCTTCCAACCAGCTTAAAAGAAGTACTGTCAATAGTTATTAAAACTGTAAATTTTATTAGAAATAGAGCTCTTAATAATCGTCTTTTTAAAACAGTGTGTCAAGAAATGAACACAGAATATGAGGTACTTCTGTACTACATGGAAGTGCGCTGGCTGTCACGAAGGCAGGTTTTGAAACGAATTTTCATGTTAAGGACAGAAGTGTCTCTTTTTTTTAGAAGAAAAAGATAACTCACTCTTTGTATATTTTCAGAAAAAAGATTTTTGGTTTGCTGACAAACATTTTTGACCAGATGAACGATATATGTCTTTCAATTCAACGGCCTGATACAACAATTATGGATGGCACTGAGAAACTATAGGAATTTTTAGTGAGAATGTCACTTTGGAAAATTCGAACTCAAAATGGGATGTATGCAAACTTTCAATTGTTGGACGAAGTGCTTTTTGAAAATGGATCTCGGAAAGATAGTTTGTTATTGAATAACTTGAAAAATGTAATCTGTGAACACTTAGAAGTACTTCAAGTTTCATTTTAAAAAGATTTCAATTCGGATGGAATAAATATAAAATATGAGTTGTGGATTCGTTATCTTTTTCTTTGTGATATTGACTGTGTATCGATGACATGAACCTTGACAAAGATGAACTAATTGATTTGAAAACTGTGTCCTTGTTAAAAATGAATTTCGATTCCAAAACTCTTGGGGAGTTTTGATCTTCTTTAAGAGAAGCCTACCCATTTCTTAAAAAACGAGTTATGGCAGCCATTACCTCGTTTTCTACAGTATATCTTTGCGAAGCGGGATTTTCCACACTTGTCACAATAAAAACAAAACATCGAAATCGACTGAATATCGAACATGATATGTGCGTTGTTTTGTCAAAAACCATCCCTCAATTCAATCTGTTAATCAAGGATAAACAGCAACAGCCTTCACATTAAAAATTTTAATTTCTTCAAATTTTTTATACTATTGAAATAAAAACATTAAAAATAATTAAATAATAAAGCAGGATATTTATTGTAATAAATAATGTTTAAGCAATTTTTTTCACACAGGGGTCCGTGATATATTTAAGATTTTTAAAGTGGTTCATTGTGCAAAAAAGGTTAAAAAAACACTAACATAATGTGTAGCAGATAGGCTAACAGTCGAGGTCTATTATGAGGCATTTAAACATTAGTTGCGGCTGTAAAATTCTTTAAAGCGAGACTTTATCCCCCTTGCCGTCAGGTAAGATTTTTCACGGGTTAAGATGTGCTCACGTGTTACAAAGATAAATCGGGGAAAACTTCTAAGTTGCAGTGTTGTCAGACATGCATTGTAAAAGAATAGCATCCATCTTTCATTGTTCAACAGTGGTAAGACTTGAACTTGAAGCTTCCCACTCAAATGAGTATGGTATTACTACTAATCCACGAATAAAACTATTCATAAAGACAGAATTGTTGTTATTCAGGGTTTGATCTACATAATGTGCAAAATTCAGTTAATTAGAGAGCCAGAATTGTCAATAACAACGACTGTAGTTCATACAGAATTGAACTAAACAAAGGCTGAATAAGAGATGGAACTATTCTATATACAGACTCTCTCATTTGGAATAGCTAACATTTGATAGCGTATTAATTTCCAGTAACTATATACTAGATGATTTCAATAGATGACAAATTTGGAAAGCTTCCTGGTTAATACGAAAATCAAATAGTTATGTTCCAAAGTAGGCTACAGAAGTAGAAATTATTTGTGATCATTGCGTCTTACTGAAAGATGAGTTGAGCAGACCTTGAAGACTGGACACATAGTCTGAAATATCGATCTTACTACCCCAAAAACATATTGGTAACTGCACATAAAATTATATACACAGGGTGTCCCAAAACGACCGTAAAAACTCTGCACAGCTAGATTCCTCGTTGGGAGTACATAAAAAGTAACCAAAGAGGCGCTCCTGTACGATCCATAGTTTACGAGAAAAATACGAAAAACAATGTATGACGTCACTTCCGGTGCAATAAAAAACATTTTATTGTACATACCAACAACAGCATTTGCACAATTTAAAGTAGCTGTTCAAAGTGTCTCCCGGGCATGTCGAGGCAGGCTTGAGCAAGGCCGTGGAATGTCTGTCGTCACACGTTGTAGCATCGCAGGATCCACCGATGTGAAAGCAGCAAGCAAATAGCAACTAAGTCCATTGGTGTTGTCACTACGTGCTTATCGATGGCACGCGCACATGCATACAGCGATATGCGTGGCGAACGTTTTTAGCATTATCATCTGAAAAGATGTGGAAATGCTGTTGTTGGTATGTACAATAAAATGTTTTTTCTTGCACCGGAAGTGACGTCATGCTTTGTTTTTCGTATTTTTCTCGTAAACTATGGATCTTACAGGAACGCTTCTTAGGGCAGTTTTTATGTACTCCCAACGAGGAATCTAGCTTTGCAATACTTATGCGGTCGTTTTGAAACACCGTGTATAAGTAAAAATAGAAAGAATAAAAACGCATAATAGTTTTAGATTTTCAGTTAAATGGCATCCCATGCCATTGTAACTAGAAAACTTATACGATAGAGATAAATGTAAGCAGGGAATGTTTTATACAATTATCGGTGTCTTAAGACAAGTATATATCAAACATTATCGATGGGATTTGACTGAAAAAAACGATGTGGTGTTACTCATGCATATTCATATGTTACATTACGTAGAAACACCAAAAACGTGAGACAATGGTCGTTGTAGTGATTATTTGAAAATGAGTAGTCTTTTACGTGCTGGTAATACAAGTATTTATCATCTGTACAAGAAACAAATTTCTGAATCATTTCTGGTGACAAGGATTTTTGTTTTTTCAAGAATTGAAGGGATTTATCTATTCATCCTATCTGTAGTTTGTGGTTCAGGTTATTGAAACGCTTATAGCTTTCGGATAATAGCTTTAGACTTATATCTTCCATATTCATGTTAAAGTCATAAATTATTCTCGGAATAAACTGTACGGTCGATTAATAATAAACTACTCTTTCTATGCACACAAATCTCACGTTTGAGTTAATAATCAAATGCAATTATCCAAGATGATTCTGTTGTGCAATCTTTCCATTTATATATATAATACTTACAAAATCTCATGCTTCCTTTGTCTTATACTGGAATTTTATAATAATAAGTTATGTCCTTGCATATAATATTTTTTAAATTTCCTTTTTCTTTATTCCGTTATAAATTTAATGCCAAATAATGCAAATTGCATAAACACGTGTCAATTGAAATTTCTGGTATTTTTATTGATTCTGGAAAAAAAAACTACCAACTATATTACTTTCAGGAGTGTTTTCAAATATTTTTATATTTGTGTGGAGATTTTATATTCAGGAATATAATATATTCTCTCCCAAATTTTTCCTTTAATGTTTTAAAATTAATTTTTTTTAAAAAAATTTAAAACAACTTATAACATCTTGACTACTATTCACATGTAATAGGGAGCACCTTTTATAAAGACAATAAATAGGAAATAGTGCCGCTAAAGTTGTCTAGTGGTCAGCGTGCCACACTGCGGATAGTTATGTCCTGGGTTCGTATCCCGGTTGTTGACATGGATGTACTATCTCCATCTATCCGGTCTTGGTCCTGTCCTTGTATGAATGGGTTGTAAATGGTTGCCTACCCTATAAACGGGTACCTATGGCATGTGTGTGTACTGAAGCAATCGAACTCCACACCAAAATATGGTTCAGTTGGAATAGTGTAGTAGCGCACTCCCAAATGCCAGCCTAGCTGGTATATGACAATATACCAGCTAGGCTGGCATTTTGGAGTATATGACATAGCTATTTTATGTGTATAACTATTATATGTGACTTGGTTCACATATAATAGTTATAAAATAGTTATACTTGGTTCATACATAATATAATAGTTAGTTCTGTGTAACCAAGTCGCCTCCATGACTTGGTTCACAGGTGATACCCTGCTGGGTAACGACAAATGGGTAGCAGTTTCTGACCTGGTTGTGGCATAGGGTTCGTCAGTCAAGTTCCCACCGTTGGAAAAAAAAGTGTATAGATTAGTAATAACTTTAATACTGTATAAGAATATAATATATTTATGTATTTATCAGTCAAAAATTTTGAAAATTAAATTCATAAGTATCACTTATTGAATATCTATTGTTTTAGGATAACGATCAGTTGCATTTCTCTATTCAAGTCAATTAGAATTAGTTATGTGTTTTCCTGTTTATTAAGATAAATATGTAGCAATAAACAGAAAGCTGCTTAACTCTAAAATTACTTTAAATATATTACTTATTAATACTTAATTACCTTTTTCTTCAATGATTATGTTTAGTTTTAAATATTTTTTTTTATATCTTATATTTAACAATAGATATATAATTAATTTAATTTCAATTACTGTATAGTTAATTGCAATTTTGAGCCTAATATTTCGATACAATATTTCTTGTTATACATAATTTTTACTGGTACTCTATGATAATTACTTTAAATCAGTTAAATTGTGTTAAAGACTGATATTAAATACATGAGCGAACTTATTGAATATGTATTACTTTTTAGGAACTTTGCTCATTTTTTTCCCAATAAATTTATACATAATTTACAAAGTGCATTGGAAATTTATATGAAAAAGAAAGTTGTGAACACTAATTAAATGCTTATTCATCAGCGAATAAATAAAAATGTTGCATTTCAAATTAATTCTTTTTTCTATGCAATTCCTTTCCCTCCCTTTAAGCATGTTTGTTCCAAAAACTCAACTTCGTTTTAAATTGTAGTGGAGAAAAATTTAAGTAATTAAGAGCTTACGATCTTTACGTCCGCCATGACCCCTTTCACAATTTCATTTTCTGAATGAGCGCGACGGCCCACTTTACCTTATTAGATGCCACGGTACCCCTTCTCTCACAGCCTTGGCGATAAATAGCCAAACTCATGGCGCCTCTGCTCTACTATTCGCGTGAGTCTCTCTCTCTGTTCTCTTTCAAAACGATCCAGCAGGAAGCGTTAAAGCGTTATAATAATGCTATCTCTCTCTCTCTAGTATCTCTGGCGAGCATCTTCAAAGAGCACGGTATCATTCTCGCGATTGCCCCGCCCTTTTACACGCACGGAACTTGATGGCCCACCTCCCCTGCACGTCAGACTTCGCACCTCGAGGAAAAGTGGCACGAGGAAGGCGCGAAGGAAAGTCGATTTTTAAGCCACCTCCCATACCTTTTTAGCACGCACGGGTGTGTGATGAAGGACGTCATGTGATCGATTTCCCAGGTGTGAGTGCGTTTGTACATGTGCCCGTTTCGCGCACGGACGGTGATTGCAGATTAATTTGTTTGTAACTGTAACTGCCGTTCGGAAGGCTACTGGAAATTGTGCCTTTAAAACGCTGGGAAGTTTGCTCATTGAATATATAAAAAGTAGGATTAATAATTCTATCTAAAAAGAAATAGGAAATTTAAAAATAGATAACATAAAAATTAATTTTAGTATCCTATATAGATATCAAAGTATATAGTAAGAATAGCACAAAAATTTAGGGTTATTGAAACTTTTGAAGGAGAATTTTTTTGTCATGGATCAGAAATTAATGTTATTTAATTTTTGTATCATATTATAACTATCAAATAATGATACAGAAAATCATTTGCTAAAGATAACTTAAGGTACATTGTTATATAAAGAACTGTTGGATCTAATCAGTGAAATGATTTTCGAACAAATGATAACTATTATAAATACACACAGCCTGTCATAATTATATCATGCTAAATTATAATGACATGTACAATGTGAATAGTAATTAACTTAATCAAGGAAATAATTATAGTAATTGCCTTAGTGAAATTCATAATATGCGAATGAATTTCAGAAAAATATCACATTTTTTTAAGTAAAAAAAGTTTAGAAAAAATCATTTTATTTTCTGCTTAACATTTACATATGTATAATATGTAAAAATGTTAAATAGGAAATAGAATGATTTTTTATAATTATATCTGCTTGCGAGTTGGAAGTTACTAATATAAGATCTTAGATGAAATAAGATGCCGAATAAATATATCTTTTTAATCGTATAAAATTTCGACATATATGAAAGAAATGCTCCTGTTTTTGACAAATTTAATATTCTGTTTTAATAATATTTTAATTAAAAAAAAAACGAATTTCGTCACACTAGATTTGCTTAGAAAACTAAGTAAAATATATCCACTAAAGAAATGCTCAAAATATATGTTAAACTATCACAATTTAATTTAAATATATTTAATAATCATGCAATATTCAATCCTTTTTAATTAATCAAAAACTGCAGTTTATGAGAAACATTTATTACTAACTTTTTAAGCAATATCTAACGGTACCTTGAAGAGCTGAGGCTTGTTTGATGGATTGACATATTGAAATTTTATTTGGACAACCGACATTAATTTTTATTAGTTCAAAAAAATTGTATTCATAAAGAATTATTTATGGTTATAATAAGCTGATATTCATAATAAAACATTTTAATAAAATATCAGAAATGCATAATTCAAAATTAACTTCAAAGGTTGAATTGTGGTATATTTTTGTAACAATTATTTACTTGAAGATTTTATTTATTAAACTTCGAAGTAACTATAAAAAATCTAATGAATATATAACAACAGTAATTAAATTAATTTTGATGTTGGGTTCTTGACAGCTCTGGTGCTTATTTCCTAGTACGTTAACTAAATTGTTTGCGATACTATTAACTTTAGATGCAAACACTAGTATTGATGAAAATCTAATATTTAATATTTGGATATTATCAATATTGTTAAGATCTAACTATAAAATCTCGTAGCGAGTGGACTGTGATAATTATTTCTCTACTTTAATAATTATTAATGATAAAATGGTAAATTAGTGCTATTATGAAAATATGATTGATATTTTTTATTCGCTTCAAAAACATGAATTTATTCGTAATATTATTGCTCACTATTTCGAATTGAGATTAAATAAACTATAAGAGATCGAAAATTTTTTCAACACAACAACTAAAATTATTAATGATTGATTGCCTCATGAATGATAAATTCCTTTTCATAGGTATACATCAAATACTTTTAAACTGATGTCTTTTTTATGTCATAGTTAAAATGTTTTTCCACATAGCTTGGAATCAGGAAAAGTTCTGCTTTTTATATAATACATAAGAAAGAACTATGAGAATGAACTAGTTATAATATATATATATATTTTCTCTATAAAATACAGGCAACCGTTTTTTTCAATTTTTCTCAGCATTTTGTTCTAGAGTACTGATAATGTTAGTCTTAACTTCTCAAGTAGAAAACATCAGTGAAGAAGTTATTCAGAATAATTTTGCACAATAAAAGTCAAAGTGGTTAAAATATGTATAAAAAATGGCATTGAACCACTTCTCAATATTCCCAATAATTTTGAAAATTTCATTCATGAATTTAAAAGCAATTTCATATTTATTCTTTTGATTGCATTTTTTCAGTAGAGAATAATGCAAGATAGTTTTTTGAAATGTAAAAATATGCATTTCTTAAAATTAAAACGTTAAAGATATTAAAAATGTGGATTTCTTAAATTTGATTAAAAAAGGAAAAAATATCAGTGTTTATCTACAAAGAAAAGTCTAAAATAGAAGAAAGATAATAAAATTAAACTTATTTTATCGCTTATAATTTGTAAAAATTCCTTAAAATAATTTGAGAATTTTATGACTGCACTTTTAAAATGAATTTTATTAAAACTATGAATCTTATTATATTGATAACTTTCTTTTATTATTTTTTATTTTACAAAACAAGCACTTGGAGAATTTTCAAAATTCAAGAAAGTGAATATATTAAACACGCAAAGGGCTTAAATATATGATAAATTAAAAAAAGATTGAAGTTCTAAATTCAATTTTCCTGATAATAAATATATCCTCCTAAATCGAATATTTATACAGGTTCAATGTCATAATATGATGTTAAGGGAAAACAACTATTTTTGAATTTCCTTATTTTTTAATTGTGCTAACTTATAACTATTTAATTATTATGTAACATAAAGTTTCTAAAAAGAAGAACTCGTTTTTATGCACAGAGTATAACAATTTTGATTACACATAGCTAGAAATGCTGTGAAATGTATTTAGCAATAATTTCTTATTTATTTGTAAGTTACACAATTCTAAACAGAGCATTTAACACTTTATTTAGCTAAATAAGTTAATGTAATATTACTTTGTAAAACTTTAAGCAAAAGATCTTTATTTTTATCTAAGGAAGTTTTAATTAAATATTTTTAATTAATTTGTTTTTATCGCTTATTTTATCTAAAACCATTGACATAAATTTTTGGCTTAGAAATTGTAAGCCTTTTATTCAATTCATTATCTGATTAGTGACCAACATAATTCTTTTGATTGGTTAAAACTTGTTAAAATAACAAAGTTAATTAAACAAAAAAATAAAATTTAATTACTAAGATCTAGTTTAAAATTAATTTGATTAACCAAATGTAATACATAAAATTCTATTAAAATGTTTAACCAAAGAAATTAGAATTTTGTTTTAAATGCTTTAATCTACTTTACTGAAAAATCACATTAAGAAAATTAGATTTTGCGTAATTAAGTTGAAAAATACAAATATGTGTTTGTGTGTATATGTTTGTGTGTTCCTCATGATTTTAAAGTGAAAGAAAGGAGTTAAGTGTCTAGAAATAAATTAAGAAAAATGAGTTCAGTATCTGCAATTAGTATTTGGGGTAATGAATGTTATCTCCTGCTTTGTGTTCATTCACATGGGTTTTAGAGCCACAATGTGTTCATAATTCTCTTTAAGACGAAACTTTTACAGGAAAGATATTGTAAGATATAATTTCTGATACCGTGCCTGCCACAGAAAAAAATGTTACTCGATGGTATTTACTGAACGTAAGCAAATTATGTAGAAGGAAAATGATATTTGTTCCACTAAAATACATAAAATTATTCATGAAGAATTTCACATGAAAATATAATATAGAGTCTGGTTTTCCATAATGTTTCTAATTTCTAAAAAGAGAAAAATATAAAATCAGTAAGGATTTAACACGTTTTTCTCTTTGTCAAAGATGGTTTTCACCTCATTATTTCTAAAATCTTATTACTAACGATAAAGAACACATATGTGAAAAGACAACGTGCCATGAAAAAAGTAATTCAAATCGTTGTTTTAGTGCAATACTGGCCAAAAGCATGGAGCTGTAAGAACAGAAGACAGTTGTTTTGTTGTGGCTTATTCCTCAAGTTTTAGGTGAAAGCTAGACCATATTCAGGAGTTTGTGAAGCCTCAAACAATCATAAGCAATAAGAGGGGAATTTATAAGGTCCTCATACAAAAGCTCTACACAGTGAAGCTGATGTTCAGGGGAGGCTTATACAGAAGTGCAGACTGGTGTACTGAAGATAACATTTCTGTCCATCAATATAAGTAAGGCTCTGTATATGTCCACTCATGGGCCTGCTGATGGTGCATTGGATAGATCTATCACTCTTAATTTCGAGGGTATTACCAGGAGTTTTTCCCAGAATACCAAAAACGGGACGAAGAAGTAAATAGTGGGACAGAAGACTGTCACATCTAACTAAGGAATTATCAAAAATCTTTAAAAAAAAAAAAAAAAAAAAAAAAAAAATTTGCATAAAGTAGTCATTAGAGGACACTACCTCTTTTCGTTAAATAGGATTGACAATGGTGTCTTTTTTAGTAAAAAATATCAGAATGATATTACATCCACTCTGTTCACCTAATCTAGACATGTGTTAATTTTATCTATGTTTTAAAATAAAAAGGATTTACGTAGAAATCATTTTCAACTAATCTAGCCATGTGTAAATTTTATCTATGTTTTAAAATAAAAAGAATTTACGTAGAAATCGTTTTCTTGCCATAAAGAAGATTGATGCGTATATAAATGAATTTATCCATAATTCTAAGAAGTGAGTTGCCTAAGCTATTTAATACACAGAGAATTCACTAAGAAAATTCATTGATAATGAAATTATTTTGAACCTTCTTAAATTTTTGGAAATATAATATGAAAAATTTGGTATTTTTTAAAAGTTAATTCTCATTTCATAAAAAATTATTCCTGAAATTTATCAATTAGAAATGTACATTTTAATATTGATAAATATGACACAAAAGGAAATATAAAACATCAAAAAAATATGTAAATGAGTGCAAAATTAAAAAATAAACTAAATAAGACAAAAAAGTCAAATTATCACCTATTTTTATATAATCCAGTGAGCACATGCTTAGGTCACAATAATTGATTGGACGTTATCTGTACAACTATAAATTAATCGTATCGAAACAAATGGAATTTAAAATGTTGACATTTCATCATGCTTTCTACGTTTTGAAATTAGTTTTGAAAAATGAACCGAGGAATTTTGTTAAGAATTTTAAGACTTTCTTATATATTGTACGTTTATAAATATATTTGTCGTTGTAATACATATATTTGCTGACCAAACTCTATTTTAATAAGGAATATTTACTATTATTAACACTAAGTAAGAGAAATTTACTGCGAAGTAAAATTAAAATAATATTCAAACATTTATTATTCGGTATTTATTAGAATCAATGGTTCTTCGCAATATAACTACTGGTTTTAAAAGCTCTTCGAGTTAGGCATTTGAAAAATTTATTAAGCAAAGAATATTTTATATTCAATTATCTTTAGATGTGTAAAATAAGAGTTATATCCCAAGATATCATTTCTCATTTTTCAGTTTAAATTGTGCTAATTTAATTTTTAGCATCTATTATCTAGCAGCAAATCTTAACGTAATTTTTTATTGCAATCAAATAGGAAGCATATATAATAAAAAATGTTAGTTTGCATATATATATATATATATATATTAGCAATATCAGGATTTTTTGACAAATCGATTTATACCTTTCACTAAGAAAAATTATAAATAATCTTTCAAATAATTTTAACAGTAAAATTAATATTAAGATGATAATTTTATTTAATGATAGTAAAAAAACTCTGCCATTTTTTTCATAAAATATCAGATCTTTTTTAGTGAACGCTATTTTAATGGAATTGCTCACAAGAGTTTCAATTAAACTAGACGCAGAAAAAATTATCAAAAATGGATACGATTAACAGAAAATAAGAATTTAGATGTTTATTTTCAAATGTTAATGTAATCTTTAAAATAATTGATATAAAAATTAATGATAAGATTTATATAAGAGATGCATTTATATTTATAAATTCTACGAAAATTCCTCATTATATTTAATACAAAATTAAATAATGACAACTGCATTAATTTAGAAATTCATTTGCTTTTAATATTTTCCATATTTTTCCCTATGACTAAATACTCATACATTTAACTCTTGAAGACATGGAATTTATTTTGCTTGTAAGATTTTTGAATGAAAGCTTTTCTGCATCATTAGTTCATCTACATTATAAGACAAATATTTAATTTTATGATTAATTTTTTAAAACGTATTTCCTTATAAATTTATATTTTCAAAATATTCCCTAGCAATTTTCATAAAAAAATGGTTTTTTTCGTACAATTAACTATAACTAAAATCATTTTCAATCAGTCTTAAGTAATTTTAGACTTTCTTCATTTAAGGAATATTTTTATTGATTTACTTTTAGAAAAGTAAACAAAAAAGGATGCAGTAAATATAAAAAAATGCTATAATGAAACAATATATTTTTATCATTAAATTTTTAAATTGAATAACAATAGAGATTAAATAAAAAAGAATGTAGTTTATTGAATTTTTTTGTGAATTATAATATAGTACAGTTTTATCAATTGTTAAACCAAATATAGTTATAAAAATTTAATAAATTGAAATGGCTAAATTTACATTATTTTTTATATTAATTTTACAATATATTATTTTTTACAAGGCTTTAAATACATTTTTAAAGAAAGAAAATTTTTTCTTAAAATGATAAAAACTCTACGAAAACATTGAAAGTACATTTTAAAAAATATAATTTGTAAAGAATTTAAGGATTAAAATTCAGTTTGTTGCAAAAAAAAAAAAAAAAAAAAAAAAAAAAATCAGGTGAAAGAAATAAGCAACATTTTATCACTTTAAAATAAAATAATAATAAACTATTTTTCCTTAACATTCGTAAAAATAAAATTAAAATATTAAATATCACTAGGTAATATATTTTCGAAATGTTTGCAATAGAATTTAAGTTATTTATTATTCAATTTAATACAGTTTTAATTAATGAAATTTGAATTATTTTTGTGAAGCTCTTATAAGAAAAATAATAGATTTTACAAATAAAGTCCTTATTACAAATTTTATGCTGAACTGAAATTTAAAACTTCTGAGGTTAAATAATTTTGATTAAAAGCATATAAATAACATAAAATCGTTTACGTTTTTAACAGAAATAAAAAGCAATTTATATTATATTTCTGCCTTTTAAATAACTTCTTGCGTTAAAAATAATTGAATAATATTAAAAAATATCAGAAACGGAATAAAAGAAAATTTAATTTGAGATAAGACATTCAAGCAGAAAATTTATATAACTCTAAGAAAATAAGTTTTCTAATAAGACCAAATTCATGCACTTTAAGAAAGTTTAATATTTGATTTTAGGATTATAAAATGTGTGATTTTGAAAAATAAAATAATTTACTGATTATGCTGATACTAAATTTTAATTAAAACTAATGTAATTATCTGTAGCAAGAAAATTGTTAAATGCATTAAGATAACATTACTTTCAAATACATTCATTCAAACAATTTAATTAAAAAAATTCGTATACAGGAATTTCTTTTGATCAAAATTATTAAGTTTAAGATCCATTAAAGATTTAAATTAATTTCACAAACTCTGCGCATGATTTTGTGGAAATATTTTAAAATTCACTTGTTTTTGGTCGATTATAATTATAAATAAATGAATTATCATAATTTCCAGAACAAATGCAAACAAAGAACACTAACAATGTAACACACATACTTTCAAAATAAAAATACTACATTATTTTAAAGAAAACTTTAGTGACATAAGAATCATTATAGTCGTTTGATAAAGAATATTAGGATAAAATGAAAATGCATTTCAACAATTAACAATCTTTGTAAACTTTTTAAGATTCCACTAGATTCTAAATAATAAACAAAAAAATTCTTTTCTAAGCAATCTTTGTAATTTGAGGAATATTTGACAGAACTAATACAAAGAATAGACTCATAAAGTACAGTAAATCAAATCTAGATTAATAGAATTGATTGCTAATTAAGAATGATTATGATTCCTTCTAATCCAAACTATCCATCGCAATAATTTTATTATTATTAAATTCAAACCGAGGAAGCTCGAAAGAAACGTAGTTCTTAAATTAGGATAGACTTTCTATCATAAGAAAATGTAATAGCTTGTTTATTTTATTTTTACTGGAAATCACTTTATTTGCTAAAAGAAAACTGTTAATAGAAATTTATTAATATACTTACCTAAAATTGCGTTACAACTGGAATAGATTAAGAAGGAAAATATACAAAACTTAAAATTTTATTTGTTGGTTTTCATCCTATGAAAATTTCTAGTACAGTAATGTTTTGAATATAATTATTTGAAAATACTATTAAGCTTGTAGTTTATACATTTACAGAAAGAGTGGATGTAGAAAAAAGAATATATTCCTATAATTCGTTTCTGCTTATATTTATTCCAATAAATAGCTTCCTTGTTTAAATAAATGCTTTATTAAAACAGTTATGTTAATAGGTACTAGTTCAAAATTTATTGAAGTTCTATGTATTCTTAAATTTAAATCTTTTCAGTTCTTAATTTTTAAACTAAAATAATGTTTTAATATTCCTTTATTTATACAAGATATTTTCTAAATTTTTTAGTCATATTTAGAAATTATTCCAAAAAATCTGCAAATGTTAAAAAAATGATAATTTTTTTAAACATGATTATAATTTTAATATAAATAGAAAAAATAAATATTTTTTAATATAAACATTCAAAAACTAGATTTTTTCGATATTAAAGAGTTTTGCGAATTCATGTTATTCGTGATTATATATTTTGAAACTATACTTCGTCAAATATATTTTCAAAATACGGTTGTCTAAATGGAATAAAGATTAATATTTAGAAACGGCAAAGATATTTAGAGACAACTAAATGGAATAATGATTAATATTTATAAACAACAAAAAAAAACTTTTAAATATTTAAGAGTAATATTTTAAAGTCTTTTTTAAACAATAAATGATTTATAAGGTGCTGGTTACATTATTACTGTTTTTAAAGTACATGACTTTCATGTGTCATAATTATATTGATTCAAATAATTTAATAGCTATCGAATGCATATTATTAATATATTAATATGTCAATTAATTTAAAAACTACATAAAACGTTAAAATAATATTTAACTTTCCTCTGTAGAATATTCAAAATTATGAATGTAATAATGTTGAATGTTTGGTAGAACTTTCTAACAAAAAGTAAGTTTATATTGTTCACCTTTGGTGACATTGAAATTAATTCAAGTTAAAATAACTTTTTTGTTTTCGGAATATATAAAATATAATATATAAAATAAAAAACTTTTCAAATTAGAATGTTTTTTCCAAGAGCCTATCTTTGATGACAAAAATTGGTCATTGTTTTATTATATGGATAAATTGATAGAATCGTTTTGTACCATCATTAGAACTTAAAAATGTGAAAACATCAATTAATGAAGTTTCTTGTAAATAATTAAAATTTAATTTTAGTATATATTAAAGTGAAGTATCTAAATTAAAATGTACATTAATAATTTTAGTACTTTAAGAAAGGAAACAATATTTTTAATATCCATTATATGATTTACAATAATTTCTTAAGCATTTTAAGTTTTAAATGTTTTCTTTAGATTTCATAAAAATATAGGAAACATTTATTAATATGGAAATAAAATAATAATGAAATTATTTTTTTTTAAAATTGCAGTATAATCTTAAGAGATTTTTTTAAAAATATAAAAAACAATAAATATTATGAAAACAAAAAGCAAAGAAAAACTATATAAAATTAAGAATAAAAGAATAAAAAACGAAATATTACTATCAATCACACAGATTTTTTGCAGGCAAAAACTTTTGAAATAAAATAAATAATAAAATATGTATTATTTTACCCGTCAATTCAAAATAATTGTTGAATAAATGCATTTCGAAAAAATTGCTTTTTAATTAAGCTTTAAATGTCTTAAAATCATTTGAAAAAAATGAGAAATTTGAATTTATTGTAAATTAAAAAATGTTTTTATATTTTGATTTTAATTTTTACCATACTAGAACAGATGACCATTTAACATAAAGGAAAAATTATATATTGTAAAAATATATTTTAAGTTTATTCTATAAGGGAAAGTTATAATTCTATTTTCACTTAAACACATTCAATAAATTTTATTGTTTAAAAATTTTTAATAATATCTAAATTTTAAAATATTTATTGTTTTCAATATAATTAAAATAATGCATAAAAATAAAATAATTTTTTTAAGGGAATATGCTGTGAACTCAAAATATTTTTCCGTGTAACGCATATATTAAGTTAGTAGTACACCACTAATTTACATTCTACTTATTTAGTTTTTACTTAGAGTTCGCCTTTGGTTTCTCTAAATTAAGAGTTATCTAATACGTATATCATAGCACTAAACAGCTAAATGCCGACCTTATGAATCAT
Organism: Latrodectus elegans; assembly: GCA_030067965.1. Classification (NCBI taxonomy): domain Eukaryota; kingdom Metazoa; phylum Arthropoda; class Arachnida; order Araneae; family Theridiidae; genus Latrodectus; species Latrodectus elegans. The sequence goes on along the minus strand of CM057818.1, from coordinate 45,497,939 downwards.
GATTTATGGCTTACATAATGATATAATAACACTAACGTATCATAGCACTAAACAGCTAAATGCCGATAATAACGAGTATCATAGCACTAAACAGCTAAATGCCGACCCTATGAATCATGATTTATGGCTTATATAATGATATCATAGCACTAACGTATCATAACACTAAACAGCTAAATGCCGATAATAACGTATATCATAGCACTAAACAGCTAAATGTCGACCTTATGAATCATGATTTATGGCTTACATAATGATATCATAGAACTAACGTATCATAGCATTAAACATCTAAATGCTGATAATAACGTATATCATACCACTAAACAGCTAAATGCCGACCTTATGAATTATGATTTATGGCTTACATAATGATATCTATTATGCTTTCGATAATGTAAATGCCGTATTTTTTAAATATTAACACACTATAATATTAAATTTCACACTACTTTACTAAAAGTGCATGCAGTACAACAAATATAAGAATTTGTATGCAATTGATTTTGTGGATTGGTTTGTAGTCGAAAGCGGTTGTAATTCCTTTTAATATCTACTACTTATTATTGCCTTTCAAATGTACTTTTAATTGGTAGACAATAATATTCACGCAATGGTAAAAAACTCTGAAAACTCTCAAGCACCAACCAATGAGAGTGTATACGAGATAATAATCTCTCTTAGTAAAAATTGGTTAGGATCATACTCTAGACCTACCTTAATTAAAAGCATGATTAATAACAAAGTCGCAGCTAACTCCAGAGCAATTTTAATCGTACACTATATAGAAAGTATCTTTATGGCCTAAGTCTTTATTAAGACATTGAATCATAACTTAACCTGTCTTTTAAGAGGACATTTTATAGAGAGTTGGGGATGTACTCAGATAACGAAACAATAAAATCTAGGAGGCTTTCAAACACCCCTTTCAGCTGATGTTCACGCTGAAAATACAAGGTCATCTTCCATCCCCTGTTGTACAGCAATAGAAACAACAGTTCAACCAACAACGTTGTTCACCATTGATCTTGAAAGCTTTCAGCCACAAAAAACATCGTCCTACAATTACCGATTATATCTATTAATATTTTTGTCATACATTAATCTATTTTTTAAAGCAAAATTATATATTAATGAATAAAATTTGAATTTGAAGTTAATGTTACTATATCACACATTGGTGATTATCTAATACTTGCTTTCATAAAGGGAATGTTTGTTGTAACCGTCTTTGTTTTCATAACAGTTACTTTCCAGCAAAAAATTATCGAAGGAAACCTTTTTCTTTTACGATCCCATCTCTTTCACTACTAAACACCATAACGATAGGAACGAAAATAGTAACGACCAGACATATTACTCATCGATCGCCAAATTAAGGGACCGCGAACTGACGCAATCAATTTTTTATATCCCAGCATTAATTTATCGTCAATATAAAGCGAACTTGGCGATGAATTTGGCGATAAATTGGGTCCAATTATAGCGAACTGACTTTATTAATACAATATAAAGTAACGACTATAAATTATGGCAGATCGCAAGATATCATTTCGACCTTAGAAAATAATCTCTTTCTTTAATATTCTATCATAAATAAAGTAACGTTTACTCAAACACGTTTAAACTGTTAAATAACTTAAGCATAAATTATAGTGTTCGTGAAATACCGGATGAAATAAAAATTACCTATTGTCAAGTTAACAAAAAAAAAATGTTTCAGTAAAATTTTTAAAATTTTCCTTAAAATTATTTGTTTATAGATTATTAGATAATAAATTAGATATAAACTTCTATAATTTTGTCTCCTATATCTTTCTATTTATATCGAAGTGCTATTCTTAAGCAATTTGATAGTTATAATATTCAGAAACTGTAATTATATTTATGTTCAAATTAGTTATGAAATAGCAATAGATAGCAACAGATAAACATATAAAATTGTACAAAATTAGATTTTATTGTTTTCTGAGTTGAATTTTTAAGTATATTCTATCGTTTTTAATTATTTCTGAACGTTTTATTTGTTGTAAAAGTAAAAATACTATAATAAAAAATTTTTTTCTTATAATTAAGAATAAAAGATTTAAGTATTATCACTGAATATACATACAGAATGATTTCTAGTGCTGAGTAATCCTAATTCATATACCTGTTAGATCTTGGAACTATTCAAAACGTTAGAATTTTTCTTTAAATATTTTATGAAATGCTTTTTTGTCAATCTGCTTTTATTGTTTTTATGATTTTTGTCAATTTGTTTTTATTAAAAAAAGAAAATATATTTTTTATCAAACACTTTTCTTCCTTTGTGAAATGAGAAGAAAATATATGTTTGTAATAACTCAGTAATTTTCATGAGTTTAAACAATTGCATAAATATATACCATAATTATCTGCTGTGAAAATATATCTATCATATAATATAAAATACTAACTCTGAAAACTTTTCGTTCTCTTAAATATATAACTGTCGAAGATAATACTTTTTTATTCAATATGTTACAACAAATGTTTTAAGTTTTACTTAAAAGCATAATTTAAATTTCATTTCTCATAAATTCGTTGAACACAATTAAAAAGTTAAAGGAATTTCCCAATTTTTGTCAAATCAAGTATTTTTAGACTTTACTATAAATGATAGCACTTCGAGGAAACAGAGCCTTATTGCCTTAAACCAAAGATAGATAAAATGTTATCTACGTAAAGAGGATGGCCAAGTAAATTATGTTCGTGCCAATGCCATTATTTACGAACGTGCTCGATCAAGATGCATTCTTGATAGATCCAGAATGTAGTAAGTTTAAGGACTACTGGTACAATGCCCCTAGTTTGTAGAAATTTAAATTCTTTCCTATTCATTTGACTTAAGTGGAATTGAATTTGCATGATAATAAACAATCCAATTTTAAAAATAATAATTTGCTTCCTTAAATATTTTTTTAATAGGATTAAATAATAGGAAAACTTTATCAGCATATCCGTAACAACATTATTAAACAAATAAAATGATAAAATCAGTGCTATTTTTTCATTGGTTGTGCAAACCTTAAAGATAAAATTGTTTTCTTCATGCAAAAGTGTTTCACACTGATCTTAACTACTCTCCATGATAGTAAAGTTGCAAGCATAACCGAAAAAAGAGAGAAACCCTGTATGCAAATTATTAATGCATTATTTTACTTATCTGATTTAATAACTTTATTGGAAATCTTGATCTGTAGAAATAGAATCATCCGTAAAAACACCATTACAATTAAAAGCGAGTTTATAATAGCAAATATGGTCACTTCGTATTGTTCTAAAAGATGCACAAAACCTGTTCATGTTATGAATTAATCTCTCATAATTTTTCACATAATTAATTCTCTTGCATTTGAAATTAAAACTGGTGGTTGGCAACATCTTTCAAAAACCCTAGCTTCTTTTATAAGGTAAACATGAAGAAAATAAACCTTGATATCTATTAAAAGCTATTAATACATTAACAGAAAAATATAATCACAAAGGATGACATCATTTAAATTATGGTACCCGTACATGTTGGAAACGTCAATTTCGACCAAAAATTATAAATTAATTTTATTCTTTCGTTAAATAAGAAATTTAAATAGCTTTCTAAAACAGGTTTGTTTTTGTCTCTACGTTAATTAGATTCCGAGATATAAAGAATTTCGTAAAATTAGGAAACCAAAAGTGGACATATTTAAAGGACCGGAAGTGGGCGTTTAAAGAGCCAGAATGATGTTAAAAATTAGTTTAAACAGTGTTTAATTTTGAAATATAAATTTAGTAAGCTTTTAAAAGATACATAAAATAGTTATTGTTCCGGAAATTAATCAGAAAATGAAATAAAAAAATTAATTAGCAAAAACTAGAATTTCTTATAAAGACACAACACTTTAATCTTTAAATGCGATTTTCTCAGAACTGGCTTTTACCTATTATTTGCACGCTTCAAAAACGATAATTCAAAATATTTTTATAATATCACTATGGAATTTCACGAGCGTAATCTGTATATTGTTTTCTATGGAATGTACTAAAAGAATTTTAATCACTAAAATATTTCCCAAATTATGGCCTGTTATTCGAATAACAGCATAGAAATTTTGGCTAAAATTTCAGTTTAAATATTCAACTGACAGTAATTTTTTATTTTTTTAACAAAAAATTAAAATTTTAGTACATGCTCTAGATAACAACATATAGATTATTTGGTATTAATTTTTTTCAAATATGTTTAAAAGTTTTTGATGTAGCATTTTTTAAATTTTTTAAAAAATGCTTAAAATTGTATGCATATTTAACATTTCTGAATAATATTGGAATATATCAAATTTTAATAGCTCAATATTAATATTTTCTAAAGATAAATAAGAAAAAATCGTTACAATGTATGTATGCAATGCATTTAAAAAAAGTTCTCTGAACGTGTTCGTACCTTAAGAATTTGACTCTTAAACAATGTCGTTTTGAAGAAATGATATTTTTAATTTCGTCGTGTTTTTCTTCTCCGTTCCATTTGTAAATATTTCAAGAATCATTGGTAAAATAAAATCAACACTCATATATGACACTTCTGTAGCCCATCTATATTGCACTCAAATCTTATGCCCTTGACACTTTACAAAGAGATGATTTTATTAAAAATGACCTACAAAAAGAAATTTGTCTTCAACAATAAATGATTTTTAAGTAGCCACTTGACCAAGGGAAAATGTAATATTGCATTATATGTTTGTTGGGTTTTGTTCCATTATCTTCTGCCTATTCCTACCAATAGCTAGAAAACATATAACTGTTTACTGGAATTTTTTCAAATGAATAGCCTGTGGTAACATAAAAAAACTTTTCAAGTTTGTGGTTAATCAATTTGGTTCGATATTCATTTTATTTATATAGAATGACGTTATTTAATGAAAATATTTCAGAGGACAGTTCTTGGATTTCTTTTTTATATCAGTTATAGAAAATAATTGTCACCGTTGAAGACGCACCTGTAAAAATTGACTTGGTTAAATGTCTAATCCAAACAATCGGTATGTTTATTGTCCTTCTAAAACATCCCTTTAAAATATACATAATGATATTCTTGTCCCATCTCATCAGGAAATAGTCGATTTACTTATTTCTTGTTCATAATTCATTTCATAGTATAACTAATAATATTTTATGTATTTAATATAAATGTTTTAAAACGGTTAATATTTGAATTAAAAGTATGAAGTGTTAAATAATATGATCTAAACTTTTAAGTGTATAAAATGTGTTTTAATATATTGTGTAGGACAGCACCATATATTTACACGCATGGTGTCGATAAATCATAGATCACTGAAAATTATTAATTACATTTATTTTATATTGTAATATAAATAACTATTACTAAACTAAGTATGTCTTTCTGGTATAAAATAATCATTATATAATATATTCTGGATAGAAAAATGCTTCAAAAAATAATTGATGGGTAAATTTAGGCAATGATCTAAAAAATTGTTGTTGTGTGCAAGCTAGGCTGGCATTATGGAGTGTGCTGCTCCATTTTTCCAACTGAACAATAATAGGTGTGGAGTCCGACATCCTCAGTACACACATACCAATGGTACCCGTTTACAGGGTAGACAACCACTCACAACCCATTCATACAAGGAAAGGACACAAAGACAGGATAGATAGAGAGAGAAAGTACATCCATGCCCAAACAGGGATTCGAATCCAGGACCTGCCTATCTGCAAACAGGCACGCTGACCACTAGAGAAGTTAGGCGACAACTAAAATATTATATTTATTATAATATTGAATAATAGCTTCAGTAATGTTTCTTGGTTTTTACAGTATTGAGTTCAGGGTTCATGCATGAAATATATTAAATTTTGAATCTATTAAAAGGAATAAATTCCTAACATTAAACACAACAGAATTACATAATATTTTTATAGGAAAATTTATGATTGGAGAAATAGTTTTCTTAATTTTTTTTTATATCGTATTTCATATAAACTTCAATATTATTTCTCATAAATGTTTTTATGTCCTAAAATTTGCTAAAAAAATAATTTTTAAGACAATTACTAAGTCATTTTCATTCATTTTTTGCAATTTTTGCATTTTAAGTCAATTTTAAACTAATTTACTGCATCAAATACATCATTCATTGAATCAATTGACAGAGTTAATGATTTGTACGATAATGTACAAAACACTAAATTTTTTATCATGCAAAAAACTTTTATTTTCTATATACACTTAAAGTGTTTGAAAATACAAAATCCAGAAGTCTATTCTATAACTGATTTAAAAGAACTTATTCTTATTCAAATAACATCATGTGAGTAATGTAATGTTCAATATTACTTTAAAAGCAAATGCCGGCTCATACTGTTCCTGGCGTTTCTTATATTCCATATACTTTCAGAAAATTCAATTATCTATTTTATAAATCTTTCTATTACTTTTATAGTATAAAGAATTCAATATTAAAACTTTCACATCAGAACACTCAGAAATTATCCAAGTTATTCAAAGTAGAAAATTTCTTATTTTCAACAATAATGTTTTCATGTATTTGGATAGGCAAACTGATGTAATTTTAAGATAGAAATATAGCGTGCTTTAATTTTGTTTTTTCTTAACATTGAAATTGGAAAAAAAAAGTTTCATACGGAGGGTAGGTATTCAAAAATGAAAAATGTACCTTTTTCTGTCTCCCCAAGAGATTTGTTGGTAGAAAGCAAAGGATGGACGGGGCTGAAAAGAGGATATGAATTTCGATCAGAAGAAACATTTTTATTTTCCCTGCCGCATATATTGCGATCATATACTGGATCAGATATTCATATATTGAATCGTACTGCCAATTGAAGCCTAGTGGAGATGATTCTATGAATTCTCATTCTTTTTTTAGTTATACTGTTTTTGCATTTCATAAAATACACCAGTAAGAGTTATATGAATGTAAAAGACGAGTACCAAAAATACCTTTCATTTATATTGGCTTGTGTTATAAAAAGGAAACTTCTGTGGAACTGGTTTCTTGGCTTCTTATCAACTTCTTTAAATATATAAATGAGGAAAACTTATAGATAAAAATGAATATAGATTAAATTTTATAAATTTCTTTAAAGTGAAATATTTGATTTAAATATTTAACTGTTAATTAAATTGAAATAAGTGATGAAAATAAAGATAAGTAATAAATAACTAATAATATTTTAAAATAATTAAAAGAGAATTTTGAAACATATATAGTTGATTATAATTTGTAAACACATACTGTAATCAACAAACAATAACCTCATGAATAAGCTTAATATAAAGTTTAAGTGAATTTTTTTTTCTTATGAATTTCTATTTTCATATTTTAATATTTTATTTTTTCAGTAGTTGTTATAATACCTTGTAATTTCAAATATAAATAACGTGTTCTATATGAATTAATTTTGTTTTTTTCATAGAGAAGAATGGGGAATTTATACTTTTTATAACAGCTTGTGGAAAATCTAACTAAATTGCTCATATATACAAGGAAATATTTATAAATATTTTTATAAAGCAACGTATAAAATAAATATTAATGTGCTTCAGTTCTTCTTTTAACTTTTTATAAACGTACTCTCACGAGTGGGAAAAACATTATTTTGTTACTCCAGAGTCGAGGGTTTTGAACTCGACACAGTCAAAGATCATGTTCACGAATGGCTGAATGATCATGACTGCTTTTAAAATCAAGCGCATTTAAATTGTTCTTCAAAGGAAATACTGAGTCAGAGAATATTTTGTTTGGTGTCCAATTCTGAATTGCGAGGATGAAGTTACTTTCGCGTGATAATGGTACATCTATTGAGAGACTCACTACGTAAAATGACGTCAGTTCTGTTCTTCGCAGTATTCAAAAGGGAAATGAACTGAGGGCTCTATATTGGAAATTAAAAAAATACTTAATATTTAACATGGATATTTTTTTTTATAATTTATTGGATACATATAACATTTGTAAAACTGTATAACTACAGTATCAACAATTTACAATTTTTTGGATTCGAATATTTAGAAAAGTTATCTAAATTATAATAAATTTAAGCTGTATACTGTAATAATTCTCAGCAATTTAATCAATTTACTTGATTTTGAAATTCCTTTCAGGAACAAAACGTGTACATAAAACTAACCGTAAAAATTAACCAGTTCTCAAATTTCATAAAAATTCCTCTGTTTACAGTTTAATTATTTAATAAATTATTTTAAAATTAATTTATAGTGAATAAATTAGTTTATTAGAATTAATAAAAATATTTTATCTATTCAATATTATTTTCGTACATAACAAAATAATCCTAACTGTCTTGAAAAGTTTGATATCTTTTTAAGATTTCTTATAAGTTTAAGGCATATTAATGGATATATATTGGATTTTGCGGTTACAGGGATGACATATAAATATGTAAATTAAGCTTTCTTAATTCTCAAAACAATGAGTGATTCGATAAGAATTTATAGCATATAGATTTCTTACGCATTTATAGCGTATTTATTACGTATTTATATTATATTATATTATATTATATTATATTATATTATATTATATTATATTATATTATATTATATTATATTATATTATATTATATTATATTATATTATATTATATTATATTATATTATATTATATTATATTATATTATATTATATTATGCATATATTTATATTTATATACGCGGATTTATAGAATTAAATTACTAAAAATATAAGTGTTTCCGATTTTGAGAAAAAATATACGAATATTTCCCTTGATCTTTAACTTTTGACCTATTCCTCAGTAAATATCTGTAATATCTCTGTAAAATGTCTTAGTAACAGGAATTTAACTTACCCAATTTCTTAATTTATAACATAGTAATTTAAGTTTATTTGTGAAAAATATAGTAATAAACATGCTAGTTTTTTAAAAAAATTATCATAAGTTGAATTTTCTGAGCTGTGCACTGTTTATAAGATAATATATTTCATGCAACTTAAATGAAAAATGTTGTTATTTATTTTTTTATTAAAATTGACTTAAAAAGGCGTGATATATTTCTAACCATGCGTTATTAAATATTAATGTATCAAAATATCCGCAAGAGTCTCCTCTACAAGTATCAGTTTGGTTCCAGACAATTCTAGTCACACAGAAATTAATAGGGTTTCTATGAAGGTCTCAAGACATTTCTTGAGAAATTTTTAAGATACAGGTATTGAGAAATAAATTATAAAGTGATATTGTTTTTAATACGCAGTTTACAATCTGAGTTTTAAATGCTCAAATGATTTAATACGAAAAATTTTAATTTTACAATAAAAAAGATTTTATTAATTTATCTATATTATTTCTAGTTGGATTACCAGTTGGATCCGTATTCATGAATCTGAAAATCGTAAAATTTTGATTAAATGGCTGCGGAGAAAAATTGAAGAAAATATGTTTGTCAGTATGAGCGTTTTGTAATTTAACCAAAGAAAATCATAGGAAACTATTCTAATACTAAGTTTGTATGAACTTAATTAGTTTTATCAAATCTCATTTTTATCTTTTTAATTCTTCAGAAAATCATCAGAAAATAATTGTTAACTGCTTCATTAATGAATTGAACTGATTTACTGATTTATTCCCATTCAGCTTATATATATATATATATATATATATATATATATATATATATATATATATATATATATATATATATATATATATATATATATATATATATATATATATATATATATATATAATTTTTTTGTGTATAATAAAAATAAATTTGTGTAAATTACGATATAGTTCGAATTTTATATATTTCTGTATTTTTTTTATTTATCAAATAAGAACTCTCCTCTGTTAAGATACAAAATAGAAATCGATCCTTTCATTCACTGTTTTAACAAAAGATGCTGTTTATTTAAAATGTGGATTTTTTTTATGATAATACTTTTTAGAATGAGATTGAGATACACAATAAAATTGTTTTCTACTTTTTAAATTTAACATTTTTTTTATCATATTAACTGCAAAATATGTCTTATATATAAAGACCTATACCTAATATCATATTCTATGAATATACTTTTCTTTAAGTCAACAAATGTACTAAATTAATCTATATTTCTTAAAAATATTACTTACATCTTCATTTTAATTATTTATGTTTATTTTTAAGTAATATATTTATACGAGTTATATCTTCATACATTTTAGAAATAATCAAAACAACTTTTATTAATTGCTTCAAAACAGAAAATTTAAAAATAAAGAAGACTGTTAAAAATATACAATTGTGATCATTTCTGATATGAGTAAATAGATTGGTACCGTTATATTTTATGATTTAAATGTAAATGCATCACACAATATATCTTATCAGTCTATTTATGTTTCATTCGTTACATTTAAATATATTAATGTAGTAGAAAATATTGAGGCTTCATTTCTGAAAAATTTCTGAGGGACCAGTCCATGTATACCATACTAATCAATGAAATTTTATCTTCAATTCGTTACTTGTAAGGTAAAATGATATTATCTCATTCTTGCTTTTTCTACTTTTAATTTTTGCATTCCAAATGAAGCATGTAGTCATCCGATATAATAATCAGTGATGCAGAATGTTATGAGTAGATGATTTCTTTTCCTCAAACCAAATTACAAAACATACTCTGCATACTTTTATTAAATTTTATTAGATTACTGCAATGATTAATAATTTCTGAAGAATTATGATATTAAATTCATTTTCTACAAAATTATGATTATAAATGAATGGATTTCGGCAACTCAAAAATTAATTTAATAAAGTTAAACTGACTGCTCATTGGATTGACAGATAAAAGTATTTAGTAGTGTTTATTCTGTTATAAGCTTCTTAATGAATTATTCATTAAAACATTTACTTTTTGGAATTTTATTTTTAGCATATTACGCTGCAAGCGATCTAACATCAAAGTCATTATTTACAGTAAAATTAGAAGAGATAAATTAATTTACAAAAATCTTAACTTTTATTGCTTAAAACAATTAATTTAAAGGATTATATGTCATAAAAATTAATATTTATACATATGTACAGGATTCGTAGTTTTCTACAGAATTGTTATTTTAAAAATATTATCTAGAAGAAATAAAACACTTTATACTTTATACTTCTGATAATAATTGTTAATTTATTCTCATTTTAATATTAAAAAAGCTATAAAAAGCTTATTTTTTACTGTATACTGCTTGTTTACAAAAATAAGTTTTAAAATAAAAATAAGGTTTGAAATTAAGATATTAATCTATGTATTTGCCTGTTATTCATTACAAAATAGGGAAAAATATAATATACTTTTTTTATATTTATTTGAATATAATTTGTTATATTTTAATTTTTATTTATAATTTAATCATCATTGAATTTCAATTTTCACTAAATTTGTATCACATATTAAAATTTTTAATTAAATTAATCTGTCTGAACTAGATTTTATATTTATATATATTTCTAAATAGTTACCGAAGTATTTTGAAATTTACTTTGATAATTTACTTTTTGTTGAATATTTTAATAATTTACAAAATATTAATTTCTAAAAACTTTCAAATTGCAATTTTTTCAAGCGAATGTTTTTCATAAACTTTCCTCTACCTTAGTCAATTAAATATTAAGAAAAATAAATTTCTTTTCTGATATAATATCAAGAAATTTGTCTGATATACAAGGAGTAGAACAACTAGACTCTTTCTTCTAAATTTCTTAAAAAAGATAAAATCCAAATATCTACGATATACTTTTCTTTCTTCATTTTAAGAGATGAGAGGGAAATGTTCATTTTAAAGACTGTTACATACTAAGTACAATATTCAAAAAAAAAAAAAAAAAAAAAAAGAAAAACCTTGCATTTTATTAAAGATGCAGCAAGGGATAACAGGAAAAAGTTTAAGGTTCCTTATGTGCTGCTGCTCAGAAAAAGTGATAGAGTGTAGAGAAAAAATATCCTTTCTTCTGAATCTAAGGACACAAATTGGTGCCTGGTACATCTCATAAGACCAGCGAACACAGGGGGATAAAAAATAATATTTCCCGACGTTACAGCTTGACGTCACATCACACCTCCAATAAGGAGACAGAGATCGTAGGCGCTCTGTAACCGCAAAGATATTGGCGAATAGAGCGCAAATTTGAGCTTCAGCGATTGTTCGCTGCATTGTGTGAATGAAATAATAGCTTCGGGGGGTTTGATGGGGGAGTCTAAACTTCCTAGTTGCGCATGCGCTATGGGATTAGTTGGAGCCTAAGTCTTGCTCTCTTTCCCCCTTAACGAAATATTGACCCCCCTCTTCAATATGGGGGAGTGTAAGCGTGCTTTTCCTTTTATATTCCCAGAGTTCTCCGGTGAGGAGCGAGAAGAGAACTGCAGTCATTCTGAGAAAGGGGTTGCCACGTGATGAAGATGTTAAAGCAAGATCTTATCGCCAATTACCCGCCAAGTTAGACAATGAAATTGATAATTATGAGATCAGATTTCGTAAGATAAATTATGAGGTAATGATCAATTTCGTAAGACGAACCTGAAAAAATGTCATTTTCAGGAATATAATTTTGTGTGCTCTGATACTAGAAGATAAAAGGATTAACAGTATAATCTGAAGAAAATTTTCTATATTTTAAATCTTTATATTCATTAAATATTTAATGAACATATTTATTTAAAATAAAGAATAAATATCTTTTATGCATGAAAGAATTTTCCAGAGAAATATAGTGACTTTTAAGTTAACTCCACATCGAATTTAACAGTGGAAAGCTAATTTTAATTACTTTAAATTTCTTCTTTATTAATATTTAGAAAGTGCCTCTTTACGTATTTTAGGTTACTTTAATAAATGTTTCGAAAGATTAATTATTTGTTTTAAAAAAGTGAATTTCTGATAATAGAGCATAGATCTAGTATTTTTCTTCATGGTATAGATTAACAAAGTATATAGCATAATTCTACAGCTAATATAACTCTTGATGGAAAGCAATTTATTGTAAATATGGATTTTTTAATGAAACTGTCATAAAATTTTGATAAATGCTATATTAACTACTTCGATTTAAGGAAATACGATTCTTATGCTCTAAACTCATCTTTTTAAGCTGATAAAATTTATGTGAACAAAAAATTGCTTAAAGCTATTAATCACTTTATATTAGTGTCAAATTAAATAAATTAGGTATTAAATAAAGGCTTATATATTGTATTTTATGAAAAACTGTTGCATAAAAAACAGGAAAAATACATGAAATTAATTCATTTAGAATACTAAAAAAAATGTTTAAAAGTAAACAAATTATAAATAAAATAAATATTAGTTCTAATGAATCACAACGCATTAATCTACATGTCATTAAAGTTTTGTCATATATTATGTACGCATAATGCTTAATATGTAATAAATAATTTTGTGCGATTATCTGAAATAATGTTAACCATACTAACATTTTCGATGATTTTTAAATGTAAATATGCATTTAATTTATTATTCAGTGAATGTATTAAATAAATTATTTCATTATTATACTAATAAAAACATTAAAAACCTATATGCATAACTTTATTACTTTTTTTAAATTAGAATTCATTTTTTAAAATTAAAAAAGTGAATAAATAATTTTAATATATTTGTGAGAAGCTTTCAAATATTTGGAAATAGGAATAATTTTTACACAAAAACGTCACCAATATTACAAAACATCATTTATGCAAATTCTCATATTATTATAAGCTCATTTAAATGATTTGACAAAATAAATGTTAAAAAGCAAGTAAGTTGTAAAATAAATTGAAATTTATAACCCTGAACTTTTCACTGTTACAGCTGCGTATGAAACCTGTAGTTACTACTTTATGGCAAGCTCTAGCGATAATGAAGGAAAAAAACATTTGTACAAATTCCATTGTTGCGGATACACGTTATCGTTTTTATAAATTTATTAAATTAAGGATTTAAATTCCTATAGTATTATGCATTTCCCTTTCTTAGCTAAATAAATCTAGTCATCCATTTTAAGTATTTTTTCAAAAACATTTTAATTTTATTTAAAATTTTTAGGGTATATTGAATTTTAACGTGGCATTTAATAATTTTGTAAATTATATAAATGCAATAAAAAACAAAACAAAAAAACAATGGCTTTAAAAATAATGTTGGCGTAAGCAAGGCAACAAGCTTAAGATTCAAAAGTGATTGTTTACAAATATGCAATTATTATAGAATTCTATTAATTAATGATATTTTTAAAAATTAAAATCGTCCTTGCCGATTTAAACTAACCATAAAGTGTATCATGTTTTTTCATTTTATTTTTTTGCTGTTCATTTTCCATATGTTAACGGCTTAAATAAATGGAAAACGGTTTCTTAAAACGATGATTTGCTTTTTCTATCAGATATCATTTTACTAACAAAATAAACTTCGACAATATTCTCAGACATACGATGGTGAATTTCACCTTGTTAACTGCCACTGTCGAAGAATGTGATTTGAAGGCAGGCAGCAAATTCATCTACAAATCAGGTTTAAAAGACCGTCTCATTATGATCTGAACGTTATCTGACGTCACGGGTATTTAAACCAATGAGAATCATAATAAAGGAGCTTACTCAGGATCTCAATTTAATGAAAGAAACAATTACTTAAAAAAGAAAAAGATTATAATATTTTTTAAAGCTACTGAATAAAGTGGAATGACTGAATTACGGTAAAATAAATTTCATAATTATATATTTCATGCATATAACCTAACATAGACTGAATGACTGAATTACGGTAAAATAAATTTCATAATTACATATTTCATACACATAACCTAACACAGTTATTGATCAGATCTACATATTTTCTTACATTTATATGTTTGATGAAATAGGATTTTTTTAAATGTTTTTATTCAGTAGGTAAATAAAGTGATATCAAAAGAGACAAGCACTTACCGCGCGCATTATTGTTATTCCATCAAATTTTCATATTTATTTAACATCATAGTATACAATAAATAATTTTAAAATGCATAAGAGCTGTTAAAATCAAGAAGTGCAAGGTTCACATAAAATTTTAATTTTTGTATAAAGATTCAAATAAAAGAATAAGTTATTCAAAATAAGAATGGTTTTTATATGTACTAAGAAATTCAGTTTCATTTCTCTAAGCGATTTATATTTCTGAAAATAGCTTTTAGTATTTTTAAGATTACTTTATTTAGCCTCAATAAAACAGAGGAAACGCTGTACAATTTGAAGACAAAATATATAGAATACTCAGCAGAAAAAAGGGAAGAAAATGAAGCATCCGAACATGTAGTGGAGTTATCCCACCTCAAGATGTCCGAAAAACAAAGTAAAACCTATTTCCGGTCTGGATATTGGGGAGTTTTTATACCTTTTTTTCTCTAACACCTTGATTAAAATGTCGCCCATTTTCTCACTCAAATTACTTCGGATCTCGTTAGAAAAAAAAGCACAAATAAAGGAAATTAAAGCGCGAGAAAAATTTATTGCTTATAAATAAATCGATACACTTCCGAAAGATGGCGCTGGCTATTTTTTTGATTTCTTTTTTATTCCGACGTATGGCATGAAGGGAGAATGGAACACCGTTACATACATATATGCTAGTAAAGAAAGAGCATGTGATGCTGAACGACGACCAAAAAACTCATTATCGTGTTCATGGTAGGAATTGAAGAAGCGACTGGAGGGTGAGGGAGGGAAAGTACCAAAAGAGGATGGTCGGAAAACCAAATTAATGCTGAAGAAAAAAAAAAATTCTCTGAATTTTGTGTAATAACACTTTAAATGAGATTCAGAAAGCGATTGAGGGGTTCAAGATAGGGATTAGTTGTGCGCGGTTAAATTGAAAAATTATATATGTTTGAGAAATTGAGAAATTGAATTTCATTTATTAGGGATCGAGTTCTCTTGTTCTTTAAGAATAAATTTAGATTGGTTACCCATGTATTTCACCGAAAGGTTCCGTAATGTAAATTATTCACAAATAAAATTATACTAAACGTAAAATTGAAGTATGAGATTAAGTGCGAAAATAACTTTACCGTGTGTATTAAATTTAGTTGTAATTTTGTATTTGAATTAAACTGAATAAAATGTTTGAGAAAAGATTCTTTAAAAAACGAGTGTAATTTTTCAGATTGAAATGTTAAGATTTCATAGTGATTGATTATGAATTTATATGTAAAATAAAAGGACCTTTATCACTAAGTGTTACACAAAATAAAAATAACATTTTTTAGTTTTTTTTTTAAAAAAAAATGATTATGTTTTTTTATTAATCTTTACAAGTATGAGGAATTTCAATAAAGAAAATGCATTGCTTTGGAAACATAGTATAATTCCACAATTTATACATTATGCTAAATTATTTAAAAGTTTAGTATCGTTACCCTATAAAAAAGTTAATATTTAAAAAAAATTCATTAAAATTATGACTGAAAATTGAATTGCGGAAATGTATTTAAAGATTGGACTGTTAATATTTCATGAATAAGTACATGCAAAGTGAATTAAAGGCTGAATATGTTAAGTTTTTTCATATTTTTACTAAAAAAATAATAAAAATGTCTCGAAGAAGATGAAAAATTTAAGTTTCTTAACTAAAAACCCTTTAATAATTCACATAATAAAAGTAAATAATATAATAAAAGTAAAGATTCGCCTAATAAAAGTAAAGATTTAATTATTTTTACACTTGAATTTTTCAATTGCGTTGCAAATTAATAAGCAAATACCATAATGAAACAAAAAGCATAGTACGATACAAAAAAAAAAAAGAAAGAAAAAAAATCGAAAGAAAATTAAAGTATGTTAATTTTATAATACCTTTAATAATTTAAGATTGATATAAATGCAAAAGTTTCCAAAGAACGAATAAAAAATGTAAATAAGTATTTAATTTTGCTTTTTGGATGCATCAATATTCTCTTTATTTAAGAGTAAAACTGACAGATTTCCTAGATTAGAATGTAAGTTACTGAAGCTTTTCTGCAAATTTAAGAATCCAAAGCATTTTTGTGACCTGATTGTTTACAAAAGGAACACTCATGGTTCAAAATAAGTGTAAAGAGTAGCATATTTTTATAATGCTTTGTTAAGTACATATTACTTTATCTATAAATTAGAATGTGATTTTTTGAATTATTGCATTAATTTTAGTAAGAAGAGAGAATATTTACATAAAGTATTTCTTAATGTAAATGTTATTAATTAACTTCATACTCGTTGAATTTGATCAAATAAGAAATTATTTACTGCAATAGATAATCATTTTTGCAAATTATTAGAATCCGGTAAAAAAATTTTTTTCCAATGACAGATTGTAGACAGTTACAACTGCAACAGAGTCTGTTAATCTATTGTTCCCTGATACCAAGGAACCGGCCAGACACAGCGACCTCTTTGCCGCCGAAGCGTTGCCCCGGGTGCATCACAAGGAGTGGGCCACCATCGCACCCTCTCGCATGCCATAGGCACCCGTTTATAGGGTAGGCATCATTCATACTTCATTCACACACACAAAGAAAGGACAAAGACAGGATAGAGAGAGAGAAAGCACATCCATGCCTGAACCGGTATTCGAACCCAGGACCTCCCTATCTGTAGTCAGGCACGCTGACCACTAGACAAGTTGCCCGGTGAATCCGGTAAAATGTTTAGCAAAAATTTAAATTTCTCAAAATAGAAAAATTAGGGCTAAATCTGTAGAGCAATTTTTTTCCCCAAAACACTGCTGTTCTTTATAAATAAAATATTATTAGAAAAAAATTATGTTACATGGATTATATAAGAAACACATGCAAATTCAAATTCCTGTTTAAAAATAATACAAGGTGGTAGAAATTCCAATTGAATTACTTAAAAAGACCAGAATTTCTGTACCGGCACAATGAAGTTAGTTATCTTAAATTAGAAACATCTCGATCCCAATTTCTCAACCAAAAAACAAAAAAGAAATGAAAAAAAAAATTATAGATAAAAAGTTAAATCAAACAAAAGATGCCTGAAAATAGGTTCGTAAAAACAGGATTTTTTAAAATTTTATTTCATAAATTTTAATTGTAACTATCGTTGAATATCAAAAACCCCCTGTTGGAAACCATTTTCTCATTCGTAAAATCGTAAGTATTCGTAAATTAAAAGTTCGTTAAAAGGAGAGTCTGCTATAATTTCATTGAAATATTTACAAGTTACATTTAGTTTACAAAATAAAATTCCTATCATCATTTTAAAGTTCTTATATCAGACCAGTTTTACTGATTTCTAGAATATAGAAAATAATTACATGTATTTTATGGTATTTGCATTTTGCATTAACTAGTATGGTGTACATATATATATATATATATATATATATATTATATATATATACAGTTATATATACATATATATATATATTATATATATATATATATATATATATATATATGTATATATATGTATATATATGTATATGTATATATATGTATATATATACATATATATATTTTATATATATATATATATATATTATACTAGAATTATAAAATAGTACATTTGATTCTGCTCAGTTAAATTTTAGTTTTTATTTAAATATTTTATTTTAATTTACATATAAAATGTAGATTTAGAAAATAATTAAGAATATATGTGCTAATTTAAAAATATGAAAAAGGAATATTATTTTATGCTATTAACCTCAGGATTTATTGTAATGAAAATGATCGACGCTTTATATTAGAAAAAATCGATAATATTTTGTACATAAAAATAATAATAGGTATAATTAATAAAAATTTCTTTATAATGTCTTTATTTTAGAATGAAAAATGGAATGTTTTTATATTCAATAATTATTATTTTTTAATTTAATTTTCGCTATTATATTATAATTTATATTTTGTTTTTAATTTGTTAATAAAAATTTATAAATTGATTTTGCAACAAATGTTTACAAAGCAGCTTATAAAGAACAATAAAATTCATTCATTTTTTTATCATCTTACTCTGAAAACAACCAGGTCACATTTTTTACGCTTTTCTTAAGAGCAAAATTGAATTTATTCAGTAGACATTTTCTTGTCACTCCAGGCTTTTGAATGCGGTCAAAGTAGCTTGTAAAATCTGCCTCAAAGTCATGAATCAAGTGCGAAAAATGACACAATCCGCTTAATTCATCAAAATTCGGGCTAGTTTCATCGAAGTTTGATTGAGGAACCTCTAAATTACGGTCAAAAGCAATCAATCACGTCTCCCTCGCACAGAGCATTTCGAATTTAATATTTATAGAGAAATGCGTTCGCGTCTTAGAGTTATTATCTGCATTCGGTAGGGGATTTCGGTCGATCATACCCAGCAATTTTCTACTCGATTTGTATTATCTACTCTAATTTATGCATCCCCCACCCCTTTTTTGCTTTTGTCAAATTAGATTATTATAAACGAGGCTGGTGTTTGATTCACAAGTTTAGGCTCATGGGATATCGAGTTTATAATTAGTGATTCTACAAGTTATGCTGGCGGCTGAATTAAATATTCTAATAATGCCGGTTATATCGTAGTATTTTCGAATGAGTGCTTGAATGTTTGTAAATTTAAATCATGTATTTTTTTTCTTAGCAGCTATGATATTCTATACTTTTCAGGAAAATGGAAAGGATAGGATTTGTTTCAATGTTTTTAATCTTTAAATTTACGCACAATATTATAATACGTTTTTTATTATTTAATTGCATATGTCATTGGTATTTGTGCTTGAATGAATTAATCTATATTTTAATTTTGACTTCTGGATCGAAAAATAACTTATTTTCAAAAACACAATGAACAAAATCAATATAATTTATATATATTATTTAAAAAAAATTAATTTATTTATATATCAATTTTTTTATTTAGAGAAATCTATAAATTCGAATTTAAAATGTCGAAATAACATACATAAAACTGTTCAAATTTTAGAGTAGTTTCATCTGGTTTTTAGGTCCAAGCCAGTTTGAGTAAAGAAAAAAATTTAAAGGTATATTTAAGGCTGAAAGAATGTGTACAGAATATTTGATGTATATATCAATTTACAACGATTTAAAAGTCTTTATATTATACGCCAAAATGTTACTTTTATGAAAAGATCAAATATGTGATGTATGGAACAAAACAGTTACTTTTAAATATTAAGATTCTCTAAATAATTTAGTGACGTATAACAATTCATTCTTTTAATTATTTATTGTTAGATCACAAATTTTTTTTTAATCTATCCAGAGATAATCCCAAAATTTAGGAATTTACTCCTAGTAAATAGTAACATTTTTAGAAAGTATATAAACTTAAATTATATATACGTAATTAAGTAAATATAGTTTGAGATTAAAGTAAAGAAATAGAAAAATTGAAAAATAATTTTAAATGTATAATTATAGACATATAGAGACTGAAATATACAGCTTTTACTTTACACTTGTATAATCAAATTAAAATTATTTTATGTATTTAAAGAGTCGGGCAAAAATGCACTAGAAAAATAAATATAAAAACCATTGAAAAAATAATTTAGGTAAATGAATAAATCTAATGTATTTATTTCCATGAGAAATGTACATTTTCGTATTTTCGTCAGCAATATTGAATTTTATATGTTTTGTTAGTCAGAGGCACGTTCAAAACGTGCCGATGCATAACAACAGTCCCATTTATTTACACCGAAAAAAACATTCGGTACTATAATATTTATGATGCCCTAGTACATGTGAGCGCCTCAAAAGAGCAGAAACATGCTTCAGTGTCTATCCACGGGATCAAATTTCGATTTCTCTTTCTTCTTTCACTGTTCGTTGAAAATGGAACCAAATGGGAAACATAAAAAGAAATATATTTACTCCCTTCTAGCATGTGTAAGAAAAGCATGGAAATGTTTTCGGACTATATGCACACCCATTTGAAACATCTGACTCAAACACGTTCCATTACAGGAAAAAAAAAAAAAGAAAAAAATTCCCTAAAAGGCTGCAACCAAAGCGGAAGAAAAGATGGAAAAGTTAAATTGAATCCCTCAAGGATCGAACACTAAGATGAGATTACTACAAATACATATACCCAGACTGAGGTAGAGGGGGGGGGATAAAGAGTATAGCAGCACTCCTACTAACACGTCTCCACCCCTACCTGAACCAATTATCGCCCAGACCACAATGTACACCACACCTATTTGCGAGTACCTAAAAAAGCAGGAAAAAGGCGAAGAAAAGAGTCTCGCTCTTTCTATCAACAGGTCTCCACTTGTTGGCAGAGAAGCAACATGTCACTGTTGCTTCTTCTCTTTGCTTTCTACAAGATATCCACTCGCAGTTGTATTGATTCGGTTAGGGTGGGCTTTTTCTCCCAGTGCAGTTGGGGCTGGTTTAGGACGCTGACCTCTTAGTTTGAGAGGACATATTTTTTTTATTTCTTTGGGTTTTTTGAGGTCATCTCTCACTATTGATAAGGTTTAATTAATTTTTGGAGATATAAATTGGTTGATTAGAGAAATAAGTTTTGTAATTTTTTTTGGCAATATTTTTTTTTTGAAATATTTATTACAGAATGAAAAGTTAATTTTAAATGACTGCTGTTACATTGATTTAAATATATTATTAGACTGAGTTTACTTAGAATTTTTACACATTTTGATCGATTTATTAACTGTTATTATAATTAAAAAGATATATTTAAGTTCCTGGGTAATTTATGTCACTGTTTTTGTAATTACCACACACACACACACACACATATATATTAGTCGTTGCGTAAGAAAATATATAAGTTTTGCATATGCATGAAATCTTTATTTGATAATGTATCAGTAGCTGTTAAATAATTTTCATTATAAGTTAATAGAACTTCAATAAAAATCAACTGTTATTCTTCCTTTTTTATACTCGGAAAGCAGCTGATATTGCATTTGTATGTATGTGAACTGACAAATATTACTTTGAGTATAAATGAGACTTGAGTATATAATTTTAATGCATGTGCTGGATTTTTTAATTTTCCTTATATAACTGCAATTAATCTTTAATAATCTAACTAATAACTCACACTAATTAATAGTTTTATAGTTGTTCTGAGTTTAGCTGTTCGCTTCTCTCATTTCAAGAATTAGTATGAAAAAAACGTGTCACTCATTTTCTAATGCATTAAAACGTTAATTGAGTTATCAGCTCAATAATGTTATTTAATATAATTAATTAAGTAAAGTGAGAGATTAGTGGTATATTTCTCTTAACAGTAGTATTAATGATCAAAACAAGTTATTTCTACCAAGTTTTATCAAAAATTTAATCTGAATTAAAGCATGAAATATTCATGGATTAATAACTGAATCAATAATTTTTAGTCATAAGTACAGTTTGCTATTTTGTTTCTCGCATGAAAGTGGATAGATAATCTTTTACTAATTCCCGAAAATTTTACTGAAAATTAAAAAAAATTACTTTAGCTTTTTTATTTGAAACTTTGCTTTATATACAGTTATTGGTAATCATTGATAACAAGTTACTAGTAACTGGAAGGAACATTTTTCAGTAGATCAATCTGATTGGATAGCTTTGATTATCAAATTCATTGAGTTTATCTCAACAATACATTGGCACAGCTAGCCATATGCTGAAGTTATTTCAAACTTGAGACGTGGATTCTACAAACGCTTACAAGATTTTGAATCGATTTAAATTGTTGCGCAGATTGTTAGATCATTTTATCCAAAGATTGGTGTTAAAGACGTCTTAACTTGTATGAAAAATTACAATTTTCAGTAAAGGGATAGTTCAGTGGAGTAGGGGCTGTTTATTTTTAAAATGATTGATTTGCAAGAACTTTTTTCTTCAAGGCATTTTCACCTCTAGTTCTCAAAGAAAACACAATATTTTTGTTGGTTTTATTTCAGAAGGAATACATTGTCCAACTCTGCATATTTACGTCGGATTTCTTCTAGTATGGAATTTATTAAAATAGAATCACCGATGAACATTTGTAAAGCTGTATTCGAATGGCAGAAATAACTTACTTTCATTACCTTCTTCAGTATATAGTTAATTCTGAGATTTCGAAAGGGTGGAGGATTCCTTCTTGCCATCAGTGGTACGCGGGCAAAGAGCCTGGCTCTTCATTCGCCCTCAATTGTGACAGAGCCTCTAGAATTGCAATTTCCAGACTTTCAAGCGGCCACACTAGGGGTCTCACGTATTTCAAAGGAAGGAAAATCTTTGAGGTCTGCTCTAAATGTAAAAGAGAGCAGGCTTTACCTAAGCACATTTTGGACTGCTTGGGACTTTCCAGAGAGAGGATATATACTCATCACCCTTTCTGGTCCTCGATTTCCTCAGAGTCAACGGTCTGATGAACCTTGTATGACTTCATCAGACATTTGGAGGACAAGCCACCACAATAACTTACTTTCATACCATTTAAAAAGTTTGTTGATGATAAAAAAGTCCACACACTTATCATTAAATTAGATAAAAATTTATAAAAGTTAATGTTATTATTTTATTATTTGTCACTAAGTGCACTTTAACTTCTTTGTTACTTAGAATTCGATTTCAGTTTTTTATATCATTATCACACAGTTTAACTAACATTAACTTTTTACTGACCAAAAACACATTTTTTTAAAAAAAATTCTTTTTAAACAGCATTTACACAAATGTTCAAATATATTTTTATAATATTTTTATTTATGTATAGGATATACTTTTATACTTAAAATTTAGTAATTCTTTTTATTAGTAGTTCAATGCAGAATTTAAAGGTTATAAGGTAGCTAAGAAGTTTCAAAATTTTGGTTATCATTGTTTTAGTAAATTCACTGTAATTGACTAATTCAATAAAAATTACTGACGAAATTATAAGTAATTTTATGCTTTTTCAATTTACGTGAAATCTTGTATCTTTTTTTACAGCAAGTGCGATTTGGACTTAAAATATTTTTATTTAAATTAAAAGTAAAATTTTACTGAATATTGTTTTTTTTTTTATTAAGGAATTTTACAAATCCATGATTTTCAACATTGTATTAGTATTGCTTAACTTCTGATTGAAATTTCAGCTTTATTTTGCGCAATGTAAATAAATAAGTTAAATATGTTATACATTGGCACGGAAATATTAAGAATTTTACTTGATGTAAAATTTAGCTATAAAAGTTATTCCAAAATCCATACATATAACAGCTCTGTTTGTTTATTTTTTCTTGCTCACTGTTTAAATCTAAGAACAACAGTAAAGTTGTTTTATTGGAAATCTATATAGCATTTTTTTAATTTACTTATAATAGAAGAGAATGCTTATTAACATATTTGTTCTATTTGTCACCACCTTTATGGTTGTTGTTGTTATTTGTAACATTTAGGCAAGCCAAGGTCGCTATACCGTTGGCTATTCGAATTTAAGTCAGTTGAGTTCGTCTTTCTTTTAACCAGAGCACGACAAAGGTGAAGGTACAACTTTGCTTAGAACTCCTCCGATAGATGGCACCACCAGATTCTCTCAATTTTGGCATTGCTTTGAAACGGGAGGAAATTTTCTCCAAACCATTACACCCATGGTAACTGCTCAACTACTGACCACAGGACTTCTGATTCCACAGATTTAACGAGTACATATAACGCATGTACTCGGTTGATTACTGGTGGCACTGGGAATCAAACCCCATTCATCTCCCTCTTTAATTCACACAACAGACTTTTTTATATTTTATCTATACTCTTAAAATATAAAGATCAATAAGATAAGATCAATCAATAAGATCAATTTTACTTTGCATCAGGATTGCACATTGTGTTGGCTGCTAAGTAATGATAT
The DNA here is from genome assembly GCA_030067965.1 of Latrodectus elegans. Taxonomy (NCBI): domain Eukaryota; kingdom Metazoa; phylum Arthropoda; class Arachnida; order Araneae; family Theridiidae; genus Latrodectus; species Latrodectus elegans. Next base: position 45,473,060 of record CM057818.1, on the reverse strand, counting down.
TAATATTTCATAGTAACCAGAAAGCAGTGCTAAAAAGTGTATTTCCCTTATTTTTATCTCATCGAAGTCTGTAAAGGAAATAAAATTTTAACAAATGTTACTTTTTTATCAACTAAATACAAAAGAATGATAAATTTCGAAAAATTGAATGTAATAAAATACAACACTCATTTATTGGTACAACAAGAATATTAGATCTAAAATCATATCACCGAAGATGAATTCTGTTTAAATCTTTCTGAATTTATAGTATTAGAACTGTTCTTTAAACTAATAGTGATGATTATAAAGAAAATTCAAGGAAACACAGTTAAAAAGCTGTAGAGGAAAATGGAAGAAAAAAAAATTTGATTGCTAACATATCCACATCTTTTTCTTGTGATTTAAACCTAGCATCTCTGTGACTTCCTTGACTCTGAAAAGGATATGATCCCTAAAATGCAGGGTTGGTTTATTCCAAGATAAAAATGAGTTTAAATAAATGTTACAAAAAATGGCGGAAGCTAATGTAAAACGGAAAATACATGATTAAAATCCAAGGAATTAATACATTTATCTGAAAGCAAATGGTATTCAGAAGATAAGTGTATCCAGTTGATCAATAAATTACCTCTTGTTCCGAGATAAAAAAAAAAAGTTATTACTTCCAAATACTCTGTAATTAAAACATATTGAAATTTGTTAGACAAATACGGTGTTGCATATTTTAAAAATTATTACAAAGTTTATGTGGAAAGTGTGTGTTGGTAAATGATGACTTGTTATTAAATAATAAGGAATGTCTTGATAGTATAGGCATTAATATTGGCTTCAAGATGACAAAAGTCCAAAGAGCCTGCAAAAAAATTCAAAAATCATCCAACAGTAATTAATAGTGGCATGGTGAATTAATCGAGTATCAGCCAAGTAACAACTGTAGAGTTAACATACACTGTTTAGGACCTCGGATTTTTCTGCCTGCACAAAGTACAATACTGGCCATTAAAATTGCTACACCAAGAAGGCGACATGCTACAGACGTGAAATTTATACGAAAGGAAGAAGGTGCTGTGATATGCAAATGATTAGCTTTTCAGCGCATTCAGACAAAGCAGGCGCCAGTAGCGACACCTACATTGTGTTTAAATGAGGAAATTGTTCAGCCGGTTCCTCATACACAAATTGCATTTGAACGTTGTTGCCTGGTGAAAAGTTGTTGTGATGCCTCGTGTTAGAAGGAGAAATGCGTACCAGCTCGTTTCTGATTTTGATAAAGGTCAAATTCTAACGGATTGCGGTTTATCTCATCGCAGTATTGCTGCTCGCGTCGGACGAGATCCAATGACTGTTAGCAGAATATGGAATCGATGGGTTCAGGGCGGTAATACGGAACGCCATGCGGGATCTCAACGGCCACCTATCACTAGCAGCCGAGAAGACAGGAATATTATCCGCATGGCCGTAATGGATCGTGCAACCACGTCACGAGCCATGAGTCAAGAAACGGGGTCGTTTGGAAGACAACAAGTGTCTGCATGAACAGTTCGACGACGTTTGCAGCAGCATGGACTCTCAGCTCGGAGATCAGGGCTGCGGCTTCCCTTGACGCTGCGTCATAGACAAGAGCGCCTTCAATGGTGTGATCAACGACGAACCTGGGAGCACGAATGGCAAGACGTCATCTTTTCAGATGAATTCAGGTTCTGTGTACAGCATCATGATGGTCGCATCCGTGTTTGGCGGCATCGTGGTGAACGCACACTGGCAGCGTGCATTCGTCATCGTCATACTGGCCCATCACCTGGCGTGATGGTATGGGGGGGGGGGCCATTGGATACACGTCTCGGTCACCTCTTCTTCGCATTGACAGTGCTTTGAACAGTGCATGTTACATTTCTGGTGTGTTACGACCCGTGGCTCTACCCTTTATTCGAGCCCTGCGAAACACTACGTTTCAGCAGATTAATGCCCGACCGCATGTTGCCGGTATTGTACGGACCTTCCTTGATACGGAACATGTTCGGCTGTTGCCCTGGCCGGCACGTTCTTCAGATCTTTCACCAATAGGAAACGTCTGGTAAATGATTGCCGAGCGACTGGCTCGTCACCAAACGCCAGTCACTACGATTGATGAACATTGTGGCATCGTGTTGAAACTGCATAGGCACCTGTACCTGTACATGCAATCCAATCTCTGTTTGACTCAATGCCCAGGCATATAACTGCTGTTATTTCTGCCAGAGGTAGTTGTTCTGGGTACTGATTTCACAGGATCTATCCAGCCAAATTTTTTGAAAATTTAATTACTTGTTATTTTTAGTATAATATATTTGTCCAATAAATATCATTTTGTTATCTACATTTCTTCCTGGTGTAGCAATTTTAATGGCCAGTAGTGTATATCGCTGTTACCGGGAAGGATAAATTCACCACTAAAATGTGCATTCGTAAATTGACACTACCCTGTGACTTAAAGTGACACATATGTAATTAGTAGTAATTCAGATGATACTGTATATGGTGAGAAAGCAGAGACAGTTTACTCAATGGATTCAATGTATGAAAACTTTCGAGATGTCTGTTCGGGCATGGATGAACTTTCTCTCTTTATCTATCCTGTCTTTGTCCTTTCCTTGTATGAATGGGTTGTGATTGGTTGCCTACCCTATAAATGAGTATCTCTGGCATGTGTGTACTCAGGAAGTCCGACTCCACACCAATTACGATTCAGTTGGAAACGTGGAGCAGCGCACCCCATAATGCCAGATTAGCTAACACATGACAACAACTGGCAAGTAACGTAGAATATATATAAATTATTACGTAAAATGTTGGTGACGAGACATGACTGATTCATTGCTGTTTTATAATCTCGGGCATCCGTAAACTTATGGCCTAAGATATTTATATATTCCTTGAATGCATCTTTTAAAACTCACTTTTAATTAGACAACGGTATATTACGTCACTATGGCAGACATGCTGGTTAATATAAATATTGGACATTCGTTTATGATTTTGATACAATTTTTCAAATGTCATTTCATTTAAATTTATCTTACGCAAGGAAGACGAGTTTTGTAAAGATTATCTTTTCACACCATTGATTATTGGTTCTAAAATGTTAATTTGTACATATCTCGTACGATCATATCAATAGGAAAAGTTTCAGCAGCTAATTTTGTTTGCGGGGATACATTTATTTTTGCAGTAACCCCCTATGGTTTAATCCAGGAATACATCTATGAATTTAAAGCAAGCTCTTTTGAATTACTTGTTTGATACTCAATCTTTACAGAAATTAATATTTCATTTTCCCCTATGGTTATATGATTTAAACGAGAATCCAATCGATAAGAAGTTTTTTTAATATTGTATCGAATAATTATCTCCAGGTGTTTCAGCAGGTAAACACTTTATATTTCATAAGGAAATTTTGTCACAGTTGTTAAGTAATTAATAACATTTTTATACACATAAATTCAATGGCTGAATTGCACCACATATGCTTTCTTGGTGATTTTCAAAAGAAATAAAGAGAAAATATTCTCTTACAACATAAATAGAAAGGCCTTGAATTCCGTGTCCTTAACAAATTTATTTAATGCCCAATTTTCCGGAAGAAAAGAGAAACATAAAGGAAAACTAACTATTCAACAAATTCGGATAAATGCATCTATTTATACCAGATTTTTTCATCTACTCTTGTAGAAATACTATACAAATTGATTGGTTTCATGATGAAGTGTTCCTTAATTGCGAACATTTATACTGAATAGGAAGATATAAGACTTTAGCTCTTTCTCATGAATTTCGTTTCTATGTACTATGGGTGGTATCTTCCACTATATTGTCTCAAACAGAAATTAATTTCGCTGTAGTTCACATGATATTTTCTATTATACATCCAAGCACAAATTACTTTTCCATCAAATTCAATCACGGTACTTTAATCATAGAATGTAGTTTCAAATCAAATATAAAGTAAAGCGTTGCTTTAATTAGCTTTTAATATTAATATTAGCAAGCTTTAAAAATAAATAGAAAAGATGCTTTGTGCTTTAGAATCAAATATAGTTTTATATACAATTAACTAAGTTTTTCTGATATGTTAATAACAATTAAAAACATTTGACATTCATATTCACCAGTTTATTAAATAACAACATGATTTAAAATGATATCGAAACGTGACTTATTTTAATTAATATATCTACTAATTGGTGAAGTGGTTTGTAGATATTTATTTGGTTACGAAAATACAAACATGTAAACATATTAATTAAATTTTCATATACACATACAATTTCATACAGTCTTATAATATTATAAATTTAGTAGTAATGTGAGTTTTGTTTTGCATCATAAAGAGATGTGTCTGAGGTCAAGTACAAATATATATATATATATAATTTCATATATTATTTGTATATATATATAATTTTATACATGCTTCAGAGTACAACGTCACACTCAAAATATTTTTGGAAAATTATTAATTGTTCTCAGTAATGTTTTGTTATAGTAATTTCTTTGTATTTAAACAGGAGAATATTTGACTAATAATTATTTTAATTTTCTGCAATTCTGCATTTAAATTATGTCTTTCTGCATAAATATACAAATAAAAGGTGGTTAACAATTAAGTTTATCAATTATTTTATAAGGGGATAAAATAAAATATAACACATATTGTGACCATGTTGATGTGCTATAGTAGATCTTTAGCTGGTCACACTGCAGCCTCATTTCTAATTAGACAGATTCTTGTAATTATTGCCAATTGTATAAAGGAATATTTCTACTTCTCACAAGTATGTCAACAAAATTTTATTGTTGGTAATAATTCATGTAAATTTATATGAACAACAAAATAAAGTATATTTGTTTGTTTTTGTGTAAAAATATATAATGATTGGAAAATTAATAAATATTTTCAATGTTCTGTAATAAAGAATTCTAAAGTATGAACTTGAAGTTTGTAATAAAATGTAATCAGCAAAAGATTATTGTTATAAATATGCAAAATTATTTTAAACATTTAGTAATATTTCAAAGTATTACAAAATTTAAAATGAAATAATAACATTACCGAAACAAGTTTTAAATATAAATAGAAAACTAATGTAGAGTAAATTTTCAATTATATATATATATATAATTGATATAATAATCAATTATATATATATATATATATATATATATATATATATATATATATATATATATATATATATATATATATATATATATATATATGTATGTATGTATATACAGGGTGTCCCAAAATGACCTCATAAACTCTACCCAGCTAGATTCCTCGTTGGTAATATAAAAACTGCCGAAAGAATTGATCCTGTGCGATCCATAGTTTACGAGAAAAAAAAATGCGAAATACAAAGTATGACGTCACTTCCGGTGCACTTTAGTGAACATATCAACAACAGTATATGCAGCTTGATATCGACGGGCAGTCCGTTAGGCATTTCTATTACATCGGCCCTACATCAAGTACATGTCGCAGTAGTCACGAACGGAATACTTGACCACCATAGGAAGACTACCGGTATCTACAGGATGGAACCTTTTAAATACCAGTTCACTGCGGCTTACTGTCATTCCATGGCGGGGGCATTCATGACGTGATATGTCCGGTGAACGTTTTAAACATTATCGTCTGGAAAAGTATGAAAATACTGTTGTTGATATGTCCAACAAAGTGTTTTTTCTTGCACCGGTAGTGAGGTCATACTTTATTTTTTTATATATTTCTTGTGAACTAGGGGTCGTACAGGAACGTTTTTTGGCAGTTTTCATGTACTCCCAATTAGGAATCTAGCTGTGCAGAGTTTATGCGGTCGTTTTGGGACACCCTGAATATATATATATATATATATATATATATATATATATGTTCTATGAAATAAACAATTATTTGAATAAGTATTTAAGTCTGATATTGTTTTTAATGATAATGATGTATTTCATGTTCATTTTCAGAAATTGCTTATAATATCATCAATTTATTTCTCTCACTTAAAAAGCTAAATTATAATATGACATCTTAATATAAAGCAAATTTTATCAGTAAGCACATGATCTCATGAGGCAACATTTTATGCTAAGATCAAATCAAACCTAAGTCCCCCAACGAGTACAACTTGAGAAACAGAATGGGTAAAATTTTAATATTGAGTTTCCACAGAAAAAAAAAAAGGGAAGACGAAAAAAGAGGACTTCAATACTTTGATCCACCGAAAAGTTCTCCTCAAGTATTTTATTTCCCAATGCAGAATATGTCTTAAGCGAATCAAAGCTGCTGAAGGGGCTTCCATTTTCTTTGAGGGAAAGGGGGTGTATATTGGATTCGAAATGCATGACGTGGGTCGTTGCCCCCCCCTGGCTGTCAGGAAGACTCTCTGAATCAACAAGCTCTCTCATCAGAGTGATTGGCATCACTGATTTCGAACCAGCCAATATTCTTGGCGGTGTGCGCGGTTCTCTTTTCACTCAGTTGGAGGGAGATGGCGGAGAACTCACAAACCTAGCCAGTCATGGTTAGTAGCAAGTGATTAAATATTTGGTCTTGGCGAAAGCTTTAAGGATCATATCTCCTCTTTGCATCTCAAGAAAAATATTTTACTAACAAATATTTTTTGGTTTGTAGAGTAAAGGGAAAAAAATGTAATTCTTATATTTTATGGGATAAATAAAAGAATGAAAAGATTGAAAAAAATGTTTGGTAAATATTACAATTATTTTATTGTTTATTCCCAAAGATTATTGCTCATCTACCATCAATAAAATGATTCTCGTAAGAGCTTGAATGTTGATTTTTTAATTCAATGACAAAACATTTGAAATTTAAAATAGTATTTTGTTTCTTTATTTTCCTCGAAGTAAATATAAAGTCCCAATGTGGTTAATATTTGAAATAAAATGTATTTATCTACCGTAGAAGCTAATTGAATATAAAAAACTGTAATTTGAAAAAAAAAATAGTTTTTCATTAAAAATTATTTATTTCAAGATTTATAGCATCTTGGGATTTTTTGAGAGGAAAGATAAAGTTTCAGTAATTAATAGCAATAATTTCTTTATAAATTTGGATTTACTCACAACAAAATGAAGAGTATATGTTAGTTTTGTTCAGTTTATTTATCATTTTATAGGTAATTAAAACACTTTAATAATTTATTTTATACTCAGATGTGATATTAAATATAATAAGAAAAAAATAATATTGTTTAAATTTAATGTTTTTAAAATTTTATATCTGATATAAAGTATATACATTTACCCATATACATGTTACACAATTTGCAGTTTGAGAGAAAAAACAAAATATTGTTAATATCAGGTATGTATGTACAAGCTCATTTTATCATAAATAATTACATTTAGCTTTCCTCGCTTCTTCATTTCATGCACAATTTTGACACATTAAAATTACCACTAGAGACTTTCAATTTCGACGTTACATAATCAATTACAGATGGCAGGTGGCAGCACAGAGCAGTTGAGTTTATTTAAAAGGTGTGTCAGGACTTCAGAAAACGTTGCAGTCATTGGCCTAATTCAGAAACTGAGTGATTTATCCGACGTTTGTAATCATTGTCTGTTGATGCAAGGGTGACAGCATTTTCATAGAAAAAGTGCACTATAGGCTTTAGATGACAGAGGTGAATGATGGCTGCAGGGAGACCTTCGAGAAAAAAAGAATTGCTACCGTTGAACAACAGATCACCCCGATGAACCAAGCGTTTACTAACTGTATCACCCAAACTAATCTTCAGGGAATGTTGCTACACCTGGGACTCTGAAGCAGACGGCTGGTTCATGCACCTATGCTGACTACTGTTCATTGGTGACGAAGGCTGGAATTTGCACTCGAGTGCTGTTACAGGACCTCCACTGAGTGGCGACAAATAACATTTTCCGATGAATCAGGTTTTGCGCTCCATCGAACAGATGGACGATGGCGTACACGATGTGAAAATTCTGAAATCAAACCTTGCTACCATTGTCGAAACTGCAGACGAGAGCATTATAGTCTGATATATGTTCTCTTGGCATTTTCTGGGTTCACATCTTTGTGGAAGGCAAGATGGGCTAATACAAGTACGCATCTCTGCTTATGTACCATGTATATTCCTATATGCGCTATGTTCTTCTTCAGAATGATGGCATCTACCATCAAGACAATCTGAGGTGTCATACAGTTGGTAGCGTATGCGCTTGGTTCGAAGAATACGAAGGTGACTTTACCGTTCTTCCCTGGACAGCAAACTCTCCTGACTTAAGTCCAATCGAGATTCTGTGGGACTGTCTCGAGCGGTTGTTCACGGTATGGATATTCACCCGCATAATCTAGCACAGCTTGTCACATAATAGTACTGGACATGGCTCAGCAACCCAGAGAACACCTTCAGAAACCTAACTACGTCTCGTAATCTTCCACGCTGCGAAAGGTGGTAATTCTGGCTTTTGACAGATGGTCACATTAATATGATTGGACTATGTATATGCTTGAATCTATTTCCCTTGTACAACTGTTGTTAAATATTTTCTAAATATTTTGGAGAAGTTTTAATTGCTTCCGATTAAAATTTCAATTATTTAATAATAATATGATATGATATTTCTTACAAAGTAGTTAATAGGAAAATATTTTTATATTTGTGATCAATTCAAAGATTTCTGCATTTTAAATAATAATAATGATTGCTATTATTATTTATAAAATTATTATTATTTATAAATATATAAATGATAATCAGAAACTGGTACAATATTATAAAAAGTAATTTTAAGTGCTTTTCGGATAAATTAGCTTCATACTGAACAAAAGATGCATTAAAAAAGTATTATTTTTGTTTACAAAACAGGTTTAAAATTGCTTCTTTTTTTAATGTGCATGTTTTCATAACTATATAATTTTGAAAAAAAATCAAATGTTTAATTATTTAGCTGTTCTATTTAGACTTGTAGTGATCGGTAGAAATGCAATATATATATATACGTTACACATGGGACATTTATAAATGAATATGAAATATGAATAATTACAAAATCAAATGCTTAAATAGAATAACCTTAGACACAATTGATGATTATCAAACACAATAAATTTTCATAACTGAGTATTTAAATCCAACATTTATATTTCACTTTTATTGTAGATTAGATTTCGTGGAAAAGACTACGAAATCCTTATAAAATTTACTGCAAGATGTGCATCTGAAATTTTGGTGTATGATTATAATAATTATAAATATACATATGTAAATAAAGTGTATACATGCAGAAAATATATTTAAAAAAGGATACTAATGATATTCACAGACTTCCCAATCACTTTGCGCGTAACAAAAGTTAGTTAAAGAAACAATTATCAATTACAATTTATTAATTTGAGTTGGAACAAATCTGACTTAAATGAAGACTTATAGATGAAGCTACCAGAATCTTTTTATTGTGCTGGTGATTAATAGCCTTAACTTGAAATAGATTGACAGTTCACAGCATATGATTTTTTTATTTCAACAAGATATTAACTTAATAAGACATTAAACAGCTCATAATAATTAAATAACATTAATTAAAAAACGCATAAAGTTTAAGAATTAATCTACTTCTTTGAGGGTCCATAACAATTTATCAAAAATTTATGAGGATTTAGATTTACTATAGTGTTGAGAAAAATTGGTCTTCTTCTTAGCCTAACAACCTATTACAGGGTCTTTTCTGTCTCTACAGCACGCATTTTCTAGCCCAGTCTGTCCAGAACAACATTTTGCTAGTTCTTAGCTTTCAGTATCTTGAGGCCATTTTTAGTGTCAACGAGCCATCTTGTTGGTGGTCTTCCTCGGGCACGGGATCCTTCGGAGTTCTTAAGCGTTGGTATTCTGGTGGGATTTTTTTCCCGGTTTCTCCAGCCATGGTCAAGCCATCTTAGCCTGTTGCTTCTGATAGCCTGGGTAATCTGGGGCTGGTTATAAAGACTATACAATTCAAAATTACTATATCTGGTTCACCAGCAATCCTGTTCCTGTATAGACCCATAGATAATTCTTAATACCTTCTTTTCAAAGGGTTCCAGGGTTAGCTGTGTATCAATTTTTAATGTCCACATTTCGCTTGAATATAGCAACATGAGTTGTATGAGTGTATTGAAAATTCTCAGTTTTGTTTTTCTGCTGATAAGTTTAGATCTTAGTTACTTTTTCAACCCAAAAATGAGAAAGATTCTAAAGAATGAAATTCATACGATTTATTTTTATTTTTAATTTTTTAAATTTAGAAGTTTTTTACTGTTTTAAGTGCAAAAATTGTGCTTTATGATAATTAATTGATATATTTTAAATCAAATATGAGTTTTGATGATTTATCAATGGATATCCTTATTTCAAAGGACAATCATCTTTAATTGAAAGGACTGCGACTAATAATGTGTTGCAGAAATGTCTGATATTTCTGAAAAACGTAAGAGAAATTATATAAAAAAATAATAATGTCAAATGTCTTATAATAACTCCTATTTGATCTTTTAAATTTTTATTGCATTTGAACTAAAACGAAACCTTGAAACAGAACGGAATGTGTAGATTTATATCGATGAATAATTCAACTATTATTATTTGATTAGAATTTGAAAGGTAAAATTAAAGTAATCGCTTCAAGTAGCATATAAAATAAGTCGAATTCGTGAAACTAGCCAAAGGATAAAATGTTTAAACTCAATTGCTTATCATCATAAGTCTTATCAAAAACATTTCATAAAATATACACATTTTAAATAAAAAAATAAAAGGACTTTATGAATATGTGATAGGATACAGAAGTTGATTTATTTTTATCGGTATTGATAGAAAGGTATGCTGATATCTAGAGATTAGAATGATTCAATATTTTTCATTAAATGAAATTATACTTCTCTGCGTACAATTTAAATATGCATGAATTTAATATTTTTATTATTTAAATAAATATGTTTTTGATATTCAGTGCATGACAATCAAATTCAGTCACATGTTGAGATTTATTTGAAAATATTTCAACCGAGGAAAGAATAAAATTGAAATTTAAGGAAGTAATTTAGTTCTGATTACTTTACTTATTAAAAAATGTGGATAGAAGTAATATTAAATTTAGTACCAAAATTAATTTGAAGTCTTATGTAGATAACAATAAGATACCACAAGTTGAGTACTAAGTTTTGCATATCAGCACATGAATAGTCTTTCTTGTTAGATCTTCTAAGCATTTTAGAGTTAAAATTAGCATTACTTAAATTTGAAAAGCATCGAAAACTGAAGACTCTGCAAATATCATTTAAAAATGTTTTTTCTGTGCTTGAGTACGTCTTTTATATGTGAATCACTAAAATAAAATAATAAAATAATGTGTAGATCTATATAAAAGCGCAATTTATAGTATAAAATATACACTAAAATTTATTCCACTATAAATTCAAGTATGATACTTTTTAATATTTTTGTGTAAATAATTATTTGAAAAATCAGTTTTAAGAAACTACAAAAGTCCTTATTTTTAATTAAAATTTGACAAAAGAAAATAATAAATATTTTATGGAATAAAGAACTTGTTTTTAAATGGAGATCACCATTCCAAGAAAATGATTAATACGTCAGCAAATCAAATCCTACACATAAAATTAATGTATAAAAATTTACAATTTAATAGGAAATGAAAATAAAGTTCTTTACATCTTTTTTTTTTAAACCTAGAAACTAGATAAATTAAAAAATCCTCTTGGGTGAAAATTTCTAATGAAATAATTACCCAACATTTATTTTGACGAAAAAAATGATTTTTGAACATTAACTTACAGGTAATGCGCTTTGCCGCGATCAAAAGAGGCAAAGAAGCAAAAACACAAAAAGTAATTTTTTGAAAGTTTCATTTTTGTAAAATATTAATTATAAAAATTAAGTAAAAATCTTTTAAGATTTATACATATTTAATATTTTATTATCTAATAAAATCCCTTTAAACAAAAAAGTCACATTGTTTCCCTTAGTTTTGAAGTATATATTTGCAAATTATATTTAATTGTAAACTAGTATGTTATGTGATAAAAATGTCATATTTGTGAAATAACGTAAGATTTTAATGAGCCATAACGTTTGTTTATTAACTTTTATTTAAATAATATTTAAAAAGCTTATACTTAGCACTTAATTTGATTGTATTGGCAAATACTAAATACTAAACTGTAAATTTTGAAATTAAATATGTGCGCTATTTTTTCTTGAATAATTTGTGATGATTAATTAACATAAAATTGAAAGCCCTTTCTAAAAATATAAAATCACTGAAGTCTGTACTTTTGCGAAAGATGATGAATTAAGACTATAACTGTGTGTTTTTTACGACTTTTATTTGCTTACTTGTTAATACCTTTTTCAATTTTTTAACATTTTATAATTTTGAAAGATTAATTTTTTTTTCGAAAAATTTAATCATAAGTCATAGTTAAAAAGTTTTCTTTATCTAAATTATTTTAACCAGTAATTGAAACCTAAAATTTATGAATTAGATTTTTATGTAATCTATAAATTTAAGAAATTCAGGAAAAAAAATCTTTGATCTGTGTATTAATATGTGTTTTAGCCTCCCTCATTAGCATTAAGAGAAATAAAGACAAAAGTAATTTAATCCAAAATGCATTAATTTATTAATTTTGTGAAAGTGCTCTGTTTTTTTTAATATCATTGTTAATTAATGCATTAGAATGTGTTATTATGTATAGTAATAAATAGAACATGAAAGAATGTATGTATAAAATTTAAGTAAACTTATAATTAGTAAATCTAAAGACTAGTACAAATATAGTACAAATATACTAAAATAGTATATTTGTACTATATTTGTACTAGTCTGTAATATCTACATTTAATCTACATAAACTTATAATTAGTAAATCTAAAGACTAGTACAAATATACTAAAATAGTATATTTGTACTATATTTGTACTAGTTGTAATATCTACATTTTTTTAGTGCTTTATTTATTAAAATTTTTTTTATTTGTATTTATAGTATTTCATTTTACGAAATACTAAAAATGCAGAAACATGCATTTTTGTGTTTTTTTTTTCTTTTAAAAAGTCGAATAATCTATAGTACAAATATACTAAAATAGTATATTTGTACTTTTTTACAAATAATAAACCATTGAATGTCATTTATCAATTAAGAATAGATCACTCTTATTTTAAAATGTTTTACTTCAATTGGGGGGACAACATATCAAAAATATCATTAAAAATACTTGGAAAATAATTTATTAATTTTCTTTTACATTTACATTTTTCATGATCATTTATGGTACATTAATTGATTTAAAGGATAGTTTTAATATTTTAAGTGAAATGTTCTCAATTCTAGTTGTAAAATATAAAAATGTAACCCATATACTTAAAAATGTTAATAGTATACAGAATAACTGTTAATTATAACTGGTTGATATCGGTAATAATAACTGGTATGTACAATAACTGGTTGATATCGGTAATAATAACTGGTATGTACAATAACTGGTTGACAAAATATTTTAAATTTCATTGAAAGCAATGTCTTGAGAAGGTGTTAATGAAATCGTTTTCAGTTTTTTTTTTATTTAGGTACTTCTAGCATTAGAAAAAAATTATCAGCATTTAAAAAATTACAATCCTGAAGAAAATTTAATGTATAAAAATATCAAATTTAATAAGAAATGAAAATAAAGTTCTTTACATCTTTTTTTTTTTAAACCTAGAAACTAGATAAATTAAAAAATTCTCTTGGGTGAAAAATTCTAATGAAATAATTACCCAATATTTATTTTGACGAAGAAAATGATTTTTTAACATTAACTTACAGGTAATGCGCTTTGCCGCGATCAAAAGAGGCAAAGAAGCAAAAACACAAAAGTAATTTTTTGAAAGTTTCATTTTTGTCGTATAAAGGCTTAAAAGCGAAAAAAAAAGTGAACTGAATTCTAAGTTAAGCTTTCAATTTCATTTAAAGACTTAGGAAATTGCTTGGTTCTGCAAATTGAAAGAAATCATAATTATCGAGAAAAGATAAAATAATGATCAAAAATATTCAACATATTTCAAAATCCATTAACAATGAATTCAACATTGTTTCATTTTACGAAATACTAAAAATGCAGAAACATGTATTTTTGTGTTTTTTTTTTCTTTTAAAAAGTCGAATTAGTTTTATTTTTAAAAAAGAAAATAGGAAATCGCTTTAGAATAATTTTTGAAAAGTTAATTACATATTTTATTTAATAACAAAATTGTTTAATTTTGAATAAAGTTGAAATTGGGCGTACCTCAAGGGAATTTTAGAAACTAAATTAATTTCGGTACATTTTTTTAGTGCTTTGTTTATTGAAATTTTTTTTATTTGTATTTATAGTATAATTAAAAACTGTATATTTTTTACTTTTAATCGATTTTAATATTCATTTGAAAACATTAGATTTATTTATTTACATTATAAGTCAATAGGTTGAATGAAGTAATATCATCAAAGTTATTTTATTAAATTTCGTTTAAAATATATCTTTTAAAAAGTTAAATTTATATTGAAAAATGAACATATAGAATATAATAGATAACAATATTATTTTACATTAATAAACAAAATATTAAAAATTATTTCTCATAAATTTTACTTATTGAGTACTGAACGTGTATTCAAAAATGTTAGAATCAATTTTTAGCAAATCTTTGCTCTTTTAATGGTGTTTTACTACTTATGCTTACATACAAAACTTATAATGGTAAAAATAGCATACCTCTTTCTTTAAAAATTTCACGCATTAAGTATATAAAATTAATAAAATCAGAGAATGCAAAATACATTTTTGTTGTAAGTAACGAATTGTGCCAAAGTGTACCGTAATTTTGAAAGTTGTAGATACCACAAAAAATTAGATAAAGTGAGTAAACACAAAAAATATCGTAAACCTTTAGTAACGGACTGGCAATAATAAATAGATCCAGTTAAAACAAAGCCTAAATGAAAAAGCTGTACACATCACAATCAAAATTAACTATTTTGAGTTTGTGTATAACATAAATGAAATTACAAAATATCCTAAATATTTTTATAGAAATTTACTATTTAGCAAATGATATTTATACTTGCATTCATTTCAATATTAGATGTTTATTAAAAAGTCTGGTTTGGGTAAAATATTGAAATTGAATGATGTAAAAGTTATAAAATTAATGTAAAGAAATATGATGATTATCGGGGCTTCAAATTTCCATCTCTTAATATTTGAAACTCATAAAGAAAAAAATTTCTTAAAATAAAACAGAAATTGAGTTAGTTAAATACTCACCATAAATTTATCTACAAATATTAACGCATCTTTTTACATTGAAGCTTATTTAAGGAAGCATCTCTCCCCAAATATATTATGTAAAATACAATGACTTTAATTATTATATAATTATTTAAAGAAATTAAATAATTTATTTGTTTTTATAAGTACAATTTAAGAAAAATTAAGAAAATTTGTATTTTTAAGAAATTTTTTTCATACAATTACGAAATTAATTTATATATATAAATAAAATTTGAATTGTTTTTTTTTTTTAATAACGGAAATGAAACTGTCAACTTTGAATTTAATTTTCTTCTATGAAGTGAGTATTATCATCTATGCATCATGAGATAAGAAAAGTTAGTTCGGATTAAAATATTTCAATGATAAATGCAAACCACTCAGCTTTAAGTGGTGCCCATATCTAAGTAAACATAAATGTTAGGTGAATATTAAAATAGACACACACACACCTTGTTAATAATTTTCTTTTTGAAAGAAATGCATGTATTTTTACTATAACTATTACCCATCTGCATCAACAAATTATAATAATCCGTTTTATCCTTACAATTTGTAAGGATATTTATTTTGATAAATTTAAAATTTTCTGTTCCTAATATACATTTTTAATAAAATTTTGAATCTCCATGCTATAAAGTCCCAAGATACTCTTTAATCGAGAGGATGGCGACTCAAAGGACACAAATACACACATATACAAAAAATTATGGGAGGCGATGATACACACATATACAAAACGTATGGGAGACTATGATACACACATATACAAAACGTATGGGAGGCGATGATACACACATATACAAAACGTATGGGAGGCAATGATACACACATATACAAAACGTATGGGAGGCGATGATACACACATATACAAAACGTATGGGAGGCGATGATACACACATATACAAAACGTATGGGAGGCGATGATATACACATATACAAAACGTATGGGAGGCGATGATACACACATATACAAAACGTATGGGAGGCGATGATACACACATATACAAAACGTATGGGAGGCGATGATACACACATATACAAAACGTATGGGAGGCGATGATACACACATATACAAAACGTATGGGAGGCGATGATACACACATATACAAAACGTATGGGAGGCGATGATATACACATATACAAAACGTATGGGAGGCGATGATACACACATATACAAAACGTATGGGAGGAGATGATACACACATGTACAAAACGTATGGGAGGCGATGATGCACACATATACAAAACGTATGGGAGGAGATGATACACACATGTACAAAACGTATGGGAGGCGATTATACACACATGTACAAAACGTATGGGAGGCGATGATACACACATATACAAAACGAGGATGGCGATTCAAATGACACAAATACAGACCTATACAAAACGTATGGGAGGCGATGATACACACATATACAAAACGTATGGGAGGAGATGATACACACATATACAAAACGTATGGGAGGCGATGATACACACATATACAAAACGTATGGGAGGAGATGATACACACTTGTACAAAACGTATGGGAGGCGATGATGCACACATATACAAAACGTATGGGAGGAGATGATACACACATGTACAAAACGTATGGGAGGCGATGATACACACATATACAAAACGAGGATGGCGATTCAAATGACACAAATATAGACCTATACAAAACGTATGGGAGGCGATGATACACACATATACAAAACGTATGGGAGGAGATGATACACACATGTACAAAACGTATGGGAGGCGATGATACACACATGTACAAAACGTATGGGAGGCGATGATACACACATATACAAAACGTATGGGAGGCGATGATATACACATATACAAAACGTATGGGAGGCGATGATACACACATATACAAAATGTATGGGAGGAGATGATACACACATGTACAAAACGTATGGGAGGCGATGATGCACACATATACAAAACGTATGGGAGGAGATGATACACACATGTACAAAACGTATGGGAGGCGATGATGCACACATATACAAAACGTATGGGAGGCGATGATACACACATATACAAAACTTATGGGAGGCGATGATACACACATATACAAAACGTATGGGAGGCAATGATACACACATATACAAAACGTATGGGAGGCGATGATACACACATATAGAAAACGAGGATGGCGATTCAAAGTACACAAATGCACACATATACAAAACGAGGATTGCGATTCAAAGGATACAAATATACACTTATACAAAACTTAATATTTTTTCACATTTGTGTTAAATATATTTTGAATTAAATCATTTTTCTCTTAAATTGAATTTAGTCATTTATTTCTGCTGCGCTGTGATGATGGAATTAATTTAAATTTATTAATGCATATAAGCAGTCTTATGTTAAGATTCATACCAAATAGATCTGCGATTTATTTTCCCTTTTATATCAATATTTTGAATGAATAAATGATATATATGAAGAATTTAAACTTAACTTTGTTAAATGAAGATTTTTTTATCGTCAAAGATTGTAATTTATATGATAAATTATTTTAAATAGCAAATAATTTCTGAAATATAAAAATTCATCTAATTTTAAATCTTTTCATCAACTTGTTATTTAATATACACTGGATAAGCGAATAAATAAAACTTGCCTTTAGAGAATATACTTAAAAATTACTTAAATCTTTTATTTTTGTGATGTACTACATTGGAGATAAAATAGAAGAAATGCACACCCCTATCTTTTACTATCCAATCTACGTGGGAAAAGCAACACTCCGTTGTCACGTCCACGTCCATTAAGAGAAAATCCTGACTCCATGTGTGTTTGTATGTGTGAAGAGGTCTCTTGAAGAAAAAAAGAAAAAGTGTATCTATCGACCATTGTGTATGTATATATCTATATGCTGGTGAGGATGGCTTTTCTTTTCTCTTTCCTGCCCCATCAGACAGCAATACAAAACCTGTTAAAAAAGAAGCCACATTTACGGGGCGGCGCCTATAAAAATACCATACTTTAAAGGCTGAAATTGATGTCTGAGTGATCTTTGACTCATTGTAAACTGAGAATTGACTAAAGAAAGGATGAAAAGATTGAGTTTAGTGTTAAATTTCCATTCTCTTTTTGAAATAAATTTCTTATTTGTTTCTTTACTTAAAATTTAGTAAGATACTTCTAAGCAACCTAATTTAATATTTCAGCTTTTTAGTCAAAAAATATTTTAATTCATTGTAGAGAATTTATTTAGAATATGAATTTATCTATAGAACAAAATAATAGTAATAACATTTTTTTCTCCATTTAATTATTTCATAATGTATTGTTAATATCATGTTAATGACTTTGTTTTAGAAATTTCAAAATTATGATCTAATTAAAATGAATGTGGTGTGGTTTAAAATACAGAAGGTTACATTTGTGTTAGAATTTTGATTCTCTATACAGATTTAATTGGTATAATATAAATTATAAGATTCCACAAAAGATTTTTGAACTTTTTATTTGTCAGAGAGCATTAAAATAGTATTTTTCATTATCAATATTAGTATAAAGTAAAATTTTGTTTAATGATATTGAGCCAACGACCATTATACATACTTGTGGTATTGAGTGGCTGTTAGTTTTCTATTTGAAATAAGTCATCCCTCAGGTAAATACGCATTATTTTATTTACCTGCCAGTATTTTAAGTTACACATTTTTAAGATTACTAGCTTTTCGCTTCCATGTTTGTTTAAAGATAAGGTATATATGTTGTTTTAGAAAAATAAAATATCATTTACTAATATTTAATTAAAATTTATTATTATTAATTACTTTAAAATATCACTTACTAATATTTAATTTCATCATTTTTTCCCTTCCCCTTTACCATCACCGAAACTTCATTTTGTGTTATTCTTACTCTATATTTTATGAAAAGAATTTTCCCCTGTAACATTCCACGCCTTTCTCATATTTTATCAATGTTTCGATTGTGTCAATTAGATATATGACAAACATATATTTCTATATAATATTTAATATAAGCATTACTTAAAATATGTATTTCTTAGCATTTACTTGAGATGACCATTATCATCAGTGTAGGTTTAATTAGTTAAGCATTATTAAAAATTATGTAAATTTAAAATCCAAATTGAAAAAGGGAATTAATATATAACTTAAAATTATCTTTATATTAGAAATATATATTGTTTGATAATATTATTAACTGCTGCCCAACCTGTCTGGTGGTTAGAGTGTATGACTGCGTGTTAAGAGGTCCTGATTCGAATCCCAGTTGGAAAATGGATGTTTTTTCTCTCCCTATTTATCGTGTTTTTGTCTTTTCCTTGTATAAATGGGTTGTGAATAGTTGCCTACCCTATAAACGGGTACCTATGGCATGTATGTACAGAAGAAGTCAGATGCACAACTAAATATGGTTCTGCTAGAAAAGTGGAGCAATGCACCCCATAATGCCAGCCTAGATGTCACACTACCACAATAGCATATTTTAAACAATGGTAGTCTCTGTTTTGAAAGCTTAGTAGCAAAAAACTTAAAAAATATGATGGTCTCAGTAATGAAACTTTATCCATAAATTATTATTAGTTAAATCTTGAATCAATATTTTTAGTTTCCTATTCCAAAAATTGATGAAATGGACTTTATATAATATTTTTCAATTTGAATCCACAGCTCTCAATCATGTTTCCTTGAAATAATTTTTTTTTCATAAAAAGTACTCTCTATTAATAATTATGCTACTAAATTCACTTTCAGCGAGGGAATTTTGATTTTGTTTTAGCAGCAAAATAGGCACTTACCACTCCATTTTTTCCCATCTTCTTCATACGTCTGTAATAAAACTTTCAGATAAGTGTTTATTTAAAGCGAAAATTTTCAAATATATTTTGTTTTTACTCAACCTTCTTACAGTTTTGATGCCTCCCTAATTACTAATATTTTTACAAAAGTTATCAAACACTAATAAAAATAGACTCTTCATTCATTTTGGGAACTGTTGATTTTAATCGGTGTCAGTTTGTTCTGACTAGGGTTTGAGGTACTTTTATATGTTTAAACATAAAAATGTTGAAAATATTTATTTATTAATTGTGATAAATATTTGATTAAATCAATTTTATTAAGACTATTTTTGGAATCAAATTGTAATTTTTTTTCACCTACTGTTTAAATTTTCTTATATTTTTTAAAAAGTTGTAAAATTACATTAAATTTTTAAAAAATACTTTCAGAGTCAAAATTTATTCTGAAGAGTTTGCTTATGTGATAAGCTACCAGATGACAAAAATTTATTGATGACAAAGCAACTTTATTTTCATGTTTATGAAAAAAACGTCTATTTTATGTTTTTGACAGAAAATTAAGTTTAATTTGTAAATTTAAATTAAAGCATAAAGTTCCTGGCAATATATATGTAAGATTATAATCTTGTGTAATTTGTGTTAAGTAATTGTGGAATAGTAAATGACAATTTAATATTTTTTTGTGCATTATGTATAATGAAATGCTGATTTGCAATGTAAATGATGTGTTAATTTATAATTTTGTTTTAATTTGTGTTAAATAATGTGTTAGCTTGTAATGGAACTATATTTCTCTGGAACTATATTTCGGAATATAAAAATGAATTTGTGGCATAAACTCTAATGTATATTTAAAAATAATACCTATAGTGGAGATAAAACTAGTTTTGAGTTACTTAAACTAATTATATATATATATATATATATATGTGTGTGTGTGTATGTATATATATATATGTGTGAGTGTGTATATATATATATATATATATATATATATATATATATATATATATATATATATATATATATATATATATATATATATATATATATATATATATATATATATATATATAAGAAATTACTTTGTATATAAGAAATTACTTTTCGTGCCCATAATATCGTGGGCACGTTAAAGTCAAAATGAAGTAAGTCCTCCAAACTTTCTAGCGCTTATTTTTTTATCCATATTTATGACATAGAAATCATCGCTTTTTTAGTTTGCAAATCAGAAATCATCATGACACTTATTCTTTTAGATTTACATCCTTGTAAAGATTTAAAATTAAATTTAAAAATAACGAGTTTATTAAATAAATTGTATTTTGAACTTTCTGTTAAAGTTGCTCGATATAAAATTTTTAGAAAATTTTTTATTATATATATATATATATATATATATATATATATATATATATATATATATATATATATATATATATATATATATATATATATATATATATATATATATATATATATATATTTCCACAACTCATTGGCATACTTTTTTCCAAATAGAGAATCAAAAAAAATTTAAGTCGAGCAACTTTAACAGAAAGTTCAAAATACAATTTATTTAAAAAACTCGTTATTTTTAAATTTAATTTTAAATCTTTACAGGGATGTAAATCTAAGAGAACAAGTGTTATGATGATTTCTGATTTGCAAACTAAAAAAGCGATGATTTCTAAGTAATATGGATAAAAAAAGTAAGCGCTAGAAAGTTTGGAGGACTTACTTCATTTTGACTTTAAAGGGGCACGATGTTATGGGCATGAAAAGTAATTTCTTGAGAAATAAAACGTATTTTATGTTTTATGTAAGATTTTAGAAGGGTATTTTTTTTTCACTTTTCCCTTAAGTGTTTTTCGAACATGCCTGCCGGCTGATACCTAACTTTTTAACTCTTCTTTATTTTACATATTGTTTAAATCCTTTATTTTGTCTGTACTATTATGCCTCAATATTGCGTCAAAAAAGATGAGATTAATTTTTTCCTGACTATTTGTGAGCCCCTTTTGTAATCGTTCTTAAAGAATTTTGCTGTTTTATCAATTTCCGAAGATTTAATACGCTTTTATACATTTTTTTGAAGGCATTCAAAAAAGGATTTTTTTTTATACTTCAATAAATAAAAAGATAAACAAAAAGCTTATAACAATAGTTCGTCTAGAATGTTACATTCTTTAAAATCACATGTAATGGATTCAAAATTTATATTTTAAAAATTAAAGATTTTATTTTTTATTTTAAGTAAACTAATTTTAAATTGTTAAAATATATATATATAGTCTTGCAAAAAATTAAGAAATATTTCTCATTTAAAAAAAAAAACTAAGAAAAAAACTATTTATTAAAATAACTTAATTTATTGAAGTAATTAAAATTATCTTTTATTTTGTGTTATTATATATTTATTACAATAGTTATAATTACTATTGGATTTACAGAAAAAGAGTTTGTAAAATAGTATCAGTAATAAAGAAATATGCAAATCTACATCAGCCTAAAAAATATCACAATATGCATATAAACGGAAGTGAAATGAAGTAGACAGAAAATGTCTGTGAGAACGCTCGTGTGAACAGATATTAAATAAATGTTTTAGTTAAATTAAAATTTTGCCTTTTTCTTCAAATTTTTCAAATATATATTTTTTCTGTATTTTCTAAACACAGAGCTTTTTTTTAAAAAAAGTTATGTGTAAAATAGAACTTGAAATATCCTCATGATATATTACTGTTATCAAACTATAATTTGTATAAATCTTCATTTAAAAATAATTTAAATTTTTTTATTTATTTGTTCATATCTTTCACTTTTTCCATACAGTCATGACACCTGACTTGGAAAATTATGGCTGCGTATAAAAATTCGTTCCTTTGTTTTTTCTTATATAAAGTATTTAAATACTTTTGGTCGTACAGCTATTTTAATTTCCTTTTTTTAAAACCTGGTAATGCCTTAAATATTTGGTAAATATCAATATTTATATTAGTTTCTTATTTAATAAGTTTTCAATTTTTTTTATTTTATACTTTCAAATGTTATACCAATAACAGTAAGTAAAAATATCCGATTAACAGGAATTTTGTGGTTTATTAAGAACTTGGTAATATATCTTCATAAGTCAGTAATTATAGCTCATTCTTTATTTATTACAATAATTATAATTACTGTTAGATTTACAGAAAAATAATTTTAAAAATAATTTCAGTAATAAAGAAATATGCAAAACTACATCGGCCTAAAAAATACCACAATATACATATAAACGAAAGTAAACTGAAACAGAGAGAAACTGTCTGTAAGAACGCTCGTGAACTGATATTAAATAAATATTTGTTCCATTAATATAAAATCTGATTATGATTGATGTTATAAAAACTGGAGTTCATGGGGAGTTTTCATGAGTTAATAAAAAGTTTTACTAAATGTTAAGTTTGGAGTTTATGCCTTTTCAAGTGGTCGTTTTACTGAAAAGTCTTAGAACTCTAGTTTTGCCGCTACCGTCGCTATCAGATACTTATAATTTTCCCTTCCAGTTTCTTGAAAGGATATTTCAAATAAAAAAGCCTTCCAGATGAGTAGAAAAGATAAAACACAGTTGCGGGTGAAAAAGCTACCGAATTTTCAATTCATATGACCGCAGAGAATTTAGCGCAGTACTCGAAAATAAAGGAGGCGATATTAAAATCGTTTCAAAGTTCTCCCTAAGATGTTTTAAATGACTTTAACAGAGCTCAGAGGGCTTAGAGACGAAACTTATATTCAGTTTGCATTGAGGTTGAGTGCAACTTTTGATTATTATTGCCAATCGCGAGAAATTAGTGACTTTAAAGGCTTATGTTATTTGGTGGTTTCAGATAAATTATTCAGCTCTTTGGGTAAGGAACAACAGTTGCATGTGGGAATGGAACAGGAATAAAAATGGTACAAGCTCTACGACATGTCTAAGTGTATAGATATTTATGTCTCGTCCTGTCGCAATAGAGATACTGAGACTGGGTCATGTACTCATGAGACTGGGAATGGAGCAAAAAGAGGATACACGTTTCATAAAGCAAATTATGTTTCTAAAACTTTTGTGTCTGAGGTTAAAACTCCAAAATGCGTTATGTGCAAAACTGATTCTCATTATCTGAGTCAATGACCCGGATTTAAAAAACTGTCAGCTACAGTTTTTTAAATCCGGGTCATTTATTTAATAGGGAAAGAAAGAATTGATGTTATACAGGAAAATAAGTTGTGCTACAAAATTGTTCCTCTCATCACAACGTCTCTTCATGTTGGTTTAAGCTACAATGCGGAGTTTGCAAAAAGAAACACCATACTTATTTAAATTTTACTGAAAATTTGCATGATTATCGACCTTACAGCAGTTGATGAGAATCCTCTACTGCAAAGAGCAACAATTGGGGAACCCTGTGATTGGATATTTAATCCAAAGGAAAATATTCAGACTTAACTAAAAACTTTCGTTGCGATAAATGCTAAGGAACTAAATTCTAAATTGGTTTTGTTAAGTACCGCTTTTATACGAGTGGAAGATTAGTTTGGGAATCACCACACTGCCAAGATTTATTAGATAATGAGGGTCTGTCGTAATTTGTATCTAAACAAAGTGTGAAAAAATTAAATTTAAAACTAAATAAATATAAAATCGTGATTTCTGTGGATTGAATAATTCTACTTTTGTTGTAGATACCTCAATGAAAACCAAAATTTCTTATTGCGATGGTAGCTATGAACGAGTTATAGGACTGCTAATCATTCCACACATAACGGATTTTACTCGCATGCTACATTTTTAAATAAGTAATCTAGAAATAGAAAACACAAAGTTGGCAGATGAAAATTTTAATAAACCAGTGGAAACCTCGGTGTTTGGTTTCTCGTGTGAGGTATGTGTGGAAGTTAATAGCAGTTCATTGTAGTTTAGTTTCGGAAGAGCTAGATAAAAGCGTGAGAAACTTTTGGAAAATCGAACAATTTGAATTAGAAGGAGATCCCGGCGAGGAAGCATTTTTATGAGAATCATTTTGTTAAAATTCACTATAGAGAAGAACAAAGCAAATATGGGGTTAGTCTTTTAATGTATGAGGATGTAAAATAGGGAGCTTTAAATTTTATGGCAAATGAAAGGTATTGTCTGTTAAGAAGATTAGGTAAAAATAAGGAACTAACTGAACATTACCGGGAATTTTTAGATGAAGACGACGTTTTGGTCTCATGGATGTGATGAAGAAATACTATTAAGTAATTAATGCTTCGTTAATAGCGTTTTGAGACCAGAAAGAACTTTAACTAAGCTTCGCGTAGGATTTAATGCTTCTGCTATAACATCTTCAGGGTATTCGTAAAATGAATTTTTAAAAACTGGAATGATTCCACAGGAGAATCTATTCTCTATTTTAAAGAGTTTCAGAAAACATAGAATTATAAGGACTGCTGATGTGGTTAAAATATATCGCCAGGTATGGATAAAACCTTTGGAAACTAATCTACCATGTATTCTTTGAAAGGATAGAGATAGTAAGATAAGTGTATAAATTAATCAAGGTCACCTACGGTACAAAGTCGACACCATACCAAAGTGCTTAAGCAACTGTGTATCCGCGAAGAAGAACGGTTTCCCGTGGCAGTAAAGGCCACAAAAAAGGATTTCTACGCGTCGATGATATTCTAACTGGTGCTGATGATTCAGAAGTTTCGTACGATCTTCAGAAACAGCTGATTAACCTATTGACAGCTGGAAGTATGGGTGAATTATAAAAACGAACTTACCAATGTGTCTTCAGTAAACCCTAAAGCATCTAGTGTTGACGAAGAATATGCGAGAGAACTGAGAAAACATTCTCAGCCAGAGGTTAAGGATAAATTAACATTTCTTGATTCTTATTCATGATTATATTTTTAATATAGCTAATTCTTATGTTAAGCTAATTAGAATGTTTGCGTTTGTGTTTAGATTAATTGTAAAGGCAGAGTTCGTTGCGTTCCCCTTTAAATGGGTGAACTGGAGAAAGCCAAGAAAGTTATATTAAGGATAGCTGAGGTCCAACATTTCTCTAAAGGGTTAAGGCTTTCACCAGATCAAAAAACTTTAAAAGAGTCAAATCTCAATAATTTGTCTCATTGGTGGAGGACTCGGGAACTCTGAGCAACCTTTTGATGCAAAACATCCTATCCTGTTGTAAAAATGTCACAAGTTGACAGAAAGGGTTTTTAGATATTATCACCTCAGAAATTTACATTATAATCCTCAAAAGTTATTACATAGTGTGCGTCAAGGATATTGAGCCATAAGCTGCCGGGGTACGGTAAAGCGTATTGTACATGTCTCTTACATGCCTTACAATGAATTCAAGAAAAAGTAATCAGATTATAACAAACTTGTCTAAAGATAAAATGATGAAGAGTCAGCCGTTTTTAAAAACTGGATTAGATCTGGGTAGACCTTTTTGATAAGGTTTAAAAATCAAAGAAAGGGTGTATATCAAAAGGTTTTTGTTTGCATATTGTATGTTCAATTACTAATGCATCTCGAAGTATTAAGTAACTTAACAGCTAAAGCATTGATTGCTTGTTTGAAAAGGTTTCTAAGTCGAAGAGGTTTACCTTCGAAATTACTGTCGGATAATGCAAAAAACTGTTGTAAGTCTGCAACGGAAATAAAAAAAAG
The DNA here is from genome assembly GCA_030067965.1 of Latrodectus elegans. NCBI lineage: Eukaryota > Metazoa > Arthropoda > Arachnida > Araneae > Theridiidae > Latrodectus > Latrodectus elegans. The sequence goes on along the minus strand of CM057818.1, from coordinate 45,446,218 downwards.
TTCCTTGTAACTTATTCAAACTGGAACAAGTGAGTGATTACTTGTATTATCAGGGAATTTCATAGGATTTTATTTCACCTCAATCTCCTAATTTCACAGGACTGTGGGAAGCTAGTGTCAAGAAATATAAAACATTTGAAACGTTGTGTTGGAGAACATACACCTACTTTTGAGGAGATCCTTATAACAGCTACTCAAATAGAGGCTAGGTTGAATAGTCACCCTTTAACCCCAATATCTTATGGTCCGAACGATTTTTCGGTTTTGACAGTTGGCCACTTTTTAATTGGTAAACCATTGCATTAGTAACTGAACATACAATATGCCTTGCCTCAGTCGGTTGTGTTGGAAATTTCAAACAATCTTTGAATCTGTTGGCAGTTTACTAGCAAATCATCTCTGACTGTATATCTATATAATCTGAAACAGGTCACGTCATTAGCTTTCCAGTTTGCAACAGAGATCTAAATGTAAGTTTGACATTAGGCAAGGATTGGCCAGGCACTTTTGCGTTATTAAAGTAAAATGGATTGTCAATGTGGACTTAGAAAAAATTGGTAGAGTTAGTAGCGTGGAAAGGATGATAAGGTGAGAGTTGTAGAAGCAAAGACACCAATAACTAATTATAGGAGAGGTATCTCAAATACATATATTTAATCAGTTTATGATAACCGAGTGTAAATTATATTTTTCTTTCCAATAATTTTGTATCCATATATATATATATATATATATATATATATATATATATATATATATATATATATATATATATATATATATATATATATATATATATATATATATATATATATATATATATATATATATATATATATGAGTGTTATATACTCTGAAATTTTTGAGATACGTGCAGACGAGAATTTAAAAAATAAAAATAACGGTTTAATTTTAAAATACAAAGTATTTTAACGCAGAAGACAATTTTTTACTGACTTACTTCAACTTGTTTAGCGTAGAATAAATTTTAAACAGAAAAGAAAATGGAGTTGATGCCAGAACATTTTTCCGCTATGATTTTCTACGATTTTAAAGCAGGATTAAATCAAGAAGAATGGATTCAACGGTTGCAATTAGCCGCATCATTTCTAAAATTGTAACAGATGATGAAACGAACATACCATTTTTTGATGTTCCAACACGCCAAGAAAGTAAAGAATGGGTCTTTAAAGATGATCCCACGTTGACAATGGTGAAAAAACAACGCGCACTGAAGAAAGTGATGTATGCCGTTTTCTTCAGAAGTACGGGATTGGTCAAAGCCATCAAGTTGGAAGGACAGAAGACAGTAACAGCAAACTGGTATGCCACTGAATGTCTTCCAGAAATTCTAGAAGAACTTAAAATTAGGGGACTAATGCTTCACAATGACAATGCATCTTCAAATACAGCCGGATCAACAGTTGAGTTTCTTAAACAAAAACAAATTAAAGTGATCAAACATCCGTCGTATTCACCTGATCTAGCTATGTGCGACTTTTGGTTATTCTTTAATCTAAAAAAGAACTTACGTGGACGTCGTTTTCATTCAGAAGAAGAGACTGATGTGGCTATAAATGCATTTTTTCATCTATTCCAAGAAATGAATGGCTTGATGCATTTAATCTGTGGAAAATTCGTCTGAGAAAGTGCATTGATGCTGGAAGAGACTACTTTGAACACACCTTAAATTTTGTAAGTATAACTTTAAAAACCTAGTTGTATCTCAAAAATTTCAGACTGACCCTCGTTATGCTGAAGAAATCGTTTTACAATGTACCATCTGCAAACAGATGAGTTAACAAACAATTAATCATCTGCAAACAAATGAATCCTTAAATTTTATACACGTATTTATATTTATTATGGTACAAATTAAAATGCAAAATTATCAGGTTTATTTTATTCAGTGAATAAAATTGTAAATATTATTTATGATGATTCATGCGTTCATTCTAATTTAATACTTTTCTAAATGTGATGTAAATGTTAATAAATTCACTGAGTATGAAAGAAATTCAAACATTCACAAATGAAAAAAAAAGTTTTTTTTTGTATTTTATTTTCCCTTGAATTTGTGTTTTTTAATTAAAAATTCATTCCGTCAACTATTTATGAAGAGCCAAAACTGTGAGGCTTTTATCAAAATTTTACCTTAATTAATAATTTATAATATCAAAAGGGTGAATTTTTCCTAATAAAATTCTTAATAATTTTTCTCCAAACTGGCACAAGTTTTTGCCATTATGATTCATTTATTTACTACTCCACATTTTTAGTTCAATTAATCATTTTCTCACGCTTTTCAATTTTTCATTTATATAAGAATTAAATTTAAAAATTAAAATATTGATAATAATAAAACAAAATTAGACTTAAATTTACTATATTAGAAATTTTTTTTAAAAGTTTACAATACTAGAGTTTCAGACAAAAACAATTTTTTGTTCAAAATGTTATCTTTTACATTACCTAGATTTTTATTTTCTGTAATCCAGAGCATTTTAATTATAGGAAAAACGTAACATATAAAAAACTAAAAGGCAGAAACATTTTTAAAAATTTATTTTTTTAAATAATTATTTGTCTTTATATTTAAGATCCACATTAAAAATATTTTAGAGAAAAGCATTCACGAGATGAAAAAAAATGAGAGAGTAATTATTAAAATTTTTTTATTCAGAAAAGGGAGAATCAGTGCAAAAAGTTACCTTATTTTAAATCTTTTTTTTTTTCTTCACAAAGTTGTTGGGCGATTGTTCTTTTTTTCATCTCTATATATTCATATCTTGCTCTTAATTTGAAACTGTCTTCTATAAGTGCTTAAGAAATTTGTACGTATAAAAATTATGCTTTATTATAGAAATACAAAAAGAATAAAATATATATATACAATTTTAGTTTAAAAAAATGCTAGGGTTTACAAAACCAAATTCTAATGTATTTTGTTAAATTTTAAAACTTGTTCTTTTAAAATTCTTTTCAGAACTAAAATGTCATGAAATATTTTAGAATATTTCAAGGTTACTGTTTGAATTTAAATTCTTATAATTTGTAATATTGATGAATAATTCACGTTGAAAATCTTAGTATCATTGAAAATCATTTGCATAAATTTAAAAAAATAGTTGTAAGACCACAATATTTTAATAAAACATTTGCTCTCATGGTAAGATACAGTAATAATATCTGCTAATTCAATTTCTTACTCTATAAACACTATCATTTTTATTGTGATTAAAAATATAAGTTTTAATTAAAATGAACTAAATAAAATTATAATTTTAAATATAGAGGAAATTTCGATCGTGTATATTATTTTTGATTATTTAAAAAGGTAAATATGATTTTTTAATATTACAAAAAAGAAAAATAATCGGAAATTTAATATAATCATCACACATTGCATTAGTAAAATAATATACAATATTTAGTAAAATATTGATATACAATATTTAGTAAAATTACTAAATATTGTATATCAAAAATATAGTATATATACTAATATAAAATATTTAATAAAATTTTATTATATAAAATATAACAAAATTTTACTAAGTATTGAGATAATTTGTTTAACAAAAATACTTCTATTTTGTGGTAAAAATTCCAAACTAAGTACAGTATAATTTTTTTACTTCAAATTATATGTTATTGAATATTTTAAATATAAATGTATTTAAACACTAGAGATTTCTCTATTGTATTAAAGTAATAAATATAAATTTTTCAGTTTCTCTCTCTCTCAGTTTTCTATTTTATCTTTTAATTTTATTACCTTTTATTAAAAAGTTTAGACCAATATAAAATATTAACTTTTTGTAGTAGATAAGTGGCTGTCAATTTCTGTGCGTGTTTGTCTTGCTACATTATTATAGGATTTTTAAATTTAATCTAAATAAATATGTTATTTGTAGACAAAAATATGAAATACTAATATTTTATTGATAACTTTAAAAACCCATGATACTTTCTTACTACATTGTAAGACACTTGTTGTTATTTTCGTATTATAGGCTGACAAATTGGGGTGCGCTGCTCCATTTTTCCAACTGAACCGTATTTGGTGTGGAATCCGACTTTTTCCGTACACATAAATGTCACAGGGACCCTTTTATAGGGTAGGCAACCATTCACGCCTCATTCACACAAGAATTATGTGTAAGAAAAGGACAAAGACAGGATTAATAGGAAGAGAAAGTACATCCATGCCTCAACCAGGATTCGAACCCAGGACCTCCCTATCGGTAGTCTGGCACGCTGACCACTAGACAAGTTGGCCGGCATTGTAATGTTGTTAAGATATTAAGTACACTAGAGAGAGTTAGTAGTAAAATATATATTTCTATATGTAAAAATTGAATTTTTCTGACACGCATATATTTTCCGGAAATCACTGTGCTACTTAAAAATCTGACTCACGAAAGTGATATTTCCTCATATATTGGCTATTGACAAATATATTTTCTATTCAGAATAGAAATTTTTTAACGTGCAATTTTTTTTGTTAGAAATCACTTATTTTTATTTTTAAATACAGAATATAATACAAGTAGTCTAAGCAAATATTCAACTTTATAGTATTTTGCGACTTTTGATTTAAAAAAAAAAAAAAAAAACAATTTCTCCTTATATAGTATCCTTATCCTGGTAACACATATTATGAGAAAATATTTCTGTAAGTTAAAGTGGATTAATTTTTAAAATCTAATTTTTAAACTTAATTTATAAAATTTATCTAATACTATAAGGAAAATTCTTAATGGATTTGATAGTCTTAGACGTATGAGGCAACTTCTTGACACCTAACTCAATACAACAAACTGTAATTTTTATAAATAAACAAAAAAATAAAATTTCCAGATAACTTCAGCTAAGGGTGCATAAACGGTAAAACCTCATTATCTCTGAGGCACGCTTAATTCTTGTCCTACTAAGCATCAAAATCATGTTCTTGAATTCATTGAAACTAAGTAAGATTATTAAAGCAAATTGTTTAAGCACAAAAATCAACCTTTTTCTAAAATATTTATTTTTGATAAAGAGCTTTTCAATAAATCATTTAATATAGCAGTTCAGATTGTTTCAGTATATAATAAACAAGATTCCTAATTAATTTACATAAAATTTACAAAGATTTTGATATTTTGGTTCTAAAAATCATACTAATTTATTTCCATAAAAAATTGCATGTTTTGTAAAAGTCCAAATAATTATTACGTCATTATAAAATAATTTTAGTCTATAATTGTTCAGAAATGTCTTTCAATTATGTAAGTCGATCGTTTGAATACACATGGCAATTCCGAATAAATAACAATTTTTTTTACTTTTACTAACGGGGTTGACGAACCTTCACTTGGGTGACAAACCCTACCCCTCAACAAGGCTAGAAATTGCTACTCATTTGTCGTTACACAGCGGGCACCTGTGAACCAAGTCACCGAATCGAGTAGCGTTACCCGCGGCATACCACCACAAACCCGTTTATAGGGTGAACCACATTCATACACCATAACAGAAGAGAAAGGACAGAGAAAGAAAGTAACATCCATGTCCGAACCGAGATTTGCACCCGGGACCAATAGCTCAGGAGTAAGAAACCCAAACCATTCAGCCATCGGTCGGCTTAACAGCAAATTATAGTTGCTCAAAAAATATTCAGCTGCGAAAACTAAGCTTTTGAACACTTATAGCAATTCCCATATTTAATACTTCTAACTACATGAAAATAATCTCTCATAATTCCAAAGTCTCTCATAATTTGATAGAATTATGAGAGACTTTGGAAAAACTGACTGCAAAGAATTATTAAAATTTCAGCAGAGGAAATAGTATAGTTGTTTCGTTTATACGAATTGTATCTTAAGCATTTGTGTGTATTTTATGCAAGATTACAACTTGCGAACCTTCTTCTTAGATAAATTGTTGAAAAGTTTATCGACCGAATCTGTAATGCATTCAAATCAGAATAAAAGTTTTAACTTAGTAGCGTTATTTTTAGGTTTTAAAATTAGGAATAAAAAACGGACATTTCTTCCAGTTTTCTATATCTAGGGCACTTATTGCAAGGAAAAATGAATTTTGTGCCATTACAGACCAAATCTTCCTGGTACACATTACCCTTATGGGTAATGCACTTTCAAGTGCAGCAATTACTTTAAGTGGTGTCACGTAAACTGCTTTAATAAGGTACGCTAGCAAAGAGGTATTAAAGGAAAGGAAATAAAAAACTGTGATAATTTTTAATGGGGCTCTTATATCCTTAATTTGCTTATTCAATAGAAAGGTGGGATCGCTTTTGAACTTGATAAATACACCCCTGGGTATCACTACGCAGATGATGAGAAGATTATGAGAGATGGAATATAATCATTTGCTGTGTAATTCTATTGGAAACTTCTATCTTCAATTTCAATCAAGAATTGGAAAATAGAACGAAAAATTTTATTAGTGCTTTTTTCGATGGCAAGGAGATAAAAATGAAATATTTGTATTTATTTATAAGTTAAAAGAGCAAACAATGGTGTCTCTACCGAACGATTGTTTTGTCTTCAAGTAAGGAATATAATTTAAAGTCTTAATTAGTTAAAATCTCCTTCAAAGTGAATTTTACTGTCAAATGCATTGATGTCTAATGGAATAATAGTAACTTGAAAAATCTCTGCTTGTTTATAAAAACTTCCGGATCTTTACTTAACTTAAAAAAATGCTAAGTGTTATTCAGTATAGATGATATTTCAAAAGTTTTTAAAGCAGTTACTCTTTCAATAACTTTCGTTTTCAAGTTTTTCTTATCAAGATACGTAGAGTGGAAAAGTAGTTTTATATTAAATAGCATCATAACTATTTTTATGGCAAAAAATGATAAAAAAAATTGTAGTAAATATGGTATTTTATGCTGATAATTTTGAAATTAAATTCTTATGAATTGTTTTAGAAATCAAGATAATAACTGTATTTTAATCTGAAATATTTTTTCAGAATATTTAAATTATATTCAACTAAATTGAGAGACAGAGAGAGAGAGAAAAGTTACAAATTCTGTATTATTTAGCAAGAAAAGAGAGAGTGTGTGTTAGAGAGAGAGAGAGTATTCTTTCTGTATATTTATACATTATACAAGCTCGAATGCTATTATGCTCGAATATCAAATTTTTCAATATAAAAGGAAAAATATTATGTTCTTTTTATAATATCGAATATTTGATGTATTTAATCTCAATCTCAAAGAATCTAGATAATCACAAATCGAACAATATGTATTTTAATTTAAGATGCAAAATTTCTTCTTTACTATAAGTGCTTTGTTGTTATCTTGTGTCAACAAAGAGGGCACTAAGGGGTGCGCTGCTCCACTTTTCCAACTGAACCATATTTTGATGTGGAGTCCGAATTTCTCAGTACACTCACAAACCATAGGTATCCGTTTATAGGGTAGGCAACCATTCACAACCCATTCATACTCAGAAATGACAAAGAAAGGATAGACAGAGAAAAAAAGTACATCCTCGCCCGATCTGATTTGATCCCAGGACCTCCCAATCCGCAGACAAGCGTGCTGAACACTAAACAGAGTAAGCGGCAATAAAAGTACTTTTATTTGGAAATATAATAAAAAATTACAATGAGAGTTTTTTTCTAGAATTAGCAAAGAATCATTTTATTTAGAATTAGCAAAGTTACTGGTTTGTATAAAACTCTACTTATTTATTCGAAAGATTATTTTCTTTTAGAGTAAATGGTGGTATTGTATAAATTTATACAACTACAGGACTATATAAAGATTCGGATTTCATCAATGATAATGTTTTCGAAAACATTTTAAGTAAAACGACAAATATTTTTAAATATAATGTTTCAAATACACCATTAAAGTGTTGGCACAATTTTGATTAAAGTATTCGGTCGATGTTATTAATGTGTATCACATCTGCTATTCAATTAAAACCAAATCTTGATTCTTGTGCTGGTTACACTAGTTTTGTGATAAGCAATATTTAAAAAAAAAACAACTAATTTAATTGCACTAACAATGGTGATTTCTTATTGTTCTTAAATGTGAATGTAGTTGTATCATGAGATCCTAAAGCAATATTTATAACTTTTTTTTTTAAAATCTTTTCCACTTATATCCTACTTAAAAGCTGAAAATATAAATATGATGCTAAAATACTTTTCCTTCGTATAGCTTGACTTTTGAGTAAATCGATGATTTTAGTAAAACTGGATAAAATAAAAACTTGATTAAATGATACTTTTAATAGTTTAATACTTATGATATTTTGAATACTCTTTTTGAGTATAATGGTACTGAGAATGGCAAAATAAATTCCCAGAAATCCTCTGAATATTGATAGTGTCTTTCTGCTACAAAGCATCATTTACAGAATACTTTTGATTTGAAATTATAATAAAATCTCTCAACCATCATTAATCTTCTTAAGATTTCCATAGTTTACAACAACACTTTTGAAAAATTTTATTGACTTTAAAAAATTTCTTTCATTATAATTATTTTATAGTATTAAACACGATATTTATCTAAAGATAAACTGATATATTTATTCTACATGTAAGATTCCACCAATAGATTAGATCCGGCCAACTTGTCTAGTGGTCAGTGTGTCTGACTACGGATAGGCAGGTCCTGGGTTTGAATCCCGGCTGAAGCATGGATATACTTTCTCTCTCTCTATCCTGTCTTTGTCCTTGCCTTGTGTGTGAATGAGGTGTGAATGGTTGCCTACCCCATAAATGGGTCCTTATTGCATGTGTGTGTATTGAAGAAGTCAGACTCCCCATCAAATACGGTTAAGTTGAAAAAGGGAGCAGCGCACCCCAATTTGCCAGACTACCTGGCATATTAAAACAACAACAACAACCAATAGATTTAGAAAGGTAAACTAAAAATCAAAAGAATATTTTATAGGAAAATAAAAAGGTAATTATATACATTCTTTATTTGATTTGTAATTTTTATTTCCAATTTTATTTTATTTATATTCAAAATTCAAAAACTTCGTAGTTTATTTGTGATAAATCAATGAAAATATAAGTAAGCAAAGTAGCAATCTAGAAAATAGTTCTCGACTGAATCAGTTTGGATGCGAAAAAAAAAATCAATATTAATATTGGAAATGGGCTTCTCCAATTAGGTATGCAAAAAACGAAAAAAGAGGCTGGAGAAGTATTCTTGTCGAAATTCTTTTGATATAATTTTTTCCCCCTTAAATGAAGTAAAAATATTTTACTTTGCGAATGATCCCTGAAGGAAAAAATCTTTTCATGTAAGAATAAAAAAAAAAAAAAAGAATATTTCAGCAAAAGGATTCTGAAAAGCTGCACTTAATATTTTCGTCATGCTCGGAGCATTGTTAACAGAAAAGATTTAATTGAATTTTTGATCGAGATGAAAGCATTCACTTTTATCTCCGTTTATTTCATTTTTTTTGGCAGTGAAAGTTTTCCGAAGAAAAAAAAATTTTCCTCTTTTTTCCAACTTAAGTCCTCTTTATTGTTATTACCTATAATTTTTCCTCTTCATCAAAATTTTACAATTAATTCACATCCTTCTCTGGCTCATTTACACTATTGAAACAAATTGTTATAAAATTATGGAAGTGGTTCTGAGTACCTCTTCTTCTGTTCGCGTGTTGCCAGTTTCCGAGATCAAAATAATTGTTTCAGCGTCCGCCAATCGAAAGGATCGGGAGAAGATCTAAGAAAAATTAAAATGGTGGTTACACCACTTTTTTCAAAAGCAGTGTTTGAAAAAGAATTTGGAAGTGAGAGTTTATTTTATTTCAGGCATTTCTTTAGTTTTTAAAAAGGAATTCTTTTTAGCTGATATTCATTCAATAACATAATTATACTTGTCATTTTCCGATTGGATAATTACGTCATTTAAATTTTTTAATGTGTCGGAAAAAAAATCTTAATCAATAACGTTTGAGTGAATCAGATGAGATATTAATCAGTGAATAGATTTTAAGTAAAAAGGGAAGCTTAAAGTAAATCCATGTAAAATTTTGTTCATGTCATAAAATACTTTATAAAAATTCCCAATTAATATACTTGAGATATGGACCAATTTTTAAAAAAATTATAACATTTATTTAAATATATATTCATGTTACTTGCTTTTTTATTATAATTAAAAAATAGTATGAATATTATCAATGTTATGAAGTTGAAATATGTGAATATAATTAACAATAAGTTAAAGTGCAATAACACGTAGTTTCAACACCAATGGACTTGGTTGCTCGTCTGTATGATGCTTTCACTTTGGTGGACCCCGCGATGCTGCAACGCGTGACGACAGCCATTCCACGGCGTGCTCAAACCTGCCTCGACATTCTCGGCGGACACTTTGAACATCTGCTTTAAATTGTGCATATAATGATGTCGATTTATCCAATAATTTTTTTCTTGCACCGGGAGTGACGTCATACTTTGTTTTTTCGTATTTTTCTGGAAACAATGGATCGTACAGGAACGCTTCTGTGGGCAGTTTTTATGTACTCTCAACGAGGAATTTGGCAAATGAAAAGAGCTTATGCGGTTGTTTTGGAACAACTTGTATAGATACGAAAAGTAATTAATATGTCTAAAACGGAGAAGAAATTTTATGTTAAAGAGGATAACTTTGTTGAGTTATTAAGAATTCAAACTTGAGTTCTTAATTTCAATAATTTAATTTTTTTGGAATTTTTTTGCAGCATTTATAATTTTTATGCTCAAACAACACCACTCAGATTTAAATTATAAAATCACTTAATTCTGTTTTAAAATATACGTATTATAAACTAAATTTACTAGTGCAACAATATCAATACTTACAAAAACTGTACATATTTTCATTAAATATTTGCATTGCAAGTACTGTTTTTAAAACTGAAAAAAAATATCTTCAAAAGAAGTTTATATTTGCGTAGATTTATTTCTTCTAAAAGTTAAAGTTAGAAATGGCTTTTTAATAAAATCACAACTAATATTTACTAGTTATTACTAATACTTATTTCTAATTCCTAACGCAAAATTATTAATTATCTTTTATGGTTAAATATTCGTATGGATGGACATTTACATAAAATATGAATATAATATACTAAAACTCTGTGTGTTCTCTGAAAAAGCACTCAAATATTCATATTTTACTTTCCTAGAATTTTAAATCGGTAAAAATTTTTGTTTCAATGCTATTGATAGCTTTTCGCTCATCTATACATGAGACCATACCTTTCTTTACATTATTTCACATAAAAAGATTTACATATATTGGATATAACGCACCAACAAAGCATGAAATACAGTTTACTAGACCCACTAAAGCACTAAATGTGCGACAAATGTCTTTAAAATGTTTTTTCACTTTAATGAAATAATGGAATGAATGCAAGAAAAAGATATAGATTTTTTCTTAGATCACTCAGGTTTTTGATTTCTAATTTTATAGTTTACACAGTAAAATTGACATATATACATAGAAATCAATTTTTTGAAGCAGCAAATTTCACATATATACTAACCAATTTTAAATGGTGAAGTAAATACTTAAATTGTAGCGTGTTGTTTTCCAATGAAGACCTTCTTTCTTTTTATTAGTTGTTTTTTTCTAAAATTAAAAAACAAAAATTTTTTCCTATTTTATTTTTTGCTAGATTTTTTTTGTGCTATAGTTTATCTATCCAAATAATATTTCTATATTTAAGCCACAAGTTCTTTTTCCTTTCTAATATACCCAATAATTTATTTTCAAACAAATTTATTTAAAAACTAATTGTTGAGTCAATATATTAATCTCAGCATGTAATCTGAGCCTAGTATATGAATATATGGAGTCTTATGTAACAACGATTTATATTTTATGTTATTACAGAAAAATAATATTCAAAGGTTTATTGCAAATAAATAGTAAAATAAAAGACGTATATAACTGAATTCGCATACCTGAATTTTTGTTAGATATAAACGTTTAAGTATTGACTGAATTGTTATGTTGTATAATGTCATAGTGGTACAGTATTATTCGCAAAATCCTATAATACCATTCACATAATTTTTTTGTACACTTAATTATCATGTTTTATAAAAGAAAAATAAAATTTTACATAGGATCTAATTCCATTAATCTCATATTTTGGGAAAGTTTTGAAAATTACATGCTTAATATAATCTTTTATTCTGAAAATAAGATAATCTAAGCGATAGAAAGTCTTTGGTTTTTAATAATATAACAAGTTTACGAAAATGTAAGACGGTTAAAAATAATTATCAAACTTGATTCACAATTTCACGTTTATCATATTAATAATTCAACTTAAAAAATAAGATTCTGTTTTGGTAAATCAGATTTAGGTCTCGTATACAAGTAATCACGTTTAATCTTATATGCTCTCCTTTAATAGCTCCAGATTAATATTTTCCAACTGTTTTTTTAAAGATTTTTATGTTTCCTAAGGTTTCTGTTCCTTGTATAAAATTTAATGAGTTACTGACTTTTTAATGAAATGTAACAATAAAAATATAGCTTTAAACAGCTGATGTAAATTACGTGATGTACCTTCTATATAATTTAAATTATGTATATTGTGTAAACCTTAAATCTGGAGTAAAAAAATCGTTAACAAAATTAACTTATTTACTTAAAAACAGAAGAAATGAAGTTTTGTATTGATTAGTAGTATTGATAAAATCATAATTTATGTTATGTAAACTATATCTTTTAATCTAAATTTTGGTTCATTAAAGCTACTTAACGCAACTATTAAATTTTACTATAAAACATAAATATTGCTGGATAGGAAAATAAGTATTTTACAACTAAATTTAATTTGTTTTCCAACTTTAAAAAAATTTGAGCATATTAAAACAGATTTTCAAAGTTGACAAAACAGCAGTAAATCCTATTTATTGAAAATAAAGACATCAAAGATTTTTTTTTATTTAAAGTGTACTTGAATATAATTCAAAAAATCTTCAGAAAGAACGACATTCTTTTTTTTTTCACCCTCCTTTTCAACTTAATGCGGCGTGTAAAGCAATTTGTGTGAGGCAGTCACATAGACCAATGATATTAAAACATTTTCCACTTCTGCTTTAAGAAAATAAGCTGTTGTAAATAAAAATGGAAGCAGAGTTATATGGTAAGAGAAGATCAAGACTATCCCCCACTCAATCCCCCTTGTCCTCTGAAAGGAGATCATGTGCATTCCGAGAATTTCCCCCTTTAAGCAAAATTCACTTTTTAAAAAAAAAAAAAAAAAAAAGAGGTAAAAGAACGTAAGAAGAAAAATCTAAAGGGGAAAAAATAGTAATCTTATTTCATTTGCATACCACCACCGCACTGCTATTCAAGATTCGTTTTTTGACACATCAAGAACCAAAGAACGGCAACCAGTTGGGCAAATTAGATTTTCCAACCCCAATGCAGTGATTACTACACTCAGTGAAATTGACTCGCTTGCTTTTTCTTTTGGAACATGAACCGAAATAAATAAGTAAAATACATAGCGTATCAAAATCCAAGATTATTATTATTATTTTTTTTTTTGCTTAGAAAGTTGCCTTATTGCTTCGTACTGATATGGCCTAATTTACATCAAAAATAAAAAAAAAAGAAGAAGAAGAAAACTAATATTCCTGCTTTGGTTTCAATGCGTATCTGGATTTTTAAGGAAGGAGAATTTTAATGAATTCTTATTTTGTGTTGATCGAATTTTCGATATGCATAATTTAATCAATGTTTCGCTGAATAAGGATTTCATGATCCAGTGCCAATTGTTCATGTAATCGAAAAGTGCAATACCTTGAAAAATAATAAAGTTTAATAAAAAATTTCTTTCAAATTACACTTCTCTTATTAATTTTCTTCATACGCTTAAAATTTACGATTTACAGAAAAAAACCTTTTTTTAATCAAGTAGATGTAGTAGCTCAGTAATATTTATATGCCAACTTTTTTAACAATAAAAATTGTTAAAATATAGAATGTAATCTAGAATGTCAGACATATATAGAACTGACAAAAAATTTAATTTTTAAAAAAGGTGCTAATTACAGTTCCATTTTCTTGTATATATATTCAATATATATGCAAGAAAATGGAACTGTAATTGATAATTGATTGAAAATAAACTGAATAATATTTTCTTATGTATATATATATATATATATATATATATATATATATATATATATATATATATATATATATATATATATATATATATATATATATATATATATATATATATATGTGTGTGTGTGTGTGTGTGTGTGTGTGTGTGTGTGTGTGTGTGTGTGTGTATACAAAATATTACGAAATTGTTTTACAAATTAAGAGGGGTGATAAACAAGCAATATTTACATAGAAACATAGCGTCTGAGAGGCACTAAAGAAGAATTCCCACTTGACAGTCTTGCCCAACATTTACAACAGTGTTGGGTAAGAGAATGAATAATATCAACTGCTTCACAATCATGTTTATTGTTTAGTGAAAACCTCACAGCAAATGCTCAAAATGCCGCCCATGTGTGTGTCATTGCACTGTTGACACAGGGGAGGAATGACAGGTGACCCTCTCGAAGATTCTAGGTGCCGAACTAATTTTGACTCTAGCAAAACTACTCTAGCCACATGATCTTAAGCTGAGTTCACAGGCGTCTCGTACACTGCAGATTTCACGTGTCCCCAGAATAAAAAAGCCAGTGGGACGACTTCCGGTTAGCGAAGAGGCCAAGCCACAGGTCCGCTATATCCAATTCTTCGTACAGGATATGTGACCTTCAAAACGTTACAGACGATGAGGGAAAAATGTGCTGGGGCTCCATCGTACATAAACCACATGTCTCTCAGAATGGGCAAGGGAACAGCCTACAATAAACTGAGAAGCACTTTTTAAGAGAAGATACGATATGTCGCACCGATCAAACGGTCTGGTTGGATGTGAGGGTGTACCAGGTAATCATCAAGGTTATCCAGATGTTCACGGAAAATTTCTTCTGGTGTCTACGAGGGGTTGAACAGTGCGCAATGTTGTCAGGCCAAACGTGTTCATTGTGTTTTTAAAAGACAACGTCTACTCTGATTGGCTTTCTCCGGTAACCAATAAGAGCAAAATGCTGCTTCTTCCGTGTGGAAATTTGCATACTGTAAATTCGTGGTAGATTCTTGATGCGTTTCTACTTTCGTCTTTTCTGTCTCTCAGAGTTGAATGCAATCCTATGTTCCTTTCTAATTATTGCTTGTATGGATGGATACTATCCCCCTCCCCCCTTTTAATTTGTAAAGGAATTTATAATCACCCTGTATCTATTTCTCATTTATCTATGTATTATCTATATATATATATATATATATATATATATATATATATATATATATATATATATATATATATATATATTTATATATATATATATATTTATATATATATATATATATATATATATATATATATATATATATATATATATATATATATATATATATATATATATATATATATATATATATATATATATATATATATATATATAGAAAACTTAAATGTATATACATATATATATATATATATATATATATATATATATATATATATATATATATATATTTATATATATATATATATATATATATATATATATATATATATATATATATATATATATATATATATATATATATACATATATATATATATATATATATATATATATATATATATATATATATATATATATATATATATATATATATATATATATATATATATTTATATATATATATATATTTATATATATATATATATTTATATATATATATATATATATATATATATATATATATATATATATATATATATATATATATATATATACACAGAGTGAAAGGGTGCTGATTCAATTGGATATTCATTTTTTCAAAAATGTATTCAGATATTTATTAAATGATAATGAGATAATTTTGTTTATAATATACTATTAAACATCATTTTCTTCAAAATTAAATAAAAATTGTTTTGTTAAAAAATTCTTATAAATTAGTTTTTTCCTTTTGATGAAAATTCCTTCGTAATAACTTTGGCACATAATGAAAACTTAAATGTATTTCAAAAGAAAAGATCTGAGTTTGTTAATAAAATTTACAAATAAATTTTTTTTTTCCTTTAACTGACGTAAATTTTTTTTATAATGATTTAAAATATTTTCAAAAAATTTAAAATGTATGAAATTTTTTTTCAAACAGTTAAAATATTTAAAATAATATATAAAAATGTTAATCTCATTAAAAAATATTAAAATTTAATTTTTTTTTTGTCAAATCAATATTTAAATTTTTAACTGTATTAATTTTAGTTTGTGATAAAATAATGCTTGGAAAATTTTTAATATTAATCATAATGAAATATTTTATGAAGAATGTATAACGATTTCTTCAAGCATTATTCATTATTGTATTTGCCAAATAATAGAATTATTGAATTAAAAGCCAAATTTCAATATTCATAACAATGCAGATTGAATTATTTTCTTTTTGCATTGAATGATTATTTAAAAATATTTTTATGGAGTGAAAAATTATGTTAAAATGGGTTTAATGTGAATATAATCTATATCTCATTTCTATGAAGATAAAATACAAATCTTGCAAAATTGGTAAATTTATGAGCTTGTATTTGCTCTTGTTTTTATATAAAATTTTCTCTTAATTATTCATATTGTTAAGATAAATATTAAAATTCTCGAATCCAAAACGCATGGTGTGTAAAAGATAAATTGACAAGACAAATAAATGACTCGTTTTATATATTACTAATTCGTTTAATAATATATTAACTCGTTTTGTGTATTTTTTTCGATATTGTTATACTTTTGTGCTATTGTCAAAACCTCTGTGTTTATAAATCCAGGACATATAAAAAAATTATATGTAAAAATACAGAAAGGAATATGTAACGGTTGAAAACTAATTTCTGTGCTATAGTAACTATTTTATCTGACTCATTAAATATCTTAATAGAATATCATTATTAAAAATTTTATACAAACAGTACTGATTTTAAAGGGTGAATTATAAATATTTGAGAATAATAATTTCATATCTTTTCAGGGAATAAAATTTTGAACGACAAATTTTTTAATTTTTTAGATTTATTTCCATAATTTTTTGTCTTTTTAATATTAAAATGCAAGCAATTTATCAATTATTACTTCTAATTTTATAAAAACATGATAACACAAAAAGATGGGTGTACTTTTAAACTAATGCCTTAGAGATACAAATATTATCCTATATATCTTATTACAAACTTTTGTAGAAATCGGAATTTAATTTAGAAATAAATTTCCTTTTTTGCATAAGTTACTAATTATTTTTTACATAATCTTAACAACGTATGAAGCTCAAGGTAATGCTTTTTTTTCAACAAAAGATAAATTTTTATTTAAAATGTATGGTATTTTCAAATGCATTGTAATGTATTTTTTATATATTGTAATGAATTGTGGGATATAGCTATGGAACTTAATGTAAATGCTCAAATATTTATGTAATATATCTATACAAACATAATAACAACACAACACAAATCAGTTCATTGTTTTAGTTTTATTAATAAATTATTTATGGAGAGAAGAAAAAAAAATTAATTAAATTATATTATATTATATAATATATATATATATATATATATATATATATATAATATAATATAATTTAAATATATATATATATATATATACTTATATATATCTGAATTTATGTATGTATATATATATATATATATATATATATATATATATATATATAAATATATATATCTATATATATATATATATATATATATATATATATATATATATATATATATATATATATAAACCCTATATATATATATATAGGATTTTGCTTATATATATATATATATGCAAAAACCTGTATAATTAATTTAATATATATGTAAAATCTATCATAAAACATTTAAAAGTGTCTCATCTTCTCAAATGTAATAAATAAGCGAACTTTTAACAATAATGTGATTTTTCAACTCTTTTTTAGTTTTCTTGTTTTTTAAAACAAATTTGTTCATGACGAAATTTGCCATGATATTTTCTTCTCTGTTTTTATCCTTTCAATTATGTTAGCCAATATTTAAATTGTATAATAATTTCATACTAAACTCATTCTTTTTTAAAAAACAAAAAAAAAGTTACAATTAGGAAAGATTTCTCTATTTTATTTTAAAAGCTAACAAAAAGTGCATGAAAAGATATAATGCCGTAAAGGAAACTACATATCACTATTAAGTGGTTGCAATGTGGATATAAAAATAAAATAGGTGTTATACATCTGTGAAAATATTTTGACAGTTGAAATTTTTTCTATAAAAAAGAAAATGTTATCTTTATAAAATTTATTTCTATACTATAATATTTTCGTTAAATTGCATTCATTTTGTCATTTAAAAAACATTCATTAATCTTTCATTTATTGAAGAAATAAGGAACATTTCATTTATATATATATATATATATATATATATATATATATATATATATATATATATATATATATATATATATATATATATATATATATATATATATATATTATATCCTTCGTTATATAACTGAGTTATATATATGTGTGTGTGTAAGCGTCACTAAAATCGATACCATTTGGTGGTGTTGAAGTTTCAGTGCTACGACACAACTACTCAGTAAACTACAATGTAATTAACCTAAAAAACTATGAGGCATTGTTATTCTTTTTTTTACACTATCCATCTAGCTTTGCTTCCTGCTACAACTTTTTTAAGATAATGGTCTTTATTAACATGCCGCAAATTTGCGTATTAACATGCTCTTCTTCTGTTTGTCAGCTGACAGCAATGATGCAATTTAGCACAAGAATCCTCGGCATGCATATTTATTCCTTTAAACATATAATAAACCATGGTGTTTAGATATCATACGATGGAAATTATTTTATTATACTTTTAATATTAGTTCTTTTATGTCACTGTAATTAATTGAAGGATCATATTAAGTGTTCCATGGTACACTGAAAAATGATTCATTTTCGAATGCTATTAGCAACCTGTAAGTTCGCAGCAAGATGATCAGCTTTTTGAAGATTTCCTAGTTATCTATGTTTTGGAAACTCATTTAAGCAAACGTTAAATCAAAATGTTGGGAAAATTCCTAAAGCTTCCATTTTTCTCTACGGTGGGACCAGTGGAATATACCGAATTATTTTTTGTCACTTACTCCCCATATTCATTGCATGGGTGCTATATGTTGCTGTATAGATCAATAAATGCCATCATATCAACTCAAATAGGACTATTAAAGACATCTTTATCAACGTTGCTATGGACATGACACTTAATTTTTCTAAAGTTACCTCTAAATGGCCCTGTTTAAATTCAAGTGGGTTTGTTGGCTTCTCATCATGTTTGTAACATCTAACATCATCAACACCAGAAAATGAGGGACAATTATTTCAGTTATGAGTAAACAGAAAAAATATCACTTATAAATCTCGGAGATATATATTATATTCATCAGTGAACTATTTCTATCACATCTTGACTGCATATGAGCGATGTTAATGGGCTCATTTTGTACTTCTTAATGTGCAGTCATCAAATGGATTTCTGTGTGACGATGACTCGATTCCCTACTGAGAAGAGATTGTTCAGTCTGGTAGGGAGTTTTCATATTTCTACCATTAAATTGACGGAGGACTATTAAATTTACGACCACTAAATAGACGAAGTATCTATTGTTCAGTAGCTTTCCTGCTTGTGATTACATTGCAGATTAATCACCAATTATCTTGATCATTCACACATTGCTGTCTACAGCTATTGTCACTGGTAAGGATAGTTTTACTGGTGTGGATGTACTGGTAGTGCACCATAGACACAATGATGCTAGAAAATCGAAATCTCTTTACTAGTTCTGAAATTTAATGACCCATTAAAATGTCCCGCCTACAATTGTAAATATATATATTTTAACTTTTATCCATTTTATTTTTGACTATCACTGATACAATGAGCAACAAATCTTATTTTACCAAATTACGGATTGCGCCATTTTTAAACCATCCCTAGATCAATTGGTTTGGCTCTTTCAAGCACAGGAAAACACATATGAAACAAATAATCACAATTTCAAATTTTAATAGATTTTATATCTTAGTTAACGTTATAACTACTTATTATTAAAAATTTTATTACGATGCATTAAAATTTACATCATTGCGGTAAAGACTCTTACATGCTTAAAAAAGAATATTTAATGGAATAATTTAGTATCATCGGGCTTAAGTAATTTAATGAATCCAAAATCAAATTCTGGGAAATTTTAATTCATGTAGAGGCAATTAATTGAAATTTTTAAGAATTCCACCTTAATCAGCTGCATGTTTTGCTCTAAAACGCAATCATCAAATCTTAAACTTAAATATTCCAATATGTGCATGCATGTAGTGTGCATCTTTCGTCATTTAAGTTCCAAACGGCTTACGCCATCTATTGTTCTAAGCTCCGTAACTCATTTTGTTTCCTAGCCTACATATGCTTGCTTCTATCATTCCTTTTTTATATTGATTTGAAAAAAAGGAAGAAGAGCTCTAAAGAGAAAAAAAACTAAAATGTGATATTGGAGATTGTAACATGATCTTTTTTCCATTTACGATTTTTTTTGGTCTTCAAGATTATATATTTTTTTTTACTTCGTTCACCATTTGATTCGCCTAGTTCTTTTTTCCAATTTTTTTTTACTTGTCTTTATCTTTTGCAAATTGCAAAGAAAGGTGAAGATAAAATTTCACTCCTGGTTACTTCTACTGCTTCGATGAAATTGGGGGGGCGGGAGGAGTGAGTCTTGAGAGAGGAAAAAAGGCGGGAAAGAGAGAGCAGTGGTTGATTTCGTTTGGAGAATTATTTTATTTCATTTATTTTTTTTTCCTTACTCTATGCTGAGCTCAATCACGCACTAGGCTTTTAAAGTAAAAGAAAAAAAAATCGTCTTTTTATTGAAAGACAGTTCTGACTTGATTTTTCACGCTTACTTTACAGGTGTGTTAATATTTGAAATATTTCGAGAACATTATAAATTTTTTGCTCTGTTTGGAGCCTAGGCAATTCCGTACAATTTAGGGAATGTTTTGCGTTACTTCTTTTTATTTCAATTTATAAGTAAGTGATACATTTTATTGAATTTAAACAGATCAGGTTTTTTGTAAGTATGCGAATAGAATAATTTAATTCAGATGAATTACATGAGAGCAAGAAAAAGGCAATTTATCATGGGGATTTATGCTTCAATTGTAGATTAAAGGAAAAAATAATGAATTAAATGGGAGATTGCTAACGGGAGAGCTATTCCTAATTAAGAAACAACTTTGCATTTTTTTAGCTTTAACTATTTGTTATTTTTGTTATAACTCCTATTTCACTGGCGACTTTAGATTTTATGGATGACCATAATTTATAACAAGACAATTTCTGCGAAAAATTTCTTTGTTTGAGAACTTCTACATTTACAGACACGCACATTTTAATCTAGGTTGGTTGGTTTGTTTGTCGCTCAACGGTCATTGTTTACTCACGAGGGCTAATTAGACAGGGACCTACGGTTTAAAGTGGATTTCGAACCACTACAAGCATCCATGCCCAAGGTGGGATTCGAACCCACGAATTGTTGAACCGAAGGCAAGAGCGCTAACCATTCAGCTGCCAGCTCGGCTCATTTTAATGTAGGAGTTACAATATTAAATTAAAATGAATTTCACAAAATGTTACAGATAATATTTTTCTTCCATTGTGCTTGAAACATAACTATTGCATTTGCCTTTTGAAGAAAAATAAAAATAAATTAGATTTTTAGTAATAAAACATGTTTATTGTTGAAAAAAAAGTTTTTTTTTAAAAATAACTAAATATTCTATGTATTTTTACATAAAGTTCATTATAAAGTTATGATTTAGATTTAGTGTTATACAATTTGTCGCACATAAAAATTGATTTTAATTTCACTCATGTTTGCAAATTAAATTAAAGTCAAATACATATTTTTTAATTATTATTATCAATATAAACTATTAGATTACATTTTATTATTTTTATTTTTTAAAATTTAGAAAGGATAATGTCAATAAAGGAAACAAATTTCGGAAAGTGGATTCTTACTCAATGACAGTTGATAATTTATTTAATTGGCCAAAACTCATATGTTGTAATCAACGTGTGTGATCGCTCTCATTTTATAAATAACTCTTACTTTATTTATTCATAATTGGCAATAGTTGATTTCAATTTAACCTAACTATAAAAATACAAATTTATAAACTATATGAGTATTGTCTAAGTTGAAATCATCTACTGCATGATTTCTGAACTTTTTAAGTTCTTCATGAAAAATATTAACTACCATAACAACAAAATATTAATCTAAGAGTTAAACCTTAATGATCGGAAATCGGCAATGATTTATGCAACTTATACTTTCATCTAGATTATATGATAATCATAAAAAAGGAATTTCAAGAAAGGAAACATATATGATCAATTTGACTATCGGAAGTAAACACAAAGGACATATTTAAATTAATAATTGATAAGAAATTATGGAAAGTTCTTGAATGTCTTAAGCACGCACTATAATTTTGTGTAAATAAATTCCCCATTCCATTACTGTGACATTCAACATCTAGCTGTTTGTAATTCTTAAACGATAATTTCAGGAAACATTAATTGCAAGTTTCCTGAAATTATCGTTTGAGAATTGGTTATTAAAAAATAAATTGCATGTTTTAAAATAATATATATTTTATTTTTATTTATAATGAAAATATTATCTTGCGAACTATAATTCGTCACTAGTTATCCCCAGCTTCCAATAAAAATAACAAATCTAATAAAATGAAGTAAAGAAAGTGAATGGAGGACTGTTTCAATAAAATATTTGGCTGTTAAATTTCCTTTCCTCTCTTATTTTCCACAATAGAACCAAGTTTTCTAACAAATGACATTGTAACAAAGCTGTAAATAAACACTTCGAAAATTATTCAGCCATTCTTAAGGACTCTAAATAACAAAGGAGTGTGAGGGGGTAAGTAACCCGTTAGAAATCTATTTCCTTTTCGGCGAGAACTGCAAAAGTAAGTGGAGGGTGCTCAGACGGCTATGAACTCCCCTCAATTACAACTATCTTCCTCAATAAAATGAAGGGTGGAAAGACTCGATGTAACGCTACTTTTACGACTAGATATCGTTGCATACATAAGCCAATTATATTTGATGTACATTACTCTCTCTCTTTTTCTATGAAACCAAACAGCCGGAGGGTCCTTTGGAAAAAGGGGAAAAAGAAAACGCATTCGAAATTAATTGAGTAAGTAAAATACGAATTGAATGAGTGGGAAAAAGGAATCCATCGACTATCTCTCTCTTTCTCTCAACCTTTTACTCATTTGTAATTGAAGAAAATAATTGAAATCTGAAATCTAAATTGAAACGACTGCTTTAGGGTTGGGATTCGCGAGTGGCTTTTCGAGAGCTATAATTTCCCTCGGAGAATGATAGCATCCATCCTCAAATCTTTTGGGTGAAAGTGATTTTATTTTTGGATTGAGATGGATGGAAGGTGAAAGATATTTTTTTATTCGCCTTTTTCCTCAGTCGGATCTTTTTTTAAAAAAATTATTCCCTCATTTTTTGTCATTAAATTGCTGTTTCCGTTTTCAGTTACAGTAATCTCGAGATCATTTGATATCCGCATTCGTTCAAGAGATAAATATTTGTTAGCAAGCCTGCAAGCTATCCTAAATCACTTGCCTCCACTTAATTGATTTAAAGAAAATCTGTGACAGTTCAAAAACTAGATTTGTAAATTATGAAGAAATACAGTTAGCACTGTTGCTTTGAATTATAATGCCACGTATAAATACTAATTCTTTTTCCTGGAGATAAACTTATTAAATTTTCTTTAATAATTTATTTATCTATAAATAATGCTTTCACCATTATTATTTTTAAAATCTTAGTCTTAATTGTTATGTTTAAAGAAGTAAGGATTTTATTATTCAATTAATTTTATTAATCAAATTATAATTTTCTACCAAAAGTTATTTCCGACAATTATTGAATAATAAATATATTATTTATATATTAACCAACTAAATTATGTAATTTAAATGGAATACCATATTTAAATTTTCTCTGTAGTCTATGTAATATGTTTTAGCCGCTGAAAAGTTTACGAAGCAACCATAAACATAAAAAGAGGATCCTGTGTTTAATTCGTGTATAGTTATACGAACAATGCATCTATAAAGCTTACTTTTGAAATATATAAATTAAACTACTTCGTTCTCCTTACATAAGTATCATAATTCAACAAATAAAATAAGAAAATTTAAGAAGTATTTGATTAATTAGATTTAAAAGAAACATATGTACTATATAGTCTTTTATAAAAGAAAATGGAGAGTGATTCTATTAAGAATCAACCTCAAATTATAATCTTGCACAAATTTATAAAGACACGCAAGTTTAATTTGAATTATCTTTATATGTAATAATTTTTTAGTGTTAATAATATTAACGTTATTATATATGAAATGAAAATTTATTCCATATGTAGAAAATGTATCTGTCAAATGATACACAGCTTTCAGTGGAACATTTACATTGAGTGTTGTAATAAGAGTCATATTTCTGAAAAATATGAAGACTAAAGAATAAATAATGTCAAAATATGTATTCCAGAAACCAAAAGGTAAAGAGAAATATTTTCATACATATTTAATGTCTGAGTTGAGGCATTGTCCTTCATTTACAATTTCTTCTTGATTAAACTGTAATATGATTGAACTTATTGAATTTTGAAATGAATATTTCTGCTATTTTGTTACAGGCTATTCATAAAATATATTTTTATAAACAATCTCTCTAATTAAAATCTTTTGAGTTTGCATATGATTCATATAAACATTGAATTTAGTGCAATGTATACTTGAAATATTATAGAGTAGCTTCATTCACTTATTTTTCATTTGTCCTATAGTAATACTCATAAGGAAAAATGTTATACTTAATTCCTGAAATAAATTAATTTTAATAATTGAAATGAATATTATTTTTGTAAAAATATTTTAATAATTTACATAAATATGCATTTATTTTTAAAAATAATACTTTAATTTATAAAAGAATATCAAAACAATTTATATTTGACTTTTATTGGAAATACATTAATCTTATAATTTTCCCAATAACAGCTCAATATAAGTTATTTTGCAAAAATGCAAATTTTTATTTAATTTTGTTGTATAAAACTATTAATAATTTCTAAAAATATTCCCTTTCTTTCTTTTTGTATATTTGAAATGTTTTCATAATTGTATTTTTAATCTTTAATAGTTTTAATTGTGAATGATAACGATATAAACTTTCTCCTTTTAGTAGCAAACGATATAAGACAATTTTATTTAAACAGACATTTATAATTATCTTAAAGTTTAAAAATCAATCCTTTTTTATGCAGCATAATACTTTATAGAATGATGAATGAAGTGTTAAATAAAGCCAAAATATTGCTGTGTTTGTAAAGAGCTTCACTGAACATTACTCAGAAGCCTCAATTTTTATTTTCAATGTAGAGAAAATAAAACACTTTTTATATACAAATTAAAAACTAAATTTATAAATAAAGAGTAAATTTTGTTTTAGAATAAAAAAATACAAAATCCGGACTTAAAATCATAAATGACTCCTCTTTAAAAACCAGATCAGAAATTGATTCTATTTTTTTTAAATCGGAATCTCAAAAATGACTTCTAAAATCACTCACTTGTTTTACAATTTCATTTCATTTTATTGTAAGGTCAAACTGAATACCGAAGAGAATTCGGCTTTACCCTTTCCATATAAGTTAATTTTAAGAAGAAAATGAGACTATTATTTAATATTTGTTATGGTTTTAATATTTGATTTAAAAGTAATTGTTATATATATATATATATATATATATATATATGTATATTCTCCATCGCGATAAATTTAAAGAGTTTTTAGAACATGTGTTTCAGTATAAAACAGTCAATTTTGAATATAAAATTTAAATATAATCTTGGGAAGTAAAAATTTATCTTTTCCTTTTACGTAGAGATGTTTTTTGAATGAATTTATAAATTATCATGCAATTTTTGTAACACATTTTTACAAATTTTATATTCGAAATATTTGAAAGTAGATTCAGATATGAGCTTAATTGTCTAAAAATGAAGTAATGTATTTTAAAATTTCTGATGTAAATGTAACAGAAGTATGAAAATTAAAATTATTATAGAAATTGTTCCCATCCTGTGGTCAGAGTGTTTGACTGTGATAGAGAGACCCTGGGATGGAATTCCACTTCTGGCGTGCATGTACTTTCTCTCTCTAACTATTCTGTCTTTATCATTTCTTCGTGTAAATGGGTTGTGAATGGTTGCCTACCCTATAAATGGGTACCTATGGCATGTATGCGTACTGAAGAAATCGTTCTCCACATCTATTTACGGCTCAGATGGAAAAGTGGAACAGCGCACCTCATATTGCCAGCCTAGCTTGCACAAGACAACAGCACTTAGAAATTGTTCTTTCTCTACTTAGCACTAAATTACAATAAATCATTTATACTAATCAGAAAATATTATCTCTTTTGGTACAAATTATTTTATTTTAGAAACCGTAAATTCATTATAGCTAAGCTTTTTTGCACATAAATAGAAAACATGCAGAATTTTATAATACAAATGAATGGATTTTAATTTGGAGGATTCCATAAATTAAGTTTTTCGTTCTTTTGAAACTATTATTAATAGGAACTTTAATAAAGAAAGTATTGAATAAGTAATGTAAATTTTCAAATTTTCTGGTTCTCTTAATTTTATTTAAAAATTAAATTTCAAATTTATAAGCATTATATTAAAAATTACCTGGAATGATTAGTTTATTTTGTACAGTCATATTCAGAGTGAAACAAAATCATTATCTTGAATATAAAATAAGGAAAAATTATTGACAAGAATTTGCATTAAATATATAAACATTTTTTCCTTTAAGTTTAGAACTCATAAGAAAATTATTAACAGCAAAGTATTACATTTACGTGAAATCTATACAAAATACAAGGTATTGGAATTTATTATTTATCAAACATTATTTGGGTAAGGGTATATATTTAAGAGCTAGAACCATATGAAAAATCTTAACTTTACCTTGAATATTATAGAGAACATTAAAAACTAAACTGTAGACATACAATAAATGAAAAATACATGAAATTTGCTGAAGTTAATTATTAATTGATTTCTCTAGTATAAGAGTTAAATTCCTTAAGTTTTCTCTAAATTTAATGTTATATATATATATATATATATATATATATATATATATATATGTATATATATATATATATATATATATATATATATATATATATATATATATATATATATATATATATATATATATATATATATATATATATATATATCACAAGCAATTTTAACCTTTCATCAATTCATCAAAAAAAGTATTTTTTTAACTGGGCCTTTGAAATAAGAAAATTCAGTGGAATAGTGAAAAGTTGCTTTTCTCTCTTTAAGAATAACACCGCAGGAAAACGCTTTTACAGAATCATAAATTCTAATATAATTGCAAGGTATTTTCTTTTAAAGTAAAATTTTGCGATTACTTGGCTATCATCAAATGATATCAAGTTATAACAATGTAGGGAATTCCAAGCATTTGACAGTTTGTCGCAAAGCATTTCTTTCAACATAGAAGCTTGCAGTAAGATATTTACATACATAAGATTATCATGGACTTAAGGAGTTTCCGAATTACGTATTGAAGTTTCTTCTTTAAGGAATAAATTTCAAAATGTATCATTCCTGTTTAACTTATAAAGACACTTTCTCTAAAAATTAGCAAATACTATGAAGTATCTTTAATTTTAGCATTTGGATGTTATAAAATATTTTTTTAAGAACTATACATGAATTCTCCTCACGAAGTTTTAGTAAAATATTTAGAAATTTGCTTCTTTTATCAGAAACTTAGTATATTACTATTTAATAATTAAACACATTTAGCAGTGGATCCTGAACTTGTTTTCTTTTGAATTATAGATTTAAATAAAGATTTGTACACATCAACTTTTGATATAAAAGTAAATCTAGTTAATCCAGTTTATTTACTTTTTTTTATCAAAAAGTTATAGCAAAGCAAACTGGTAAAATTAACAATAAATTTTAAACTAAAAAAAACTTAATGTTAGACGTAGAGCTGGATGATTAACTGTTAAAAGACAAACACTGCAGCAATTTTTCAGATTTAAAGTGATATCTTAATTTTTTTATTTGATAGAAGATCCGAAGTAAAATTTTTATTTGGTTGAAGAGATCTGGAGAAATATTTTATTTTAACATCATATAATACCTGAATGGAAGGATGGTAAATCGTGAATTCTTTTGAAATATTTTCAGAATTTTGCAGTGTTCTTTGACACTTATTATTGGTTACCTTATATGTTGCCTTGTTCCTCGTAATTTACGTAAACACCAGCAAGAGAAAGAATTCTATGAACAAAAATGTTAAGGAAAATTGAATATGAAAACATTATAGTTTGCCTTGTTCCTCGTAATTTACCTGAACACCAGCAAGAGAAAGAATTCTATGAACAAAAATGTTAAGGAAAATTGAATATGAAAATATTGTAGTTTGCCTGGTTCCTCGTAATTTACCTGAACACCAGCAAGAGAAAGAATTCTATGAACAAAAATGTTAAGGAAAATTGAATATGAAAATATTATAGTTTGCCTTGTTTCTCGTAATTTACCTGAACATCAGCAAGCGAAAGAATTCTATGAACAAAAATGTTAAGGAAAATTGAATATGAAAACATTATAGTTTGCCTTGTTCCTCATAATTTACCTGAACACCAACAAGAGAAAGAATTCTATGAACAAAAATGTTAAGGAAAATTGAATATGAAAACATTATAGTTTGCCTTGTTCCTCATAATTTACCTGAACACCAGCAAGAGAAAGAATTCTATGAACAAAAATGTTAAGGAAAATTGAATATGAAAATATTGTAGTTTGCCTGGTTCCTCGTAATTTACCTGAACACCAGCAAGCGAAAGAATTCTATGAACAAAAATGTTAAGGAAAATTGAATATGAAAATATTGTAGTTTGCCTGGTTCCTCGTAATTTACCTGAACACCAGCAAGAGAAAGAATTCTATGAACAAAAATGTTAAGGAAAATTGAATATGAAAATATTATAGTTTGCCTTGTTTCTCGTAATTTACCTGAACATCAGCAAGCGAAAGAATTCTATGAACAAGAATGTTAAGGAAAATTGAATATGAAAACATTATAGTTTGCCTTGTTCCTCATAATTTACCTGAACACCAGCAAGAGAAAGAATTCTATGAACAAAAATGTTAAGGAAAATTGAATATGAAAACATTATAGTTTGCCTTGTTCCTCATAATTTACCTGAACACCAGCAAGAGAAAGAATTCTATGAACAAAAATGTTAAAGAAAATTGAATATGAAAATATTGTAGTTTGCCTGGTTCCTCGTAATTTACCTGAACACCAGCAAGCGAAAGAATTCTATGAACAAAAATGTTAAGGAAAATTGAATATGAAAACATTGTAGTTTGCCTTGTTCCTCGTAATTTACCTGAACATCAGCAAGCGAAAGAATTCTATGAACAAAAATATTAAGGAAAATTGAATATGAAAACATTGTAGTTTGCCTTGTTCCTCTTAATTTACCTGAACACCAGCAAGAGAAAGAATTCTATGAACAAAAATGTTAAGAAAAATTGAATATGAAAACATTATAGTTTGCCTTATTCCTCGTAATTTACCTGAACATCAGCAAGCGAAAGAATTCTATGAACAAAAATGTTAAGGAAAATTGAATATGAAAACATTATAGTTTGCCTTGTTCCTCATAATTTACCTGAACACCAGTAAGAGAAAGAATTCTATGAACAAAAATGTTAAGGAAAATTGAATATGAAAATATTGTAATTTGCCTAGTTCCTCGTAATTCACCTGAACACCAGTTTGTTCATACATATATCTATGAACAAAAATGTTTAAGGAAAATTGGATTTTAAAACATTAGATTGTCTGGTTCCTTGTAATTTATCTGAGCACCAGTAAGAGAAGGGTATCAAAATATGTAAATTGTTTGTTGTTTGTTTTGTTGTTTAATTTAAAGATAGTAGCTGCTCTATTTTTTTAAAGTTAGAACTGATGATGAAACGAGTACATTATTTTTTGACGTTCCAACATAAGAAATTATTGATATGTATTTAAAATGATTAGGATTCCGAGATGAAGAGAACGTGCCAAGAAGATTAATGAATGCCTTTGTGTTAGAATCATAGAATTTTTCAAAGCAATCAAATTGCAAGGATAAAAGTCTCTCACAACATCTTGGTATGCTACAAAATGCCTTTCAGAAATTCTTCAAGAAATGAATGAGAAGAAAACGTACTCTGCAGTGACAATGATTCTTCTCATGAAGCAAGATTGTTACTTAATCTTCTTCAATGAAAACACATTAAAGGGATTGAATGTAAAGAATTTTCATCTTAATTGACAGCATGACTTCTGGATACGTTTCGATCTAATCAGGAATCTAAGGGAACGCCATTTTCATTCAAAATGTAAGATCATTAGGATAAAAAATGAATTTTTCATTGGTTTCAGTAAATATGAAGAGTTTGTGGTGATTTATTAATGTTCATAATATTATCCTGAAATGTAAATGTAAATTTCCTATGTAAATTTTGGATACTTTTTAACTTTAAGCAGAATATTACGTAGATGCTTTTTTCGTTCCAAATTTAAAATTAAACTTGCAGTAAATGGATCTTTTCATCAAATTAAAGAAAAGAACGCCTCAAAGCAATGTTGTTTGGAATATTCACCTGTAACATGGTATTAAAAACCAGAAATTACTTTCCTAATGTTTCAAAATTTTATAGAAACAACCTTAAAGAATCTAGAATTATCTCAAATATTTCAGAATGATCATCATATTTTTAAAACAATTTAAAAATTACTCATTTCATATTTAAATTCGAAATTTCCTTAAAAATCTTATCCATTAAATGTAGTAATGAGTTACCTAACGCAGTAGGTTCATATCATTTTGATAAAATAAATTATTTAGTGACATAATTCGAACGCATTTCCCTCTTGCATTGATAATTTTATTCCAAAAAAACTAAATATTTACATTACGTTCAACTCATAATAACGTAAATTGCTGGTAATCAATGAGATATCATGTAAATTCAATTCCGGTAATAGCCTTAATATATAGATTCTTAGGAAATTATGTAATAAATATGACATACAAGCCTAGGAAAAGTATTAGTCATGAGAATGTTGAGTTCTGTTTGACAGTAATGTATATTTAACAATTATATTAATCCCCATTTATTGTATTTTATGTCAATTAAGTTGGGATGAAGAATGAAGAACTTGATGAAAATAAATGTATCCCAGTTTCTCTTGATAAAAATAAATTAGTTCTCATATTTTACCTCAATTCTTGCAAATAAATTTTTTGTCATGAATGATTTGAAGGTTTTACATTTTATATTATAATGTATATATATATACATATATGTGTGTGTGTGTATATATATATATATATATATATATGATGTGAATTAAAAAAAGTTTGTAAGCAAAGAATAAATTTTTTATTAAAACATTATCCATTTTTTAGGAAAAAATTAAATTAAATTTACTGAATTTTGAAACATATTCTAAATAATTTGAACAATTGAACAATTCACATATTGTTTCTAAAATAATAATTTCTCTTGTATACAGAAGTATGTTATTCTTAAATTATGTATATATATATATATATATATATATATATATATTATATGTATATCAAATATTTTTTAAAATTCAGTAAATTTTTAACTTGTTTTTTTTCTTAAAATACTGTTTTAATTAATAACAGATTTCCGATTACATATCCTTAGTAATTACCACATTATAGTATATAAAATAATTTGATATTTCTAAAATTTTTCTTTTCAAAAATGATTGTCCATAATTATAAATGTTCTTTTGAGAGGATTCAAAGAGAGAACTGAAAGGTTCAACGTCTATTTGATTTGAAATAAAAATGAATTATTTGCTATAAAAGGGAATTTTTTGCACTAAAAATTATTTTTTAGGCAACTATATTATAGAACTGCATTTTATACTTCCGATTTTTGCTAAGAATCATTTTATATTGCACGATTAAAATTTTCTTGATTATCAGTTATATGTGTCCCTTGTTTTTTTATGCTTTCATTTGGACATAAAATGTTATTTGTACCAATAATAGTACTTCCTTAAAATTAAGACCCTCAAATAAAATACTTGCATGGTTTTTCTCCAATAGAATATTACTTTACCCAGTATAGTTTTATACAGCAAATATATTGCTATTGGTATCGTACTGTGTAAGTATTATACTTATATATATATATGTAAGGTATTTCATTCTTACATAGATATTGTGCGGTGTACTTTTCTACTGTCCCCAATTAATTCCTTACCCAAATCACCTACCTCGAGCAGATGGACATTGATTAACTGAAGAGAAACACTCGTTCCTTTTAAGAACATTAGCGGCGGAACTCAGCTTTTGAGAGAAAATAAATATTTGCGGAGAGACTCAAAACTGTGTTATCAGAAAGTCACATAAGGATGAGGTTACCGCTTTCTTGCCACATAGCAAAGAGTATCACACGTTCATAACAGAAAAGCACGCACACTGGCCCAACTCGATAAAGAGTTTAAATGGAAAGCCTCTACTTGAGAAGGAAGCCCAAAAATTAGTCACACGTAAATGAGGTACCAGATACTAGAATCTTCTCTTAGATTCTCGAGTATCTGCTTTTATGTCTGCTTTAGCAGACTGACCGCGACTGGATGACGCCAGGAAAAGAATCGGTCGATTGCTATTTCTCAGTAAAGGGTCGAGAAAGTAGAAAAATAACGAAAATATTCCGAATTCTTGAACGTTGTCTGAAGAGGAGACAATATAGATCTTTAGATTGCTCAAGATGAAAGAGATACGATCCACGGTAAAGAGTTTGACAAATGAAAAGTATGGAGCTAATGAGAAAGCTTGTTTGTAAAGTCATTAACCAGTGTGGAAGATTGATTTGTTTGCTGGGTTGCTTTTTAAATGGTGCTCGAGGCGTATAAAATAATGAATGAGGAGATTTTGAATGATAGTAACAGATTATTTATTTAAAGAGTAATGACGGGAAAAGTTGTTGTTATTAAATTACCGAATTCTTAAATGACTTTAAAAGCTTCATTTTAAAATTAGTACAGAGAATAAAAATAAAATAAGTTATCAATTTCAATTATTTATTAAATAATAAATTAATATTTTACTATTTTATAGCAAATTATTTAATGTTCATTTACTGGATATATTTAAAAGTCAAAAACATATTATATATTATAAATGACAATTTCCGAATAATTTAAAAAAATAATTGTGACATGTTGTTGATAAATATAATTTAATTTTATGTTCTTCCTTATATCAATAATTATTTAAAATGTTTTAAGAAATGATAATACGATATGTGAAGATGTTTTGAATACATGTTTATTGTTAATGTAAATAATTTTCATAAGGATACATAAATATTTATCACAGGCTTACACACCATTTGTCTTAAACTGTTAAAGGGATAATGATATACATACACACAATCTGATGATTATATATATATATATATATATATATATATATAAGTAGATAATTTATTATCTTATTTAGAATTTTTTATTTTAATGCATATATACACTACTGGCCATTAAAATTGCTACACCAAGAAGACGACATGCTACTGACGTGAAATTTATACGAAAGGAAGAAGGTGCTGTGATATGCAAATGATTAGCTTTTTTGCGCATTCAGACAAAGCAGGCGCCAGTAGCGACACCTATATTGTGTTTGGCGTTTGTGTTTGGCGGCATCGTGGTGAACGCACACTGGCAGCGTGCATTCGTCATCGTCATACTGGCCCATCACCTGGCATGATGGTATGGGGTGCCATTGGATACATGTCTCGGTCACATCTTGTTCGTATTGACGGTACTTTGAACCGTGCATGTTACATTTCTGGTGTGTTACGACCCGTGGCTCTACCCTTTATTCGAGCCCTGCGAAACACCACGTTTCAGCAGGATAATGCTCGACCGCATGTTGCCGGTATTGTACGAACCTTCTTTGATACGGAACATGTTCGGCTGTTGCCCTGGCCAGCATATTCTCCAGACCTTTCACCAATAGGAAACGTCTGGTCAATCGTTGCCGAGCAACTGGTTCGTCACCAAACGCCAGTCACTACGATTGATGAACTGTGGTATCGTGTTGAAACTGCATGGGCACCTGTACCTGTACATGAAATCCAATCTTTGTTTGACTCAATGCCCAGGTGTATAACTGCTGTTATTACTGCCAGAGGTGTTTGTTCTGGGTACTGATTTCTCAGGATCTATCCAGCCAAATGTTTTGAAAATTTAATCACTTGTTATTTCTAGTATAATATATTTGTCCAATAAATATCATTTTGTTATCTGCATCTCTTCCTGGTGTAGCAATTTTAATGGCCAGTAGTATATATATATATATATATATATATATATATATATATATATATATGAACTAATATAAATGTATGTACGTGGTTATCATTGATTTTAAAATTTATATAACATTTAAAATACGCGTAAAATTCTTGCACCACCTGAAGTGTTAATCATATTATTTATATTTTCGAAATTTTCACGTTTAACTTAGTTTTCCATTGATTTAGATTGAGGTTAGGATCAAAAAGGATTTGTTTTAGGAAATTATTTAAATATAAAAATATTTTTTTTCTTTCTTTTTTTTAAAAGCATTTCCTCTATATGTTTTATAATATTATGCTCTATTGGGTTTTTATAATTTGTGTTTTACCCATATTTTTATGGTAAGCTATCAAAAATAATTACATAACTTCACACATACAGGGATAAAATGTAAAAATAATTAGAACAAGAAAGATATATCGAATGCCTTATCCATACTTATTGCAAATAAAAGCAACACTGAAAATTTAACTGAATATAATTTAGATATTGGCCTATACTGTAAGCATAATTATTTTTTACTTGGGGGAAATATTGGAAATAAAACAGTTTCTTATAAAAACTTCATTTTATAACTCAGCTTATACTCTTATTGACTTATAATTGATATATTATAAGTAATGATTACAAATATATATATATATATATATTTTATGCTCAGCAGACACAATTTCTCTCATAGATATTTCTATAATTTTTGCTTTTACTTTCCTAAGTAATCTTATAGTTTTCAACAAAATGTTTTATAAAAACTGTTTTTTGTTTTAAGAAATATCTTAAAAGTACCTGAATTTATATTATGACTAGCAATGAGAGGGGAGGGGTTATTTTTGTGGAACAAAAGAACCTTGTGTAATTTGAGATTTAAAAATGCAGCCACCGGAAAAAAATTTTAAACTATAGATTCTGTGATACTGTCAAAGAAAAAAATCTGAAAAATTGAAAATTTCTGTTACAAAAAATTTAACATGTGAAATAATATCATGCATTGGAACAACGCTAAACATATTTTTATCTTTAAAATATTAAATAAACAATTTAATTTAAATATATATTCTGTCATTAACTTGAAAAACAATATTTAATTTAAGAATTAAATACGATTATTTTAGTGGGTAATCTTAAGGTGTTCATTTTCGTAAATTTGTTTTGTTCAATAATTTTTATGAGTAATTGATTGTATTCTCAATTTTTGATGCACAAAATTTTATAAATGCTTAACGCAAAGTAGAGAAATGATTAAAAGAGAATAGAAGACGTAACTATACAATACATTTGTAATATTTCTCTTGATTATCATGTAACCCCATTACATAATATTTAAAGACAATTGTTTTATAGTTCCATAAACTCTTTAACAGAGCTAAAGTTAGTACATCATTAAATCTTATGATAAAATCTGGGTAAGATAGTGTTTCCTATTAATGGTAAGCATCAACATTCAAAACAGATTGCAAAATATGCTGATATATACATAGACATGTGATTGTTTTACTATACAATAATATCGTTCTGTAGTTTCTTTTTGCTAAGTTGAAGTCAATCATATTTTATTTTCGAACCGGCATTATTATTATTATTATTAGCCTAAACAAAAGATCCGATTTGCTATAATTTTGTTCTCTGTAAATGTCATAAGTAAAAATTGATATTAACTAATGATGTTTATAACATCTATTTCATAGTTAGTTTTTAATTAAACTGTGCGTACTTTTTCTCAAAAAATATTATGTAGGCATATTTCTAATGTTTATAAATTTGATACATATAAAAGTCAAATCAATGATACAAACAGCGAATCTTTATACAAACGAATGCATTTTTGAAGGGAAATTACTTAATATTTTAGATGAGCTTTTGTATTGAATATAAAATAACATGTTATTCATTAATATTTGTACAAAACAGTGAATATTATTTCATTAAAAATAAAGAATTGGAATAAAGAAGCTCGTTTAAATAATCCTTTTTTTTAAGTCAATGATGACTTTAAGAATTCACAAACGACAATTTTAACTCAATTAAGAAATTCTAACTTTATTATTTTTTAGATTTTAATAGTTATTAAAAGTTCCGAAAGCAAGATTCGTATAAAACAAAATGGGATAAGCAAGATGAAGAATCTTACTCATATGTGTGAATAATCTCAAACACAAATTGAATAAATTGCTCACAAGTAACAAATATTTAAAATTTTAGTTACTTTTCCATGAAGACATTTCCATAATTTATATTTTTGAACTATCACTATGATATAAAGTCTTAAATATCTCGCAAGCATCTAATAGTGAATCATATTACTTTTTTTGTATCCCAAAATAGCAATTTTTTTCAGAGGAAGTGAATTACTTAGAATTCTTGTTTCAAAATAAGTTAAGTGTCTAGTTTATGATCATTTAGAAAAATAATATGAAATGCAGGACTAAGCAGAACGATGCAAAATAGAGGGAACACACACACACACACACACACATATATATATTAATTTTCTGTGCAGTTTCTTCAACTGATAATATGTTGTTGTAGCACCAGCCTGATTCCCCATACCTAGACCTGAGTTCGGCTCTATTTGTTAGATTGAAGCAGCCGGGTGGAGTCTAGTAATTGTGAAGAAAAGACCAAGTAGAAGACCCCCAATACTTGATCTGTCATCCCCAGTTTTTTTATATAAAAAAATAATAACTCAAGAAAAATTAATAAAAAGTTATGTGGATATTATATGTACTAAGTGAAACAATATTAAAATATTTTACTGTAAGAATATCAATACAAAGACATCATATACCCAGAAAAGTCCTTATCAAATTGGACAAGCAGAAATAGTTATCATAGTTTATATTTTGCGTAGTAAAAATGAATTAATGAACAAGCAAAGAACTTAAAAAATATTTTTATAGCAAATAATAATTTTTAACTACAGATAAGTTTTTTTTATATAGAAAATTATATATTTAAAAAATATTTCATTTAATAATATAATAAAATACACAAAATATTATTCAGATTCCTAAGAATATTTTTCCTTAATAATTATTGAAGCAAATTTTGCTTTTTTAATCATTTTAGTTTAGTGATATTTTAACTTTAAATTATTAAACAAAACTATTATAATATCAAAAGTTAACATTGTTTATAATTATTACTTCCATATAAAAATTCTATAATAATTTATTATATCTTTATGCATACTTCAGAAATAAAAAAGGAAAAATGTCAAATTTGTAAAGGGCAAAATGTTATATTCTGAAAAACAATATCGGTGACATACTTCATTGTGTTTACATATTTCCTTATTCTCTAACATTTAAAAATATAACCATTTAAATTTTTTAAGTATAATTATGCAGTGTAATTTATTATGTGATAATTCACATTAAATTATTTTTCTAAATATGTAAATTTGTACGAAAATTGATCCGTCAGTCTCCATAAGCTCTAATACATGAACACTACATACAGAATTGTATTCTTTAAGGGCGAATCAAAGAGGAAATAGCTATATTTCTTGGTTAAGGGAAAAGATTTGTTTTCTGGTCAGTTTGAATTGACCAAGAAGACAGTACCACGATAGAGCGCAACCCAGCTTATTTCCTTTAATTACTCTGGAAAGAGATGCGGACTTACAGAGAAACACATTTCCAAATGGAATTATAATTTAATTGAAGTAACAATGCAGTTTGAGGATCGCAATATTAGTGAGTGTTTGTTAAATGACTACATGTTAAGGCATGTTGGAAATCACATCAGATCTCATTTAATATTTAATATTATATAAATAGACTTCTCCAATTAAATTACATTCTATATCTATATCATCATCATATTTTTGAACCTATTTCCACATTAAAATTATTCTTTTCCTGCGTTTTATGCTTTTTATGTGTTTCTTTTTCACAAAGTTGCCTAAATTATTATAATAATAAAAATTATCAATAAATAAATAAAAGTTTATCACTAATAGTTTTATTCGTTTTAAATTTCTATAATTGATTTTGTGAATTTCTATTTAGTGATTATTTAGGGAATGTTTTACGTTTTGAGATAATATTGAAAGTTCGGTAGCACACAAAAAATTTCAAGTTTATGACAAATTAGAACTGAGGGAAACTGTTAGTTACACCAATCACATTTGGAAAAAGCACTTTGTTGTCAAAGGTTTTATTCTTCTAATGAAATATATTTTAATTTCAATGTAAGTAGAAGCATATAAATGTTAATACAAAAATTTTGGAAACATATCAGCACTGAACGCAAGCAACATTATGTTTGGTGAGGGAAACAGTCATAGTAAAATCAATTCATAAAATCAAATCACAAAAAAATCCCCAACATTTCATGAAATTATGTATTAAAAATTTTATTGTTATTCATTGATTGATCATCCTATCTGAAATAATTTTATAAATTAAATTACAAATTTTTGCAAATCTGCAACTCTATGAAAGATATTTTATGGGAGGCTTAAAAATAATATAATATGTATATTAAAAAATTTGAAGCCTCCAATAAAATCTCTTAATTAATTACATAATATATGTACATATTATGTAATTAATTAGTTTAAGCTAATGAAAACTAATTGGATTCTTCATACCTAGTAATGTTTTATTATATCATTTTAATTTAGCAACAAAAAAAAATACTGTAATATATTCTATTAACCTAAAATATTCATAAACTGACTTCATATTATACATTAAAAGAAAGTGAAAATATATTTTTGTCTACTTACTATATGAAATTAATAGAAAATGCCATAAAGTCTTTCTAATATCACTGAAAAAACATTTAGCGAAATGCTAATCTGTAGCAATTAAAAATTGTGAGACGAAATACATCAAAAAGCATTTAAAATTCAATTAAATTTGAAATGTTTCTTTGAAAGATTAAAAATTAAATTGAATGCGATTACAAGTCTCTGATTTTGTGGAACAATGAAATGATGGTTTAAATACATAAATTGCAATACATATCTAATAGGCCGATTTTATATTCACTTTATAATAAAATTTCGTTATCAATATAAATGTAATTTTTGTTTTCAAAGTACCTCGATAATATAATTACTTAACATGAAATTTTGATAAATCATGAATGAATACTAATATAAATAACATAAATATGTTGAAATTATTTATTGAATACATGATTCATTTTGCAAAATATTTTATTCGTTAAACATACAGGCTGATTTATGATAAAATGTGTCATTGAGTTCTAAATGTAAGTCAACATTGAAGGAAGAAAATGGCTTTTGCTTAATCGCATCTACCATTGAACAACATGCTTTTTTAATTTGGGGAGTTTTCCAAGTTTCCTCCCTTGTGATACCTGAATACGGATTACTATTTGCAAAACCCCTCCTAGAAGACAAGCAAGCAGTGGGTTTTGCTTTCTTATGTGACATCAAATATTGTAACAATGAAATGTTTTACAAAACATAAATCTTTTCTTTGGGATATTAGTGAGAATAATTGTAAATGTATTTTTATATGAAAAGTATGAATTTTATAAAAAGCATTCGTAAATGAATTTTAATAAAAAGAATGATTGAGCTTTTGTAATTTTTGCATGTATATTGAGAAGTGTTGTGCAAATTAAGTAATAATATTTTATATTACATGAAGCCACAAAACGCATTCATAATGTAAAAAGAACAAATGAAATAATAATAAACTTTTTGGAATTATTTTTGATGTTCTATGAAAAAAATGCGCTTTTAATTATTTGTATAACTTTCAATACGATTTTGAATACTTATGTAAATTCATTTAAATGAAAAATAAACTTTTCAAAATGATGTTTTCTTACACTTGTAATATTTCTATTATTTTCCTCACTGTTTGTACTTAATCACAGGTTACCCATTTAAAATATATTTGTAAATGTAACACAAGAAAAAATAACCACTCTAAAATAGTGTAAAAATTTAGTTCACATATGCAAATAAATCTTCCATGTCTATAAATAAGTAATTAAAACCGTTTAAGAAACATACATTTTTCGCAACTATTCTTTGCATGTATTATTTTTTTTATGTAATTTCTGCCAAAATTATCATCGATAAATTAAATTTAAGAGTGAATAAAACTGTAATATTCTACTATCTAAACCACTGATTTCTTTGGAAAATTTCTTAATTACTATTTTGTAAATGACTACACTTAGTCAGAGATCCAAATGATTTTAGGGATATTAAGATAGTGTGTTAAATATATAAGTAAGTTTATTTTTTTTTTATCTTAGAACTACAAAAGGAATAATAAAATTATCTCTCAGTTCATTGTTCACAAAGGAGGTAGAAATCATATAGTTCCTCTAACTGATTTTTATAACAATATATTTGAAAGAAAAGAGAGTAAGATCATATTATGGTAAATAAGACGAGTAATTTCATACCTGATAGAAGCACTTAAATCCCCGAGAAACACAAAATGGACAGAAAAAAACCTATTTACTGCCTATTTAATTGGAAACTTTATCCCTCCATCTATGTAATTGCGCTATCGTGGAAAACATTTTCCTCCATTTTCGCTCGGGACACCTTAAGCTTTAATGTTGCGAGGTACCTGGTTTCAAATTCTATTTTTGCTGTAGTAGTTAGAAAGGTGAATATCATCCACAGGAAAATATCATATGTTATTTATAAATGATGATTAAGTAAAAATGTGTGCCCTTGAAGTTAAAGGAAAATAGAAATATTAAATTTTTCTTAAATCTCTCTCTCTTTCAAAAAGTCCAATTTTTGATAAATAAAAGGATAAAATATCATACGCTGCATTTGAATTGAAAGTGAGAAGTCATTAAAAATGCTTAAAGAGTAACTACTAAGAAGCATAAAATTTAATTTATTCTTCGAAAAGAATAGAATAAATTACTCGAATGAGAATTTAATACTTAAAACGATTAGGTGATATATTTATAAATATTTATGCAGTTAAAATAAATATTTATTTAATTAATTTTCATTATTTCATATTATGTATACGAACGATGATCTCCCTCTAATCAGTATGAATAGGTAATAGAATTTGTAAAATCTGATAAATATATTATTTCTTAAACATTACACAGAAAATTTTCAATTATTGTTGGAATTGGGTAGTGGGTCTTTTCAAATCGGAAAATTATAAAAAATATAAATAAAAACAAATATGTTTATTTTATGCATTCTTTGTATTTTATGCATTCTTCAACTAGCATAAGCAAGTAAAGAGTAATAAAATTACTCAATATTTGTAAACCATTTCGCCGTTTGATTTTTAAACAAACGATATTCATTTCCGCTATTTTGATTTTTCATATTTTTTACTAAGAATTAAAAATGTTTGAAATCCATCCATCGTGATAACTCTCAAAATGGCTACCACTGGTAAATAATTGTTATTGTTTTCTACGGTCATTTGAGAGACGATTAAAATAGTTATAAAGCACTTCTATTTAAGAACGTAAATATAAATTTATTAAATTATAAAATAAGAAATGTCACTTAGTAAAGAAAAATTCCAACATTTGCGGGAATCTAAAGTTATAATTTATGATGAAAATAAATACGAACAATCAATGACTATAATTTAAGATTAAAGCATGAGATTCCAAAACTATGAATAATTTTCTATGCAAATGGTTCAAATCTCAACAAAAATTTCAATTATGATATTTGTTTAATAAGTATCTTGATCCTCAAGAGATTCAAGGTAAGCAATATTTTTTTAATAAACATCTTATATTCCTCCTAAAACACCCCAAATCTATTGTATGCTGCATATTTGTACTCTTTTAAAGATCTTAAACTATTTTGTAAATCTATTTTATCATTACTATATTTTGAGGAATAATTCTAATTCATTAAAATCTTTTATGTTTTAAAGTTATTATTATAGATAAGAGAAATTAATCGTTTATATAATAATGTACAGTTTTAATTCAATAAATAATTTTATCAATTATAAATAATTTCATTTATAAAAGTCTCACTATAATTTTTTTCGTGTTTTTATGTAATAAATTTGAATATTTATTTGGTATGAAATAGAAAAACAATCATTTCTAAGAAAATATAATATTAAATTTTGGCAATTCCAAAACAAAATCTTAATTTTGGTGCATACAGTTATCATTACTTATCATAAACAGTTGAAAATAATATATATATATATATATATATATATATATATATATATATATATATATATATATATATATATATATATATATGTATGTATATATGTATATATGTATATATGTATATATAATATATATACATATATGTATATATAATATATATACATATAGATAGATAGATATAAATATATATTTCTTTAGAAAATTCAAAATTTAGTTTTTATGCTGTTTACATTTTAAATTAATTATTCTTCGGTGATTAAAGGAATTTTATGTAAAAAAATATCTATCAATAGTTATTTTGCAAGAAACATTTTCACTGTCATTGTATTTTTA
Source organism: Latrodectus elegans (assembly GCA_030067965.1). Classification (NCBI taxonomy): domain Eukaryota; kingdom Metazoa; phylum Arthropoda; class Arachnida; order Araneae; family Theridiidae; genus Latrodectus; species Latrodectus elegans. The sequence goes on along the minus strand of CM057818.1, from coordinate 45,402,983 downwards.
AAACAATTTCCAAACAGTTTCTGGTAATAAATAAATATGTATCAAATAAAAATATGTGTATAAATCTTTCTTTGCGATTTTAATAAAATTATCTAGATTTAGCTAAGGCTGAGATAAAATTTGTAAAATAATTTCATAAAAATATGAAGCATTATATTGTAAGAAAACTGATGAATCATATACATACTTCATACCATTAATCAAAACAGTATAATTAAAACTTTAGTTCCTAAACCTAAAAATTGTATACTTAAATAAAAAAAACAATTTAAATTTTTCATTGTTTTTTATAACTCATTTAAATATTTCGTATATATATATATATTGAAATAAAATATAAAATGACAAAGACAGTAATTTTAAAAATATTTATTAAAATTTTACATCATTTTTATACAACACATGAATCTATATTTCATAAAGAGTGAAAATCAATAAATCAAAATCAAAAAAAAATGTATACACTTTCTATGAAAAATACAATTAAGCTAGAAAAAAATTTTAATTTGAAAGTAGAAATCACTGATTAGTAATAGAAATTACCCGGAAATCAAATTTAATACAAAAATTTGTGAGGTATTTTCAGGAATTCTACACACACAACCAAGAGCAATACAGATATGATTTTTAAGAGAATAAAAATTCTTATACAAATTAAACTTTTAATAAAATATCTGCAGAAATTTTCATGTTAAGCACATTTTCAAAATATGCAGAATACTTACATTTTACTTTTTGACTTAAATTATTATTTCTTTTTATGTTAATTCAATCGTGCTTGCTATGTTTCTAAATTATTTTTATTTTCATTAAATTTTTTCTGTTGTGCTTATGTTTAAAACTATAGAACTATCTGCAAATAGGGATTTTGTTTTTTACTTGTAATAAGCATTTCTTTTCCAAATTTGCCTGAAATACTTTAAATCTTAATATATAGAAGCTCTTATTTCTTAATCAATTAAGAATGTTTTGAAAAATCTTACTTTAGAGAAACTCGTTTCCTCACTGTGATATCTAGATTTTAAAACTATTCAGAATCAGATGAAAACTTGCATTAAGAAACAACTAGATGTTATAATATCCCTTCCTAAATGCATGAGATTGAGAAATCGGAAGTCTTTTCTTTTTGCTGAATATTAATCAATAACTCAATTATCCTAAAGGCACAGACAACGTGATATCTAATTATCTAATTAATTATCTATCTAAAAACAAAAATATAATACAGCCAACACTTCCGATTTTTTCACTTTTAAAACTAAAGATTCTTATCGGAGGCATCAGTTTTTATCATCTCATTATATCTTAAAAAGAACTCTTAATTACATTTTAAAGACTTCTTTGTATTTATTTCATTAATTACATTTTACACATTATGTAAAACTTGTTATAAATATAAAAGAAATCATGATTTTGGCTTGTTTCCATAGTGGATAATAGATTTCTTATTAAACTGTTACTTTCATAATTAAAAAAATAGAAAATAATATTTATTTCGTAAAAATATAAAAATTATTAATTTATAAGAATAAAGGATATTTTGTAATAATACGAAACTTTATCGACCCCAAGATATGTTATTACAACTTCTGTGAATGATATATTGGTCATAGTATATGTATATATAATAGAAAAAATGTTAGTAATTTGTTTTTGTTACAGGTACATAGCTTTATAATTTTAATTCAAATATAATTCAAAGAAAAATATTTTTAATAATTAAAGAACTAAAGAGATAGGGAAAACTATACAAGTAAAAGATTAAATTAACATTTTTTTTTTTTTTTTTGCAAATTTCGAAAAGTATTTATATTTAATATTTATAAAAATAAACTTTTAAATCTTTGCTTACTTTCATGAAGATTATTTATAAAAGCTTTATACAAACATTTCCGTAATATTTAATAAAATATTTATGATACAAATTGCTCTTTTCTAGCTTAACATAAAATACTTTTTACATAGCTTTTATAACTGTACTTTTTCAACATCAATTCTCATGTTTTTGCTTTGAAGTTTTTATTAATTTTTTAGTTTTATTTAAAGTTATTATTTTTTTGTGACATATTATTATTATAATATTATCATTATTAAATATTAAAATATTTAAATTTATTTAAAGTTAAAAGTTTTAAAGTTTAAACTATTATATTGATCGAATTTAAAGTATCTTTTATATTTCCACTCTAAAATCTCTCTTTTAGATACTTTCCATGCTAACTCTAGTGAACAATTACAGTCATTAATATTTGTAGTGATTTATTAAATATTCTAACACATTTGTTTTGCATTAAATAATACATTCCTTAGATTCTGTATCTTTTCTAAGACTGCTCTTATGCTAACTGTCTTTTGTTGCATTTTTAAGCAATCTAAATGGATAAAAGTTTTAAAATTCTGAAATCTTTTAATCTGAAACATTTTTTGTAACATTCTGAAATCTTTTAGAATTTCTGTCTATTTTGTCTCTTTTGGGTTTGTATCTTTTTATTTAATTTATCCCCCCAAAAATTCAATTTTTATGTGTTTTTTTTTAAAAAACATAAAATATTTAAAATTAATTTTCTTCAAAATTTGTAAATGAATTCATACATAAGCAACATTTGATGATATAAAAGTAATACTATATTTAATATAAACCAAGATATATCTTACTTAAATGCAATTCTCCAACGCTCTTACTTTTATATTTTTGAATGAAATTCAAAAAGAACGATGTAGAGGTTAATGAACCAGACTTTAGATTTGAAGAGATGCTTGCTAACTTCTCGACCACGTGTATTCTCAAGCAATAACAACAATAGTAGAAAAATTGTTATTTACCCAGGAATACACATGGTCAAAAAGCAATTCTTCTAATCCATTAAATAATTCTTCGAATATCTCTTCTTCTTCGTAAGTACATAAAAATGCAGTTTGAAGTTTTCCATACAAATTACTGAGTAAGAAAATGTTTAAATTGAAAATATGAGCATAAAAGGGTGTTTTTCGTTAAAATTAACAAGAAAAATTATTGTAACACTACTGTAAAATTTAAATATATGTCATTAAATATTTATAAGAAATGTTTTTAATAGCAATTGTAATAATAATATTAATAAACATACCTAATTATAAAATATTAACAGTAATAATCTTCAATATTATTTACAAATTCTATTATGTTTATTTAAATTTATAATTTGATAAAAGTTTCAATGAAATTATAATTTCAGAAATATGTGCTACATTTCTCATACATTCAATAATATTTTTATTGATTAATTAGAATAACTAGCAATTTTAATTAATTTATTTTTTCTCTGAAATATTAATTTTTTATATTTATTTATTCGAAAATAGTTTCCTGCTAATTTCAAGAAATCTTGAGGGATTTTTTAATCGTTTGGTAAATAGTTTTGAAAGTACGTTGTTCAAATTTTGCCTTAACTATGTTGAATTGTAAAAACTGTATTGTAGCAAATTTTACTTAAAGTTAAATAAATTATTATCGTTATCTAGTTTGTCAATTAAAGATAGTGTTAAACTTAGAAATTTTGAACTAGAAAAACTTTCATTATTTCTGAAATAATATTAAATGCTGTAAAATGGTAAAAATGTTATGAATGGCTCACTTCTCAAAAATTTTAAAACGATTTTATGAAACATTTTTTCCGAAACAACATATATAGATATACTATATAAAATTTTTTTAATCATTTATATTATCTCTCAAAAAATGTTATATATGACTGTACATATTTTAAATTTAATGCATTATTTTAAAATATAGCTTCAAAAAAGAGCAAGTTTAAAAAAAGCAAATACTATAATTTGTGAATTTTGAAATTACTAATAAATTTAAGTTACAGAAATTCTTAATTATATGTATGCATTTGAGTTTTTATTATTTATGTATTTTTCTTAAATTGAAGGTAATCGATTCCAAGTAATGTCAAATAACATTTAGTTTTGTCTGAAATAATATATATGACGATCGATCTTACTTTTCTTTAAGCATTTTAATAGCATAAAGAATATTATGATAATGTGATAATATAACGTTTGGCTTATTAAGAGAGTCAATTTCCTTTCCCTTGCTAAAAGAAAACATAATTCTTCTCCAAAGGTGAGTGATGAAGAAAGATTAGATTCTATGCTTTAAATTGATAGATTCAAAGCAGGTATATTGAAGTAAAATTAGTTTTAGATGTAAAAATAATAATGAACTTCAATAATTCTTCCAGATATGGAGAAATTAAATCAATCTATTTAGACAACCATTATTTGCAAATTTTACCTTTGATTTAAAAAAAATGAATATGTTGAATTAAATATAAATTTTAGTTATTTTATTTAATTTGATATTTAACCTGCTTAAACATTTCTAATTTTTATGTGCATGTTTTTGTATTTCAATGAGCATATATATATTTTATTCATATTACTTAAATTCAGTTATAAACTATTTCTTTAAAAGTATTTTTTTGAATATCTAGTTAGAATCAACTTAACGATTTTCTGAAATACTTGTAACGTTAAAGAATGAGGAACTTCACCAACGGTTCCTTTTTTCAAATTTATGAAATTTAAAATCCTTTATTCATTTTAAACAAATCTATTGTTTAATAACTTCCTGCCACATTTCTGCATTAAATTCAAAAATATCTAAAATTATCTTCTTAAATAAATAATTTTATATTTCATAGAAATAAAAAATGTTTATATAATGAAAAATTATATTTTTTATGAATTCCTATGAACGTTATTAATTTTTGTGATCACATAAATAATTAATTCAATAAATATAATTAATGTTTACTTAAAATATAGATAACGTGTAATTTATACATCATGTTTCTTATCTTTTGTTAATAATGTATACTAATTAATGAAATATATCTTTCAAAAATTTTAGTTAGTATATAAACACTAATAAGATAATACTATCATAATTAATTAGCAATGAAATTTCGGAAGTAAATTTTATCAAACTTATGAATGCAGTTTATTCATGTTTACACCATAAACAATTTATGCATTCTGTTTACACCATAAACAATTTATGCATTCTGTTTACACCATAAACAATTTATGTAACAATTTATGCAAAATGATAAAAGTACAATTGAAATGGTACAAGAGAAAAAAACAAATATTTTCAAATATGAAAAATAAATTTTTAGCATTCAATAAAATAATGACAAAAATAATATTAAATTCAAATACTTTACATAAAAAGAGTTTGCTTTTAAGACAGCTAATAATATTTAGAAATAAAATATATTTTTCGTAAGCAGGTTTAATACGTTTCTAGTTAAAATGAAATAAACTTCTTAACTATGATTGTTAAGTCTAAAAGTAAATAAATAATTATTTTTATTATAATCCATATTTTAATCTTTAATATGATGCAGTTATTTATTTTATTGACTAGATAATTAACATATTCCTATAAATGCAATATTTTCTCCTTAACACAAAAATCACTATTTTGCTTAGTAAAAATTTTAAAAAATAAGAATTTTTAATTCACGGCAAACACTTGTAAAATTAAAAATATAACTAAAATAACATTTTAATGTAAATTTATAATCTTAGATTATTTCATTTTAAATTCTTTCGTAAATTTATCGTCAATTTCATCCAATTAAATTTTGTTTATGTACATTTTAATAGCCTAGAGAATTATAAATATTTATATGATATGTTTGAGGGAGGTATTAAATTAATTTTATTTGCAATAAAATGACATAACTAATGCCTTTTCAAATTTAAATTTTTAAATTTTTAAGAATTAAATTTAAATACATCTATGCTATAAATTATTCTTACATAATATTAGAACTCAGTGTATAATTTGAGTATAATTTAGCTGTTTTTAAATCCTTATCTCAGCCTAAATTTTTTTCATTTGTTAATATAATTTTCTCAAATCAAATCTCCTAGTTGAATATTATTTAATTTTTATTAGATTATTAAAATTAGTTATGAGAAGAATGAATAATATTTGAAGATTTTATAACATTCATATTTATTTTAGAGAGATTAAAGGTAAAATTGTAGAGAAATGAGGGGATTAACTGATTCTTCTGTAAAGGCAATGTATATTCAATACTTTTTAAGTTATTTTATACATGATTAGCTGCGTTTTGTATGTGTGACGGCTTATTAAATTTTCTATTTACTGATATATATGTCATCACAAATTCATGCAATTTTATTTACTTATTGCAAACACTTTTAAAAATTTGTGCGTTACTTTTCATACATTGTAGCAGTTCTGTAATCTTGATTCAGAATACATATATATCCATAATGCACGTAATTCTTATTCTAATCTGTTAATGTCTAATTTTATTCTAAGATAGCATGCAAATAGAATATACCGATTAAATATAAAGAATAAAATGCTGACATTTAAATTTAATTCTTTAAAGTAAAATTTTGCGTTTATATATCTGATTCTGTAACAATGAGAACATGAAAATCAATTTCAAATATTAGTAATGGAAGTAATATTGCAAATAATTTTGGTAACAATATAACTTATTTAATAACAAACGATAAATATGTCGTTAATATTGTAAAAATAATGTAATACAAATTTTATTTAAGGGAAGTAATGAATTAATTACTTTTAGAGTAATATACTATTTTAAAAATTGCTTTGAAATCTATAAAAATAAATTTGTGTTTGAAGTTAACATTTCTTATAGAAATATTAATCTCAGAAAAATTCAGCTTGCAAAAGGAACAATTGTAAAAATGTTTAAGGAAAAATTAAGCTAAATCTAAAACTTTAATTATTTTTTTACGATGACTCTTTAAATCTATTTAAAATAAACAAACGATTCGTATTATAAGTTAAGAATTTTGAACACTATATTTTTTTTAAGAAATCTTAGCTTAAATATCGTCGAAGGAAGAGCAATTTTCTCAGGACTTATGTGCTTTTAATGCATATCTAAAATAAATGTGGACAGAGAGGATGAAAAGTCATGATATTCGGAGCAGGGTCAGGGACTTGTTACATATTTATGATGAATACAGAGAGCTTTATCTAGAAAATATGTGGCTTTTCATATATATCTTTGAATAAGTAAAGTTACTCTGTTCATTTCTCAACTGACACGCTTTCTTCTCCGTTTTATCATCATTAAACGTTGCCTGTCCTGCCGTCCCTTGTTTTCTGGGGAAGAAAATAAATGCCGAGAATAAATTGGAGACTTCGGATTAATTCTTATTTTAAATTTCACTTAAATTTAATTGTTATAATCTTAATTATTATTAAGAAACGAATATTTTAAAATTCTGTATACATTTCTACGAAACAAAATTGAATTATCATCCTATGGCAGGAAAGATCATACAAATAAATATATAAGCAATGGTTCTCTAGTTTATGTTTTGGTAAAATCCTAGTATACGTATCGCGTTATACACACATTTTAAAAATGTCGCCAACGGCAAAATTCATGCGATACGTTATCGATCGCATAACCATCAGCATATGTGAGTGTTTTATATTAAAAACATGTGAGTCTCAAAATGGTAATACATGAACATGCAATCCGAACCTTAATGTCAACAAAGCTACCACGGTTGCAGATAATAAGACTAAGCCTATGCTTTCTATATATTTTTTAAGAGTTTATTTGTTAACTCATTTATTGCTTAACTTTAATTTTGAAATAATTTTCATAATTTAATAACAATAAGATTTAGATGAGAAATAATTTAGAGTGAATGTTAAATTTTATTTCAAAGTATTAGTGAAATGTATTCCACAATCAAAAGTTATTTATTGTAAATTCAATTTATATTATATTATAAATTCATAATTGTTAAATTATGTTTCTGTTATCAAATTTCAACACCATGTTTTTTTTTTACAAAAATGCTAAAATCAATTTGGTGTTATAATGTACAGTCTTTAATGAATTATTGGAAATCAAGCTTAAATTTTGTATTTCTCTAATAGCTCACAATTTTTTTTCTAGTTATACAGCCTTATTTTAAGACAAGAATTTTAGTGTTAAACTTCGCTTATCCTACGATAAACTTCGCGACCATACTCTAAAAGTTCAAAAAGTATGAAAAGTTAAAAAAATAATTTTGAGTTAATTTGAATAGTGTATAAAAAATTATGTAATAACAGATTTGACTGTTTTTCAGCATTATTGTGTTTTTATAAATGTTAATTTCTTCTTCCAAAAAAATTTTGACGAAGTAATAATTATTAGTTCAGTTTTCCTGAAATGTGTAAATTTTCATTACGCTATCATATTTTTCTTTGTTGTAGCGTATTCCGCATACTTTTCAGAATAATTTTCTTATAAAATCAAGATTTGAATTTAGGAAACCAATGGCTTCTTAATTAAAATTTTGATTCATGTAGTTAATAAAATTACTTTTATGTAGTAAATAAGGAAATTCTTGAACATGAATTGAAAGTTTGCTTCCCCTAACATCATTAATTCAATTAATTCATGAGTCAGTTAGTTTGATTATCATAAAAACTTTAAATCTATGTGAAAGTGTTTCATGACTTCAGTAAAATTTAACAAAATAATGTTTACTATCAGTAAAATTACTCTGAAATAGAATTTCAGGCATCAGCAAATGAATGTTTTCATTTTTTTAAAATTTTATTTTACAGAGAAGTAAATTATATCGTAAATATTATTTTAAAAGATATGTGTATGTATAGTTCTAAATATTATATATAATATGATATTCAATTCTACAGTATATATATTAAATTATTGATTTTGAGGAGTATAAATAACGGAAAAGTCTTTTTTCTGATTTCTTGTAAACTCACTTTTAATTCTATATGAAATATAAGAAATGAAATAAGGTAATATATGTGTCTAGTGTTTATTAATTATTATATTAAAATAAAACAAACAAATAGGAAAGCAAGTAGTGTTTAAATGTATTTATGTTTATTTTGAAGAAAAGTTTCTCTCATGATGCATTTGATTATTTTATAATTTATTTTATTTCTAAGGTGTAGAGATTTTATATTAAGTTGATGCTTTCCGTTTAAATATATATTTAATCCATGTTTAGTTTTCAAAAAAGTGGAAAAGATTGATGTAATTTTTAAAAAATATATATTTTATACACCTTTTTTAGGAAATCTTTCGTACAAGCGTATTAGAGATGGATAAAAATCTTAAAAAAACAATTAAAACTCTTGGTAATTTTTTCAAAAGTAATTGAGAAAGGTATGGTGCTTATTAAAAATGGAGTATTGTTTATATGACTGAAAAAATACTTTGAATGCAAAAGGACAAGCTAAAATTTAATTTCTTAAAATGTCAGTTAATTAAATGTTTCTGTAAAAATGTATTGTTTTAAGTGATTTAGAATAAGGTAAATATAAATAAAAATCTATTTTCTTGTATATTTAATTTAACTATATTTTTTGCGATAATGGTCTTTTATAGTGCAGTAAGGAATACCTGTCCAGAATTTTATATTAACGCTGTTCAATAAATCTGAGGTGTTTGTTGCACACAAACTCACACACACAGATATGTAAATTTAAAATATATAATATTTCTATTTTTATAAAAGTGTTAATAGTTAAAAATTTTATAAACACACAAAAAACATGAAAATATTTCTTAAATGAAATGTATTGTTTTTTATTTTTAAGTCATAAATGTAAATTTTTTCTTAAATAAATTTTCTACGAAATTTTTTTTTGTTAATCTAAGTTTCAAATATATTCGTCTTTTACTGTGCAAATAGATATGAGATCTTAATAATGGATACAGTTGAGAAAACATTATAAACATTATTCTTGAATTAGTTCCTTTTTACTGAAACCTTATTAAAAGAAGAAAAAAAAGCTAAAAAAAGTCAAATAATGACTTTCTTTACATGATGGGTAGAAGTCCTTCTTCACTCTTGCTTTCTTGTCCGTCGGGACTTTATCCTTAAAACAAACATTAACGTCACCGTGACTCAGAAAATATGTCTCAAGTCACCTAAAAATTTGTACTCTGAAAAGAAAAAGGAAGAAAAAAAAATTCTTGACGATGTTTTCTCAGGAGAACACACTCCACGCTTGACCATAATGGGACTGCATTATTAAGGAAATGAATTTTCCCCGTTTTAAGTGAAAGAGTCCAGCCCACTAAAGAAACACAGGACTGACATCTTCCTTCCAAATAAGGTTCAACTAAATGATGAAGAAAAAAAATATAATAGTAATGATAAAATAAGCAGCACAAGATAGATAGATAGTACCCGGACGGACCATAATCGTTTTGCGGAAAATGAAGAAGATAAAAAAAATAGTAAGAGAGGAGAGACAGGAAGGGATAGGGAGTAAGTAAAAAAATTACGTGCTTAGAAGAACAAAAAGGAGGGAATAGTTGTCAGGAAGATGATAGATGATTGATCAGGTGTACTGGGGGAGGGAGTAAGGATCGTAAAACATGTCGGTGGATGGGGGAGTAAAAGTTTATTGATTGCAATACAATAGAATTGGAGCTGGGTGTTGAATGGTCGAACCATTTTGAGTCCATTTTTCTCTTGTTCACTCATATGTGCATTCAAGAGTTTTCTCTTTGAAGCTCTAAGTACCGAGTCATGTTACAGCTTTGACGAGTTACTCTCAAGGTTTGAAGGTAAATTAGAGTTCCTACCGTCAAGAAAACTGCATTACCTGCTATATAATTTGTCATCAAGAATTTTTCAGCCGTTAATAATTGAAATCTAAGCCTAGATTTGCTCAACTCATTCAATCAAATAAGTAGTGTGATTTTACATTCACTGTCTTGAATTGAGTGGTATTCCAAGGTGTTAATCTCACAACGGACTAAATTTTAGTTTAAGTGGAATATATATTATCAAATCTATGATATTTTACCGCTTTTAACAAAATATTTGGTAATCAATTGGATTTACCTCAAGAAAATAGTATTACAGTTATTTCATTTAAAAAAATTCTTCTAAATTAAAATTCAAATATTGTTTTCTTCAAAATTTTAAATTATTGTGTACATATATATTATTAACATTCATAATTATGTTATTTCTAAATCTAATCGTGTATTTATTTCGTTAACACGTGATGTATATTTTGCAAATAATAACTCTAAAAATATTTTATATTATTTATTAATTAATTTTATTTATTAATTGACTAATCCATAGCTGCACAACATTTACTTGGTAATGTATTAAATAAATAAAATTTAAAATAACTTAATGATGTTTAGTAGAGCTAAAAGCCATTGCTAAAATTGCCCGTTCTCTAATAACCACTAACTATTTTAAAGTTAAATGTGGATAATGCATTTGACAGAAAGATGCCTAACAATTACTGTTTATGATTTTATCAGAATTACTAAAATAAAAATTATTTCATTTGAATTAATTTATAGTCTTCAATTTAAATTATCCAATTGAATAAGAGAACAAGAAAGCAACATGGACACCGTTATGATCAAATGTTTATATCATATTTAAATATTAGAAAATAAATTAATCCTATAATTTTTATACTTAGATTAAAATTGTCTTAAATTTTGCATAAATTCTATTAAATTTTTGATTGAATCTATAAAAGCCATTTGTGTGACATTAGTATCGATTCAACACTAATTATTAAAACTAATTTGTATGCAGTTTTAGTTTTCTTATTTTTTTAAATAATCCTTACGGTTTGATATATTTCTATATATAAATGTCTATATATACATGTATATATAGCTCTTTCTGTACTATTGAAAAACATTATATTTTTAAAATAAAACTTTATATATATATATATATATATATATATATATATATATATATATATATATATATATATATATAAAAGTTTTATTTTCTATATATATATATATATATATATATATATATATATATATATATATACACGACGGTTACTCTGAAATTTTCGAGATACGCTCAGACGAGAATTTACAAAATAAAAACAACGGTTTAATAATACAAAGTATTTTAACACTGAAGACGATTTTTTACTGACGTACTTCAACTTGCTTAGCGTAGAATAAATTTAAAATAGAAGAGAAATTGGAATTGACGCGAGAACATTTTCGCGATATGATTTTCTACGATTTTAAAGTGAGATTCAATCAAGAAGAATGTGTTAAACGGTTGCAATTAGCATTTGGTGATGAATCTTCAGCTCGTGCTACTGTATTCAGATGGTTTAGAGAATTTAGAAGAGGTCGCAATTTTCTTCAGGATGAAGAACACACAGGAAGGCCACCGTCGGCAGTAATCCTGGATAATGTGTCTGCCACACGAAAAATGTTAACGGATGATAATCGCTGTACCTATCAAATGATACAGAAGGAACTTAACATTGGATCTGCAGTCATACTCAAAACAATGCATGAAGAATTACATATGAAAAAAAGTAGTTTGCCGTTGGGTTCCCCATAATCTAACTGAGCACCAAAAAGAGGAGCGTGTCAGAATCAGTAAAGAAACTCTTAAATTGCTAAATGATCGTGGCCAACACATCATTTCCAAAATTGTAACACGTTATGAAACGTACATACCGTTTTTTGACGTTCCAACACGTGAAGAAAAAAAAAATATGGGTCTTTGAAAATGATCCCACGCCGACAATGGTAAAAAAACAACGCGCACTGAAAAAAGTGATGTATGCCGTTTTCTTCAGAAGTACGGGATTGGCCAAAGTCGTCAAGTTGGAAGGACAGAAGACAGTAACAGCAAACTGGTATACCACTTAATATCTTCCAGAAATTCTACAAGAACTGAATGTTAGGAGACTAATGCTTCACAATGACAATGCATCTTCGTATACAGCCGGATTAATAGTTGAGTTTCTTAAAAACTAATTAAAGTGATCGAACATCCGCCGTATTCACCTGATGTAGCTATGTGCGACTTTTAATCATTCTTTAATCTAAAAAAGAACTTACGTTTTCATTCAGAAGAAGAGATTGATGTGGTTATAAATGCATTTTTTCATCTATTTCAAAAAATGAATGGCTTGAGCCATTAAATCTGTGGAAAATTCGTCTACAAAAGTGCATTGATGCTGGAGGAGACTACTTTGAACACACCTAAAATTTTGTAAGTATAACTTTAAAAACCTAGTTATATCTCAAAAATTTCAGAGTGTGACCGAGCATATATATATATATATATATATATATATATATATATATATATATATATATATATATATATATATATATATATATATATGTATGTATGTATGTATGTATATATATTGTGTATATTGTGTTTATTATTAGTTAAATACTCATAAATTGTGTTCCTTACAGCAATTTCTCTGCTTGTTTCTAGGAAACTAAGTAAAGGATAATTATTCTGTAAAGTAATTTCACCTTCCAACAACATATTTTAGACCAATGTATTTCAAATGAAATAATTACTTTTATCATATGCACAAATGGTTTTGTTACATATTTATAAGTATAATTTTGAAAAAATATTTAGGAGAATTTTAGAAAAATATGCTTTAATATTTTTTTGACAATTGTAAGATTTTAAGCAGAATAATATTGATAAATTTTATAATTTTAATAATTACATTTATTTAATACTAAAATACCTACACTATATATTTTATGTAATAATACTAAGATAAAGTAAAATTTTCATGAACAATATGGGAAATTAATAAAAGCATAAAGTATATTTTCTCATTTATTTCACATAAATGATCGAAACTTTTAATTTAAGTATATATATTTAATTTTGTACATTCAAAAGACTTTGTCTATATTATTTCATTAAACTACAAAAAAATTCTATAATTAACAAATCTATGTTAAACTATGTATATATATTTTTTAACGTCTTTTATTAAATTACGTTAATTTTTAGATATTCCAAATTTCAAATGAAGTCAAAAACATACAAAATTTATAGCAGCTTAACATTAAATTTATTATTTTTTTTAAGAAAGCACTAGCTTAGAACTGAAAAATATTATACCATAATGGAAAATTTCTCCTAAATGAAATAAATTATGCTTAGTTACTTAAAAAAAAGTATGTTTAAAATTAATTATCGGCACATCAAATCGAATGAAAGAATGACTGTATTTTTCTGTATAAATGTGCATTAAAAGTTTATGATTAAGGTACATTTAAAAATTCTTTATGCGATAATCAACCATGTTTAATAATATTAAATTCTATTAATTACTTTATAAATAAAAATCTCTTTTATTAAAGATGTCTTAAGGAAAATGTTTGGTTGAGTTACTCATGTACGCTTTTTATTTTATAAATTATTTTATTGAACCTTACGATGTCTTTTTGAATAAGAATGAGTTTTATTATTAGGCTTTATTTAAAATTTTCAATTATATAGATTTAAATTTTCTGAAATTAATTTTTTTCACTCTCAATTTTCTGAATTTTTTAAACACATCTGTATAGATCTTTAAGCATATTTTAGATTTACTGGATAACTTAAAAATTTTCATTAAATTGGAATGTGCTTTGTTAATGAATAATATTTTTATTTCTTTCGGTGTATCATTATTAAATTAATGTCATTAGCGCTATTTAAAGACAGATTTTAAATTTAACATTTTATACTTTTTAATAATCCTTTTTAATAATATACTTTTCATTTTTAATTTTTAACGTATACTTTTATTTTTAATATATACTTTAATTGAGTTTTTTAAATATATAATTTTTTAATAATTTTATACTTAATTTTTTTCTAAATTACTTGAATGATATCAAAAAGTAATAAGCACTCATAGAGGGAACAAACAATTTGTGAATTAAAATCATTAATAAATTAGGATTAAAAAGATCTTCAGATATTTGTGTATCTTATAGTTTGAATATAGTACCAAATAATTATGATAAATTAGGTATTCTTAAAGTTTTCTTTATCAACAAACCGTTAGCCCTAATTACATAAAATATCTTTCCCATACTTTGGGAGACCCCATGATTTACGAACACCCAATTTCGTTGTAATTAAAAGGCGAATTATGGAATGATCTTGTGGCAACCTGAATTCATGCCTTCAATTACATTCGCAAGAATCACCTCTTTTCTAATATTTCCTATCCATCCGGGTGTAATTCACGCTCGTCTGATTCATCTAGAGAAGCCCTAATGTTTACCAACTATATATTCAATAGGTACTGGGCTCGCGAGAGAAAGAACAACTGTGAAACAGTATGTGACGTTACAAGACGGGATGGTACCTTCCGCGGAGAAGCGTGTTTGCCCATCCGAGCGCTGATTATCTAGGCTACAGGTTAATGTGTTAGCATGCGTTTCATAATACAATTACAGTTTCGTATAAGGCAATGCTTGCCCCTCCCCCTATCATACTATTGGACAGTCATGCTTTCTTACATTCCATTCGAGAACAATGAGGATGAGGGCTCATAAGCAAGTTATAAATACATATGCATGCAGAAGGTATCACTTAGTGCAACAGTTCATATCGTGTGAACAATCAGCCTTAAAATGATGGTTATAATTTTGAAATGAACTGTTTTTGATGCATTTTAAATGAGAGTTTTCATTATTTTAAAAGCTTTTTTCTCTTAAAGAAAAATGCTTAATATTTTCTCTAAAAATGTAGCATGAACGAAGAAAATGCTTTTTGGAATATTGTTTTTGTTGATAGAATGGGTTATTTATTATTACTTAAAATGCAATAATATGTCATGCAGTATAAAGGAAATGTAATCATGAGAAAAAAATCATCATGCAAAGCATGCTTGTATAATAAATTTATAAGCGAAATCTTTTCTACACGTCAATAAATAAGAGCTAATAAGTTAGCAGTAAAATAACAGTTTTATTAATTATATTAAAATGTTAATAACGATGAAGTATATTTTGAATAGAAACATATAAATTTATTTGTGTGAGAGATTATAAATGTTTCTCGCAGTAAAATATATTTAACAACTTAAACTATCAGCATATTTATATTATTCATATGATGTTTCCAAAGAAACAAAACCTCTGAATGCTCAACTGGAATTTACTGAAACCAATCATATTAAAATAAAGATAACATTGAAGTTAATTAATTACATTATTTTTTTTAACTAAACATGGACTTTTATCTTGTTTATATAGTTGCTGTTATGATAACTAATTTAAGTCTAAGATTAATTAAAACAGTTTTAATATGTAGTTTAAATATTTAATTATGGGTTAGAATTTAAAGAGGTTGCGACATAAATTGCTTAAAAATAGTTATTTGAATTTTTTCATTACTATCCTATTCGAATCACAATAATCAAACAAATAATATATGAAACTCATATTCTTTTATATAAATTAAATTATTTTCAAAAGTTACATTTGAATTAGAATTATCATCACATATAACTCGAAAATTATTTCTTCGATGAACAAATGAACGTAGAGGGAAAAATTATTACCCTTTTATTCACAGCAAAGATTGTTCATGCATTAATCTTAAACATATTTGAAAATCACATAAAATTATTTTTGATTTATACTGTTTGCTATGCTTAATCATCCCCAGCATAGCAGAGTAGTTTTATTTGTTAACATGTGGTTTTAATTGTATTTCTTTTAAGAATTATTGGAAAGTTTTAACTTATAGAAACGAAATAATTTTTTTACATTCCTTTTAATAATTCTTATTTTCTGGATTTATGTACCTTTCAAATTATTTTTTAAGACACTGTTTTCATTTATTCATTGACATTGAATTTGAATTAAATAGCAATAAATATTAGAATTTGTTTAAACAACATTAGAATTTGTTTAAAAATAATTCATTTAACATACTAAATGATGTATTATTGTCTGCAAATGATTATTTTTAATTAAATCTTTAATGTTAAAATTTTGTTTCCATTCTTTTTCATTCTAATAAAATGTAGTAATTATTTAAATGAAAAATGTTTTGCTGATTAATTAGCATACATTAAAAACAGTCATAATATCAGATTTTTTTCAGTATTTATCTATTTTATAATATAATATTTCAAAATGTACATAGTATTTGAAGCAAAAGAATTTAAATATTTTTAAATTTTTAATTATATCTGTTATAATCTTCGTTTCTGAAGATTGGTGAGTTTTAAAACAAAGCAATTAGCACTCGATTAGAAACTTTTACAACTTAAAGTCGCAAACATTTTTAAATGAGTGTTAAATGAGAAACCAGATAACGAAGTGGGTAGATATATTTAAAAGTATATCTGGTTTGCTTTCAGCAAAACAAAGTAAGATACGCTATTTGTATTACAAAACAGTGTTCGTATATTGATGTTAAACGTAAGAAATTTTAATTTAAAACAATAAAATTGAGCAGTATTTTTTTTTTTTTTTTTTTTTTTTTTTTTTGAGTTTTCACAATAATTTCAATCTGTTTAATTTGAAACAAAAAATATGTATTTTTATTCAAAAAATTTATTTATTAGTATTAAAATAAGTATTCGTATAGTGATTTTATAGAGAAATATCTAAAATATGTATTCTTTTAATTTTTTCTACTGATGCGATGAACATATTCTAAGTTATTCTTCAAATTTTGTTCGATAAATTCTGACACAAAAAATATTTTATCTTTATAAAGCTATCATATTGTTACTGCTTCTATGAAATAAACTAATAAAAAATCTAGTATATATTTAAAAAAATATTGTAATTTTAAATTCTTTCCTATAAAAGCTGGTTTTAATATAAATGAAATAACTTCAAAAGCAACAAAATTGAGAAATATTTTTTCACATATACAAAGAATTTGTTTATAGATCATAAAAATAATTAAAATGTGTCCTCAAATTCTTTAGTAACTACATTTTTTTAACTGTATAACTACTATTTTTCTGTATACTGTGGAATGCTAATTTCATGTCAAATTTTTCGCAATTTGTATTTAAATAAAATCCAATATTTCACAAAATTATTTTAAGTAAATGTTTATGTATGCTTTTTATGACATAAAATATCTCATTATATATATATATATATATATATATATATATATATATATATATATATATATATATATATATATATATATATATATATTGATACTGGGGAATATCGAATTGATTAGAAAATTGAGATTTTCATGAGGGAAATATAATTTTCTTTCAATAAATACTTAAAACTCTATGTATAAAAATTAATTTTCGATATTAATATTTCTTATCTCTAAACAGATTTTTATAAGATATTACTAAACATATATATATATATATATATATATATATATATATATATATATATATATATATATATATATATATATATATATATATATATATATATATATATATACATATATATATATATATATATATATATATATATATATATATATATATATATATATATATATATATATATATATATATTGTATACATTGTTTTCGCGCACTAGGAGATTATTTTTTAAAATTTAATTATTGTTTTCCAGTTTATGTAGAGAAGAACTATATCTATTAAAAATTATATTGAGAAATAGATGTTTTTAACATTTCATTAAAGAGATTTTGTAAAATTTTACATCTAAATAATAATTTATGTCTTAACAGTATATAAAATTTTATAGAATGGCTGTGTGTGTATGGGTTGAGAAGGCCATTCACTAATTCCTTACATTGACAATGATTGATATAATGATAACATTTTATGTAGAACTAATTAAAATTGCAACATTTTCTTTAAATAATAAAATCTGCGAAATTTAGCTTTATAAAAATGAAAACATTAAATTATATCATAATTTAAGGCATGTCATTCACATGTTTAGTACTGTAAGTTTTAATTTCATTGACTGCAATATCACCTTAATCATAACGGAAAATGCATCTAAAAGTGTATTTTTATTTTTGAAGAATTTGAAAATAATTTAACCTATATACTTTAATTGAAATTGCCAAAATTATTTTTGATGTTTAAATAACTATCATGTTTTTTATAGAATTTTAAATGTGTGTTAAAAAGTTTAAGGTATGAAAATTAAAGAATAAATGAAAATAATTATATAAATAAAGTTATGATAAAAGTGATATACATTTTAAGAAAATATTATGAATTTATTGAGTATATTTTGGAAAATATATATAATGATATTTTGAGGCCCTAAATTATTCTTCTCTTTTATATAAATTTTACTTCGATAATAATTTGAAGTTTAATGTGAACACTTATACAAATTTCTGAAGTCAATAAGGGTTGATTAATGAACAATATCCTTAAGGACTCTTTAAAAAATATCTTTAAAAATATTTGAAAATAAGTGGAACAAATTAACATGTGAAATTTCAAGATGTTTTAAATGGATAAGTGCATTTGAAATATTTTGATGTGTATTGATAATGATTTTAAATTTTGCACGTGGTCTGTAGAATCTAAGTAGCTAGGCAGCAATTTAAAACTGTAACTCTTATTTGTAAATATATTATTAAATCTTAGTAATAAATTAAAATTAATTTTTCAGAGCAGAAGCTTCTAGCTTTGGAAACTATTTAAATTAGAATTTTATTAAGACATGAAAAAAAATTAAATAAATATTACTGAATTTTAATATATTTGTTTTATGATCAGAAACATAAAACAGTATTTTAGTTTGTTATTTTATAGTACGAATAATGAATTGCAGAGTTCAAAATGTAATTAGTTGTAATGATTGAATTCTTGATTATAAAGAAATATTCAAGAATTCTTGATTATTTCTTTATAATCCTGAAATTAATAATCTAAAATTAGAAACTATAATCCTGAATGGATTTATAATACATAAGGACATTTTAGCTGAGTGGTTTAGTTAGTGTTTGAATATAATAATAATTACATAATCAATAATATCCTATATATATATTATATATATGTGTGTGTGTGTGTGTGTGTTTGAATATTGTGCGAAATAGTAATACGCCAATTAAAATCCACCATATCTATAAAAATTGAAATTAATTTAAAGGACCAGAAATGCTTTATTCATACAATTATTGCACATATAAATAACTTCTTTTTAAAAATTGAAAAATTGATGAATAATTTAAGTGAAATGTATTCTTTTGAATTTTCAAAAGCTTACCGTACTTAATTAGTTTTTTAATTATAAAAGTCATTTTTCATAATGTAAATGAAAAGCTTAATGACGCTAATTTAGATAATGTCACCTCAACGCAAAAATTTAATTAAACTCAACCAAATTTCAGCTGGAAAACCGATTCATTAGTTAAATTATAATATTCCAGTTTTTTTTTCACCAAAATATAAATAATGCTTAAGTTATGATTATTTTATGTCCAATTTCCTAATTTTTTAGTATTTTTAAAAATTATTTATAAGTATTTCGATTTCATTAAGGAGACGAAATCTTATTTTCTTACGCTCTATATCAAAGATTATATTTAAATGCGTATGTGTTATACTTATTTACCAATTATGTGAAACATATGTTTGATATAAACTGTTACTACGGTTTACAAGTTAATACAAATTAAGTTCATAATATAATTTAATTTGTTTCAGTTTAAAGAATAATTTTAATCTGATTTCGAGTGTAATTTAAAATACTATATTTTGTTACAATAAATCTGATGGTTTATTCTATCATTGTAATATACTTGAAGCAAGTATATTATTTCAAATTATCGTGTTTTCGAAATTTTTATCTAAAACTATTTTTAAAATTAATAGCAAAGTTTTGTCTAGAATTTGGAGATTCTTTATGGATTTTCTGAAAATACACTTGCCTAAAGTTACATATTTTAGATACAATTTTCGAAAATCCAGGCCTAATTTAAAAATTCCTTTTGTTAATTCATGAGTAGTTCTATGATATTTAATAATTTAACTCCAAGATAAAATAATGGCTATCTTGTGCAATAGTAGCTTATAAAATATATGTAGTATTCGATTTTTACGTAATTTTTATTCGTTATAACAAAATTCTTGTGTTTGTAAAGGATGTTTAACTCTTAAATGTAGAGTTGTATGTAAATCCTAATATAAGAAGATGCTGTTTCAGAAATTAAATTAAGCAGAGAACCAGAATTTCGCTTTTAATTACTTTATTAGTCTAACATCTACTTTTCAAGAATGTAAAATCGAATTAAAGATCAACAAATTTAAACTTTTAGAATTTTATTATCTCAAAGAGAGCTTAAAGATTTTGAGTTAAAGCACCTACTAGGCTCAGGAATGTATAAATTTCACAAGTGGGCCCTTCTCGGTGAAGAGGACGAGCGGAATTAGTATAAGTGCTTGTAGAGTCTGGTTTCTATTTGATTTAGATCTCTGATTTTATAAATAGTTTTAGCGACTGTGTTCGCGTGCTGTGCTGATTCAGTTTTACGAGTTAAGTTAATTCAGTTTCTTAAGTCACTCTTTCCTTACATTAAACTTAAATCTACGAACAAATTAAATTACGTTAAAGCATACGAGTATAATTAATTCTTCATTGATAATTCCGTTTCATTTGTTTATTCAACATAACATGCCGTTTCATGCAAATTAAAGACTTGATTGAATTAGTTTACCTGATGTATTACTAGGAAAGTTCACTTTCTTTACATTTTATTTGATAAATACTTAAGCATGATGCTTTTTTATTGCATTTGGCATATTATTTAATTTTTATACGCTGATATTTAAACCATAGAAACATAAAGACGACTGATTAATGGGGTCACTCATGTCATACAGTTTTATCAAAAACATTATTTTTTTTAAATAGATTATGCATTTTAATAAACATTAAGTAAAATTTTATCAGTCTTATACGTATTTATACTCTAATCTAGTTGGTTAGTTCTGTGGAATAATTTTTTTATTTAAATAGGAATAATTAAATTACTTTTCGAAGAACTTACTTTAAGCTATAAAATAATTTATTTCGAAGTATTCGCATTGCAGAGTTTATTACTAGTTTTACTGTAACTAAAAATATTAAAAGTAAAAATTATTATCAGACTCACATTTTAACCAGAGCATATGAAACACATATGTGAATATTTCAATAGAAAACTTTAAGTAAATAATGATCTGGAATTTAAACACATATTTAAATTAAATGTTTATCTAAAGCGAAGATCAAAGGCAATAAGTTTAATAAATGGCTTGTTTTCTCCATGTATATTATTTTAGATTTTATATGTAGAATTATTTATACGACTTTATTAAAAAAAATCCAACAAAATCTGACTTTAAAACAAAGCTAAATAGAATAGGGTAAAATAGTATTTTATATTTTATTTTAAAAAAATTTATCCTTCTCTCATTATTGTGGTAATGGATATTTATGAGCAGATTTCTAAAATCAAAAGTTAACATGGTGTTTTACATTCAATAAAAAATAAAAAGGATGTAAAATTATACTTATTTTAATTTAATTTATATATATATCACAAACTTTTTAGAATAATTTTTCTCTGATATTTGTTTTGAAAAAAATAAATAAAATAACATTTAATAACTGATATTTAATAAATATTTCGATTTCCAAAATGTTTTTTAATACTTGAATACTAAAATTCATTTCAAGTTAGTCTTATTAGGATATTTTTCCAAAGCTGTTGTCAATGAATTTAGATGTTTTATTTAGTTAACCAAAATATGAAATTTAATTGATATGCAATAACAAAAGTGTAAATGGATAATCTCTAAATTTATATGATCTAATAAATTTAAAGAGCAATTGAGTCGTAATTTTTTTAAATTTTAAATGAGGTCTACAGTAAATTATTAATAAATGAGTAGTGTAAAAATCTTTATCATTTAAAGTTACATATGTAATATTTTATGAAATTTATTTTGTAAAATGACACATTTGTCTTAATCACTTACATTATTTTAAAATTCTAATACGTATAATTTAAATTTTTTATAATTTTTAAGAATGAAAATTATGTTTTTAATGTTACATTTCTACATTAATGGATTCCTCTTTGAATATATTAATTTGCAAACCTAATAGTTAATTATAATTGGTGTAAGGATATCAGAAATATATATATATTTCAAATATTATATATCACAAATACAAACTCTGGTTATAGTTTTTAGAAATGAATGGCTTTTTTAAAATTAATATTCTTTAGAAAAATTATATCTTAGTTTTATTTTATAGTTGTAGACGTCTAAATTGATGTATAACATATTTTTTTTTCAAAAATTAAAAGTTTATTTTAATTTCTTATTTAAATCAAAAGTAATATTTCAATTTATTTTTAATTTAAT
Organism: Latrodectus elegans; assembly: GCA_030067965.1. Classification (NCBI taxonomy): domain Eukaryota; kingdom Metazoa; phylum Arthropoda; class Arachnida; order Araneae; family Theridiidae; genus Latrodectus; species Latrodectus elegans. The sequence goes on along the minus strand of CM057818.1, from coordinate 45,379,783 downwards.
TACGAAAGTATATTTAGGTTTTTTTACAAAGAGTTTTAAGGCTTTTATTGATAAGTATTAAATATGAACTTCTATTTAACCACTAAAGATAAATTTGCAATGCTGTAGTATTCGATTATTTAATGTGATTAAGATTAAGGTAATTTGAATCATATTAAATAATCGAATACTACAGCATTGCAAGTTTATCTGACTAAGATCATTTGAATTACAAGGATAATTTCTGTAGAAAAAGCTCTCCTTCTGTGTTTTTCTTCATTTCTTCGATTGCTTCCTCAATAAGAAAACTGATATAATAGTTCATACTGAAGCCGCAAAAATAATTTTTATAATAGAAATAAAATTTGAAACAAGCTTAAATTATACTTTTGAAAAATTTATTTTGAAATAGAATGTTAAGTGTTGGTTTAGCAAAACATTTCTTAAGTATTATTACTAAAGATAATTTGCATACTCTTATTTTGAAGTTAGAGTGATAAGTAAATAGCATACTGTAAAGATAAAGTTACTCAATAGCCGTGGACAGCTGGTAAGGGTCTAGTTATCTTACATGCGGGTTATCGCACACTGGTGCAGGGAGAAGAAATTAAGGCGTTGCCAGCATCTACTATCATGAACATCTGGTGATTAAACACAGTTCATGTTTCGATGTGTATTCAAACTTAAAATTACCTAATGAATCTTACAAGGAATAGAGACTTGCCCAAAACAGACGAATTCATGCAAACACATATATATAATACAGTTAAATATCTAAAAATGAATCAATATTTCATTATTCTACACTACATTCATAGTTGAGATGTTAACGTAAACATATAGATTATAACATAAATATGCTATTTGTGCTCTTACTAGTAATAAATATATTATTAAATGTGTATTCTTTAAATACTAATAGGAATTTATATTAAAACATATTAAAAAAATTAAATATCATAAGATATATAAAATGCTTGATTTCGAACACTTCAAGAGAATAAATATGCTGTTCTTTTATTATATGCTATTCGCAGTTCTCACTTATAATTAAAATCTTATTTTAGCATTTTTTATCAGAAAAAAATCAGTTTATAAATGAACATAGAAAATTATTTAATAAATTGATTTAAATACTGAGATAAAAATATTTTACCTTTTATAATTATGTAAAATGAAATCTTTGTTGCATTAAAGGCAATCAAGGAATCATGTTATAAAAAAAAGATAACATTTCATTAAAGTTTTCTAAATTATTTTATGCATAAACTATCAAATTTAGATAAATGCTTTTACTTTTTTAAAGTTATGGATATAGTATCATAAAAAAAATACTAAATTAAATTTACTAATAAATTCAAAAAAACTTTAAAAACTACTTAAAACAACTTGGATTTATGTAAAAAAAGAGAAAAATTAACTCTTTTTGTTGTTTTATTGCATAAAAAACTGTATTTATAAAACTTTGGAAACTTTTAAACTGAAATAAAAGTAGATTTTTATTTCCTGTTACATACGAGTTAAGCGTTTACGTGAATTATGCAACTGATTAGATCATGCGAGCTAATAAACATGCTGGAAACTTTTTAAGCATCTTAAATTGAAAGTAAAAAAAAATGAATTTAGGATGAGAAAGGGAGTGAGAGGGGAAAGCAAAATGCAAGAGGGAAAAAAACTGGAAAAGCATACTTTTTTCCAAGCAGAGACTCTTGTCTACGCCACTCTGAACTTCGGTACTTCATCAGAAGAAGAAAGAGTTCTGAGACAGCATGTTCATAGTGGGTATAGACACCGAACTGAGGTCTCCTCCCCTAATACAACACGCAGAAGCCTGTTGCTATCGCTTGTCTGGGGTGGAGTGGGTGAGAGTGGTGGCTCTGTGATGGCGTGGGGTGGAAAGGGGATGGCGCGCGCAGCCTGTTGCTTCCAACCTCCCTCGTTTGCTCTCTGTGCTCCAGAGCTCCACTTTTCCTCGGAACTTGCGATAAAGCTCTTGATCTGCCTGCAAGTGCGCGTATGTGTGTGTGCGCGTATTGCAGGGTTGCTAAAAGGAATGATGAATTTCATCTGCCAACGGAGGAGTGTCGCCAAAAAAGGTCCAACAGGTCACTCGATGGCAGGAGCAGATAAAACTTGGAGCATTGAGTTTGAATGGAGATGGGCTTTAGATACAGCCCTTTACCTTTTGTTGAAGGAAGAGTTATATGTATCGAGTTCCCTCATTAACAATGCAGCTCATCCTCTCATGAAATTATATATAACCTCAGTTTACTCAAACATTGTTTGATAATATATTATGGAAAATAATGTACCATACTTTATCAGATTAATTTTTTTATTGTTTTTTTTTAAATTGAATTAAATTATTTCAGAAAAATCTCCTTACGAAGTATGCTTAATAGCAATTTTCTTTAATTTTTATTTCAAAGCTTAAGTTACACAAATAATGTTATGAGACATTGATTGTAAAATTTGAGATGGATTTGCTACATATGAATGAAAATTCAAATATAATAATACTTTTATATGGTATTCAAAGAGTTGTCTACTTGATACCTAGACTGATACGAAAAGTACTGTAAATTATCTCAGTTGGGATATTTGAATGTGGGATGCTTAAAACGGAAATTATATATATATATATATATATATGCATTTAATGCATTTACTATTATTTAACACTTTCCTGAGTTTAAATATTTACTACATTCTTTGAAGTATAAAAGTCCAAATATATTAAATTGCTTGCCAAATTAAATGTTCTGTTCAGAAGCAACAATGTAATATACTGTACAAACTGTACTGTAATAAACTGCATGTAATATACTTCATATATATATATATATATATATATATATATATATATATTATAAATTAATACAACTTCGATAATATATATATACATACATACATACATATATATATATATATATATATATATATATATATATATATATATATATATATATATATATATATATATATATATATATATATATATATATATATATATATATATATATATATATATATATATATATATATATATACATACATTTATGCGCATGGCATAAATGTTCATGCATATGGGATACTCGTTCAATTGAATAATTTCAAAAATGCTGTATCTATAGTAATGATTATCTACAGGATAAAACACGAGATAAAATGGTTAAAATAATTAAACATTTGAGAAATATGTCATGAATATAAGGCGTAATATATTTACAGGCAGGATTCCTTACAATTCAGTTAAATTACTGTATAAGAAAAATATAGCTTGAAATATTAGTTTAATTCTTTATGCAATCTAAAAAGAAACTTTGATATGACCCATTAGCAAAAGATATTTATAAAATGAAATTCATCCTCAGGATATCTCAGCTTGATTTTTTGTTTGAAAGTGTTAAAAAGAAACAAGATAAATAATGAAAATGTTTATTTAAAAATCTTTAAAATATTATATTGGTTAAATTTAACTTCTATTACTTGTATGAATATTTACATATATTTGAATTGTATTTAATAGTTGATATAGCTAACATCGAAATTAAAATGTAATTAAAATATTTTGTTGTTTTAGTTGTGTTAATGAGCAAAAACTATTCAAATGAATAGTTTTTGTTCGTAAGAATAATTTTAAGTATGTTCTTACAATTATTTCACTTCATTTCGTTATATAAAACACACATCCATATATTCATATAAAGATACATTCCTTCATAATATCGCAAGTAAGTAATGAGAAATTAACGTCTTGTATATATTTTATGGATATGGAAATACATAACAACAAATGATTAGGCAAGTTATTCCTCTTAAAATTATTTACCAATAAATATATACGCAACAATTTTATTAAGAAAATATGTTGTTGTTGTCGTGTGCCCCAGCTAGGCTGGCATTATGAGATGCGCTGCTCCACTTTTAAAACTGAACCATATTTGGTGTGGAGTCCAGCTTCCTCAGAACACACATGCCATAGTTATCCGTTTTTAGGGTAAGCAACCATTCACAACCCATTCATACAACGAAAGCACAAAGACAGGATTTATAGAGAGTGGAAGTACCTCCATGACGCTGAGTACTAGACCTAAGTTAGGTGCCTTTAAGAAGATATAATATAAACTATATTTAGAATTTCTACATAATTTATTCATTGTAATGGAAAATTCTGGAATTGGATAATATGTGTTTAATTAATTATATTAAATATTTTTACATGAATTTATATAACTAACAAATATTAAATTATATATATATAAACTATAATTTTTGTGTATAAAGACTTAACTTTGTTTTCGAATCATTATTTTCTAAATAACCATGGTTAATATTTTTGGTACATTATAATTATGTTAATGTTGATCTATATCTATAATTTATTATATATTATTGATCGAGTATTAATTTGTAAGATTAAGATTATAAAGTAATTTATATATATTCGTCACTATACCATATGTGCCAAGTTACTATATAAGAAATATAATACATATATTTTAAACTGTCAATAACTTTTCTTCTTACATTCAATGACATCTTCCTACTCAAGTTCTCTTTATTTAATAAAACAATGGTTTTTTTTTCATTCTAAACGATTTCTTAACATTTGCTTTTCAACATACTTTTAACCCTATGTTCTTTACTCAAAAGACAGAACCAATCAAGAAACCAATGTTTGATCAACATATTTTAGGAAAACTTCGTATTGATTTTGTGACTCCATACCAGCTTTATTTTTATTAAAGAGTAAAATTATCATTGTCGTAGTTATTTTATTTTGCAATAAATAATCTGATACCTATGTTAAAGACAAAGTGTCTTTTCCTAAAAAAAATTTTTATTAACAATAATTTTCAATATTTCATCATTATGGGAATTTCAGTGAGATTTAAGTGTTGAAAGCATAACTTTTAGAAAGTAAAATCAAATCAAAATACGTTTTGTTAGAATTTAAAATGTTTAATTTTATAATACAGATTTTTCAAATAAATATTAAGAATGCAGAGAGAGCTACCATTGATAAAATATTACAAAATTATTATTATTAATTATTTGATTATTCCTACCATTTGGTTAAGAAATTTGATTTCTTAAATCTTATCTATCCACTAAATCCCAATGTTTCGTGAAAGTCTTTGTGCAGTAAGTTTTAAAACATATTCATAATAATGGATGTAAACAAGTAATGTAAACATGTAATAATGTTTTAAAACATATTCATAATAATACATAATAATATGTTCAAATGTTAAACCAGTCATCCGATTGGGGTTGAAAATCATGAAGTTTGTCTTTCTTCAGAAATTAATTATTTGATTGTTCTTAGATTCAATGACAAACATTTTGATATCGGGTTAAAAATGATTAATAAAATATTTTTTTGGTTCAATAAGCTTTTAAGATTATTTCATTGAGAAATAGATATCATTTCTCAACGAATAAGGTTAAAAAGGAGAAGTTTGAAGAACAGATTATCTGAACAAAGTTAAAACAATATGGTTCTTTAACAAAGCAATATTGGAATAAATGTTGGTGAAAAATATGAAAACTTATTAATACAATTAGTTTATAAAATAGAAACACATTTTTGACTTATTTAACATAATACTTTCTATTTTTGATGATATTTTAGTAAAACAAGAGTTACGAGAATAAATGTGAATACTAATATACATTTTATTATAATTGATAATTTTATTAAATAATATATATTTTATTATAATTGGTATAAGCTCTCCTGACACAACAAAACAGATTCTTATTCCTTATTCATAACCCATAAAACATGATAAACTGTTTCATAAAAGTATTTATAATAAGAGTGATAATACTTAGAATATAAAGTTTGATTTAGTGGTATAATATATAATTTTATTTCATTCTAGATGATTTCCCTTTTTATAACAAATAGATTTAGCATTTCAAAACTTTAAAAAGTATCTTTGATGTAGATAGTTTGATCTTCATTTTTTGATGTTGCATCAAATTCAGAAAAATAATCTCAGAAAAAAAGAAATTTTAATTCCTGAATCTAAAAAAACATCTAAATATAATTCATCAGCATGATGATTGAATATAATAATAAAATCATCTCAATAATATAAGAATAACTAATTATTGAAAATAAATTATTAAAAAATAAAATTAAATAAAAATAAATCATTTGTTGCATAACTTAACTGCCCATAATGATAAATATTTCTTAAATATTACAAAAATCTAACAATAATTTTACCTTTGTTGTCATTAGGTAATTATAAATATAAGAACTTTAAAATTATAATCATTATGGAATTTAACTTACTATATATTTTGATTATTGTGAGAGGCCTAATATTTTGATTTTTATGTTATAATATTAAATAAAATCTCTTCTTTTTAAGATAAAGCAAAACTTGAAAAATATATTAAGTTGGAATTTAGTATCGCGGTTTCTCTATGGTATATTTTAATTAGACGTTTAACTTAATTTACTATTGTAATATAATTTTGCATCACAAAAATATCTAAAGTGTTAACGAGTTTATATGTTAATCTAGAAACATTTTTTGGAAAATTATATTCCTAATTTTGTATCTAAGGGGAAAATTTTAAGAATTTTTTACAGATATCTGAATTTTCTACAAACATTTCTCAAATTGTACTTCTCAGTTACCAGAGCTGTATTGCTATAAAAAAATGAAAATATTTTTATAACGGAATTCTTTTACAAACTATCCATTGCCTAAATTTAACTAATTAAATTCTTCTCTTCTTAATAGATATTTTTAATTTTTAATAAATTAAAGTATATATATTTTTTCCAAAAATATTTACGTTTATATTTCTATTCGAGTTTTTTTTAAAATTAAATGTTAGCTGAATTAAATTTATAAAAAAAGCAAATAATATTCCACATTTTATTTTCCACTTTTCATTTTAAGACAATTTAAGAATTGATTGCTTCAAATATTTCTAATTTTTCAATTGATATTAAAGTTAAATAAAATATATTTAAGAGACAATATTTTAGATAATTGATTCTGAATATTTTAGCAAACAGCTTTTCTTTTATATTTACAAATTTTTTTTTACCAAAATATATCGTAAATGAAACAGAACTTTAAATAAAATAAAATTAGAAATTTATAGACAATTAATTAGGAAGAGAACCCATTTTGGAACTTTTAATGGACATTTACGTATTTTGTATCTTATTTTTATTTATTTTACAAACAAATAAATAAAATAAAGACAAAAATTAAATGATTTTTTGAAAAAAATAAAAATATATATTATCAATGCTGCGTTAGCTATGATGAATAATGGGCATGTTTTATAGAATAAATTTTACTGGTTGATGTATTTACCATGTGATTTTTAACAACGTCTATGAAAGAGTAGGAAGATTTTGATAAGCCCTCTCTTACTAAGCGTCAAATTTGAATTTTGGAATTATTTTTAAATGCACCTTGATAATTAATATTTTCTTTCAATAATTCAAATAAATATCACGAATACTTTCGTTTTCGTTCAAATTTTGTTAACATTCCTTAAATTCAGGTAAATGCATTTAAAACTATTAAAAAAAATGTAACTATCATAATGTGTCCATTTATCACCGAAGTATAAATTTGCAACATAATAATTTTAAATCAATTTATTTAAAATTAATTTGACTTATTCATTAACCAATATTACCCAAATATACCTATTCAAAATATAAAGTTTTTTAAAATAGTATTTATATATACATAGTATTGAATAGATATAAATATACCTATCCAAAATATTAGCATAACACCATGAGTAAAAAATGAAAAATAAATGTTAATTTTGTTAATTCCTAAAATGGATGAATTAAGAAAATTAACATTTATTTTTGAGTTCTCCCTCGTGGTGTTGTGCTGGAAAAGTAAATTAATATAAAGTTACTTCTATTAAACAATTTAAAAACCTTATTGTAAGCAAATGGAATTAATGCAAACAATATCCTGATTAATTGTAGATTTAATAATAATTTACACATTTTTTAGTTAATTATTTAAAAATGTTCTGATTATTTTACGGTAATATATATAAAATTATTTTATTTTTTATAACATTAACATATCATTATTTATTGCTTTCTTTTTTATTCTGTTTTGTAATTTCCTAAGAATAAAGACCAATTGTTGCAAGTAGTGTGTCAGAGATTTAAAATTTCGTTGCATCATTCATTTTTAGGAAATTTTTTTTATGCTAGATTAATTAGAAATAAGTTTGATTCTTATCTTCAAAATGTATTTGATACTTTTAAGAAATTAAATATCGTTCAGGAGAAATCTCAACTGTTTGAGGGCGTGAGAGACTGCTGGGAAAAATTCCCATAGAGGAAGGGGAAAAACAAAGCCCGAAAAAAGGGATATCTACCCTAGAACCAAAGAGAAAAAGTCAATTATGTAAATACATGGACTCTAAGGGAAACAAAAGAACTTCCCCTGCATAAAAAGAGTAAAAAGTGAAAGATAAGAGAGTAACCAAGAAAAGAAAATCTATATCTTGGTAAAGAATTTTCTTTACTGTTCCCCGGTGATAAAAGAAATGCCGACAAAAAAAAATCACAACGAAGATTTGTGAACAAAGTGTTTTCATTTACGTTTATGTTTCATAGTTGATTCTATGTATATTTAATGCTGTTAAACTTAGCGTGTAATTTGATTTGCCAAAATTTAGCGTGATGTTTATTTAAAACACATTTTCAAAAACGGACGAGCTCTTAAAATTCCAGAAATTTACATTATGTAAGACTTTAAATATTGAGGATTTATGCAAATGATGCACAATCTAACAGAAAATTTTAAAGTGGGAATAAGCAGGCGCTATTGATTTATAATTGTTACACATAATGCATTTAAGAAAATAATTTAAAAATAAATACATTTGCAAAAATATTATGAAGTACTAGTTTCTATCTAGCAAGAAAATTGTAATTACTCTATAATGATAGAACTTTCCCATTATTAATAACCTAATTAGTTTAAACTAGCACATTAATATATTTAATTTAATTCTTTATAATTCTGTAGTGCGATATGGGTTCTAATTTATAATTCTATTATAATTTTCAATGCATTTTAGAAGGGAATGTATTCCTGGAAAATCGGGGTACATCCAATGCTGTAATTCATTGTAATTACCTCCAAATTATAAAGTTATGTTGAAAAATATTAATTATATGCATCTTATTATTTGCACATTTTTGTCTTAATAATTTGTAGATAAACTTACTTATTAATATTCGAAGAAAATGAAAAATTAATAAATATGACTGACTTATATTGTGTACATAAAATACGTAGTAACAGAAATGAATTTTGAAAATGAAATTATATGAATTTAGAAGATAAATTTTGAAAAATTGTGCGTAATGCATGCTAAAGTCTTAATGAAACTTGAAAATTAAACTTTCTATAGCTGTTGAATTCGAAATGAACATTTTCAAATTATAAGGTTATAAGAAAAATGTTCTAAATTAAATAAAAACGTAATTATAACTAATTAATGAAACCGATTCAATTTTAAATGTTTTAGTTTGAGAAAAATTTGAATTTTCTTATTTTAAGCTAGATAAAAGTTTGAAATTTAACTTTATTTTTATGCGAAATGTGCATTTTTTATAGAATAATACAAACACCTCAGTGAAGAATACACCTTATAAATTAAAAAAATAGAGTTTAATAAATATGTATACTGTAAAAAAGGATAAAAATGCTTTCAACTTAAAGTATATATATATATAAGGAATATTTTTAAAAAACAGTAATAATTATCATTCGCCAGCAGCGAAATAAATCTTTCAAATTTGTACAGAAGGAACCTTTAAAAAACTACTACTCCCCTTTCCTTTTCTTTTAAAAGAGTATAAAGAACTAATTAAAGTTCTTAAAAAACAGAACATTTACTAATTTGAGAATGAGGTGCGTGAAAAAAATTTTTAAAAAATGCATTGAGAATGCATTAATTAAGGATGCATGGAGTTGAGATTTCCTCATTTCGATGAATGCATCGTACAAGCTAAAATAAGAAATAATTAAAATATCAGCTTCAGTATTTTTTTTTCTAAATTTAATCTAAACTGAAAGACACGCGTTTATATTGGAACTATTCTTATTAAGAAACCAAAAGTTGGGGGCGTCCCATTCTTAAAACTGAAGCTTTTAAAGAGCAATTAAAATCCCAAAATATCTTCTTTAAGGTGGTAAAATACATTTAAATTATTGACTTTTTAGGGTATAAAAGACTTCTTAATAAACATTAATCTGATAATAAATACTGTTAAAATTTTTGGAATAATATGCATAACATATATTTGAGGTTATGATGGAAAGTTGTTTGCACTTCAGAAAATACAGTTAAATAAATATTGTCTTACAATTTTTTTATTTTAATTTATTGAAAATATTCTGTTAACTCAACGATTACTTACAATTTGAGTGAATTTGGCGATAATTATCTATAATTTATTCTTGCTTATATTGAGTACCATCTTTGATTAACTTATTTATATTAGCTAGTGTGAATATCTTTTATAATAAAGGCTATATTTTGTATATAATATTAATTTTGATAAGTTTTACATCATTCTTATTCTAATTTATTCTTAATATATTCAGTACTCATAACACAGTAATAGTGTTTCAGAACAGTAATAGTGTTTCAGAAATGATTAGGATTAGTTATTAATATTAAGTTACTTTCAAAAATTCTAGTTATTATTTCTTGTTGTAGGATCATTATTTTTCAACAAAAGTTTTAACTTCATCTGATAAAGTTATTATAGAAATTTCTCGACTCTAAAAAACTGTTTTAAATAATACAGTTTTAACTTTATTAATATCAAGCAATGGTTCCTGTTTTTTTAAAATCTTGAAGCACGTAAGTAAGTTTTTACTATGTAATCAAACATCCAAATATTTAATGATAAAGTTGTGCTGCAAAATTTGTCAAAAACAGTTTTATATATTTAAAATTGTTTCTAATACATTTTAAACAAAATCTTGTTTTAACTTTTTTTTAATATATATAGTATACATAACACAGAGAGAATAAAATAAACATTGTTTTACAAGTGATTATGTTTTTGTTATTAATATAAATTCAATTTTTTGACAATTTGATTTAAATTATTGATTACAGAACATTCTGGGTTCTGAGCGCTATGACTAGCTTCATCAAAAAATTGTAACGTGTGTGTGTGTGTCTTAACTCTAAACAAATACTCGCATTTAAAATAATATGATTTTCGCATTAGAAAAAGAAGCAAAAGTGCTTGATATTTTAAAAACGGTAAATATAGCTAAATAATCGTTGAGCAAGCAAAATACTAGCTGTACGATATGAATATTATTTTGAATAAGTTTCTCTAAATATTTGTATACATGTTTAAATTAAGTGCAAATAATTTTTTATGCTTACAGTAAAAGCAACTAGTGGAGAATTTCTCTAACATGTTTGAACACATGATTGTATTGGTTCCATTAAAATAAAATATCATATAGGAAAAATTAACTAAGTTTGTATCATTTGATTAATTCTATAAATATTATATTGATTTTGGAAAAACAAAAGAAAGACATAAATTTAATGACTTACTTAAGGAATAATTTATTCAAAAATTATTTCTTAAATAAGTCATCGAAGTGTAATTGTTCTCAGCTGAAATATATTATAATTTTCCTCAGCAGTATAGGCACAATATTTATCATTATTGAAAAAATTTCAAACGTTATATCATATTATATTCAATAAACGAGTAGAATAAAGCAAGAGATGCAGTCTCAAACAGTAAATACATTCGAATAATGGAGATATGCATAAAATAAGAATCGTACAAATAAAGTGAATAAAATATCATTTTAGCTTAACCACACATGACAAACTACCTTTATAATGATTAATATTTATGACGCAACGCACCTGCACTCCTGAATCAAAAAGGTGAATGAACTCAACCCGTATTTTATGTTAGAATTTTATTAGTTTGCAAGCATATTCTAGATTTTAAAACGTATGAATTACAAATGGAGCATTAACGACGGTAATGATGTCAGAATATATAATGCTGTCAATTATTTAATTCGTAGAAATAATATATTTTGAAATATATGTTATATTAGATATATCTATAACATATATATATATATATATATATATATATATATATATATATATATATATATATATATATATATATATATATATATATAAAACAGAATGATAAAATTTTTAATTTTTAAAAATTATTTAAAATAAAAAAGAGGATATTTATTATTTTATTATTAACTTTTCTGAGTGAAATAGACCCTTTGTAAACTAATTCTAATTTTTTCAAAGAAACGTACATTTTGGCTATTGGATATTAGTAATTTATATATCACATATAATTGACGGTTTTTATTACTTATGTAATGTATAACATTTTCATTGCAATTTAGCTCGAGTTATAAACCTTATTTATAAACCGTAGTTAAAATTATTTTTTTTTATTTGACTTCAATCTGAATGAAAAAACACTATTAAACAAGTTTTTGTTTTATTATGAGAGGAAGCTTAGAAATTCATTTATTAATTTACTATTACATATTTTCGAAAAACTAAATTACAATTTCTATTTAAAAAAAGGCTATATATAGAATGATAATAAGATAGCTCATATTTTAATTAACTTAAAAGAACTGGAATATAATCCAACTTTAATGACTGCAACTAATCCTTGAATAATTAGTCTTCGCAAACTTTTAACTCAACAAATATAGAAGAATTATAAATAACAGAGTTTTGCGTGAATTGATAAATGCAATTTCAATATTTAAGAAAAATACTAGTACATTGAAATAATTATTTTTAATTCATTAAACTTTCATGATGCAACCATGATGAAGCAAAAAAAATATATTTATTTTATTTATGTAGAATAATTTTAACAATTTCTCTTTTTGCTTATTAATTTATTAATCATGAAAAATTTATTCACATCTGCTTTTAATAATTGGGTAGTTATAACCGAATTAATTTCATAATGTACAAAAGCGCAAAAATAACAGGATGACTAAAACACTAGAGTCTTTTATTTTAAAATTGTTTGTGTAGTATATTTTCAATAAATATGGGTAAGACGACAACTTCTAATGCTATTACCTTTAGTAACATTATTCTGTAATACTCTAAGTGTCTAAAGCATTTTAATTTTTCTTATTTACTCTAGCAGGAAACAAACTTTTCAATTTTCTTAAATATATACTTTAAATTAATAAAAAATTCAACATAATAATAAAAATAAGGTTTCGGCTTACCTTGAACAGTAGTTATCCATTATACTTTCAATATGGAAAATAAATGCACTTTTGAGTTCTTCATCATTATTTTAAGATTCAGCATTCACAGAATGTAAAATAAATTTTTGATTTCTGTATCATTTCACATAAAAACAGCATAATCAGCATTATTTTTCAGGTATGACTAATTATCTAGTTATATCTTTAAGCATGTGAGAGTATGTATATATATATATACCTTTTAATTAATTTTCAACTTAATCACAATCAGAAATTTGGAGCAATTAAACGATTTTAACTTAGCAATTTTTGCTTGATATTACATGATTTATTTCTTTTGTTTTAATTCAATATTTTCTTGGTTTCCTTTTTAATGAAGAGAACGTCCAATAATATTCACTTTCATGAGAAACGGAACCTGGAAAAAAGAGCAATTATTAATTCCTGCTTAACAATACAAATATAAAATATCTTTGCATAAAAGACTAACTGATCCACTTAATATCTTGAAAAATGTATTTTTCCTGTTCAATTCTTTCTTGCTGTTTGATTTAATATTTTATATAAATTTAAAGTTAAAAATATTATCACATTAAATAATGAAATTGTTATTTTATAGATGTATAATTTTTGTAAAATATTAAAAAAAAAGAAGAGCAAGCAAGAAATGAATTAAATGTCATTTGTGGCATTGCACATAAAATTTATGCATTTCGTTCATATTTATATAAAATAAAATGCAGAATTCTAGCATATTGTATAAAAACACAAACAAATTGTGATTTCATCGAAAAAAGAATTTTAATTAGAGGTATTGTTCTTCTTTCCTGAAAGAGATGTCACGAATCAATGATTCATAGAATTAAAGAGCTTATGCACGAGAGGCAAGGGTTATTCTTTTCTGAGGAGGCAAGTTTTTGAATAACTGAATTGTTTCTGGGAATAACACGTGACACGCAACCCATTTCTCTAGACTAACCTGAAAATATTCTCCTGGTTTCATGCATGGGTAATATGATTAGTAATTAATTCGAAAGGAAATTGTTCATTGTGTAAGCAGAATACATTATGTTTATCATACATGAAAATAAATTCATTTTCGCTTCTGAAAACATAAAATAATCACAATAGGAACAGCTTATATCTGAAATGTTAGCTTTCCATTTCTGACAATACACAGACCAGAATGACCACTGAAGCCACCCAACTTGTCTTGTGGTCAGCGTGCCTGACCATGGCTAAAGAGGTCCTGAGTTTGAATCCCAGTTCGGGCATGGATGTATTTTCTCTATCTTGTCTTTGTCCTTTCCTTGTATGAATGGGTAGTGAATGGTTGCCTACCCTATAAATGGGTCCCTATGGCATGTGTGTACTGAGGAAGTTGGACTCCACACCAAAATATGGTTCAGTTGAAAAAGTGAAAAAGTGCATCCCATTACCAGTCTAGCTGGTACATGACAACAACAATGATCATTGATAACAGTAACATCCAAATCCTCTCTTCAATTCTGACAAACTGATCCCTTATCATCTCAGTTGTAAGATTATTTCATACACTTGCCTCTCTTTAAATAAGAATTCTCTACATGTTAATACATATACATAATTAGTGCTCTGAAGTAGGCTCTTCAAGAAGTCCACATCGTTACTCCACATTACTTCATTTTTTTTTCATTCAATTTCAACACATTACTGTCTTTATTTCATTCTCATTCAATATACTTTTGTTTCCAAGCAGCTCAATCATTCCTTGTAAACAAAAAAAGCACTAGGCATGAGAGCATATAAACATACATGTGGTTGGTTTTGAACAGTCTAAAAAGAGAACGAAACTTTCTCCGAATGTTTTGTTATAAAAAATGTTCCACTTAGTTATTCTAATGATATTTAATCTGTCGTGTCAATCTTCCGTTTGTGTTATTGCTGGTATAAAGCATCGACAAGAATTTTGGCGAATACTTTTAATTTAAAAACAGTCATTTCATCATCTGAAAAGATAGCTTAAGAAACATTTATGACTTTGCAAAAAATGTTTGTGTTTGTTCCTCCTTTAAAGCAACTATTAATATTTTAGACTTCCAATTTAAATAAATTATGTTTCTATGACATCTTATTCACTTTTTCTAAGCATTCAAGAACTGATAATTATTTTTAGAGCACTCGATTACATTTAACAGCACATTAACGAAGATTATATTTTAAATAACAATATTAAAGTCTAATACATTTAAAACAATAGCATTTAACTACTTTTCTGAACAGAGGTTTCCAATTGCGTGTAATATGTTAAATTTATTTGCATAATTTTGCACGGTTTTAAACATTTGTGCCATAAGTTTGAACTTATTGTGATTTAAATGTTTGAATTCGTAAAAAAAACTACTAACGGAAAATGTTTGAGTTTAATTTAATGCAAAATCTCTTAAAAAGTAGTAAGATAGTTCTAATTCAAATCACAATTATTTATTGGAAATAATTTTTTTGCGCTGGCGATAACTCGCCAAATACTGGGATCACATTTTCGACACGCACTCTGTCGTCGATATTTTCTCTGCTCCGTCAGCGAGTGGAGACAAAGGTAAGATCCAAGACAGGTGGGAAAGAGGCAGGGGGTCTTCGGCGCCTGACTGCACTGCCTCCCTCCCCGCAACTGCCTCCAAGCTCATCGCTGCCACGCCTCTTTACAAAACTTCTCTTTTCATCGAAGTCTTTATACCCTTCTTTTTCCTTACCCGTTCATCAGCCGTCGAGTTTTCATAATTTCATCACCAGTCTTCTGGCGATGATCTCCGTTCCCGACATTCATTGGGAGATTGTTTACTTATTTTAATTTTCCACCGTCCTCGGATGTCGATCTTTGAAAGGTAACAATCATTTAGGTTGGAGGGTTGGTAAAAGGGGAAAGACACGTTCATCCCTTTGATAAAGATGTTTTTGCGATCTCCGGCTCTTCAAGTGGAAATAATAATAAGAAAGATAAAAAAAAAGGGAGAAAGGTATCCATTTTGCCAATCGGAAGAACTTTGGAAAGTTCATCTCTTGGTGATAAATTCTCTGCGATAGGAGTTAAAATATTTGTGCCTGGTTTGCTGTCAGGCC
The DNA here is from genome assembly GCA_030067965.1 of Latrodectus elegans. NCBI lineage: Eukaryota > Metazoa > Arthropoda > Arachnida > Araneae > Theridiidae > Latrodectus > Latrodectus elegans. The sequence goes on along the minus strand of CM057818.1, from coordinate 45,363,404 downwards.
ATTAAATCTGAGTAATGTTACAGATGTTTCCTTCTGACTGGAGGGGAATATTAATTTGTGTTTTCTTTTTATTCTACTTGTTGTTGTGATTAATTAGAGGATGTAAGTAGGGTAGAAGCCGTCAGTACACGCTTCATGCTTTTGAAAATATTTTTCAGTAAGAAATTTCTTTTCATCTTAGTCTATGTGCTTCGAGCCCACTGGTTATTTTTCTCTCACTTATAGCCCACAAAATTACTTACCACACTTATGGTTCATTTTAACTCCGTCGTGAGATATTGGGGGAAATCTATTAATTTATTATTTGACATCACTTTAATTTGGCTGTAACACCGATTTCAAAGAAAACATCGAGGTAAAATAAATATGTACAAAAGCCAAAAAGTAAACCGTAAAGTTTACATGTTTAGGATATAATTGTAATACATATTTTTTTAAATTAACATTCTTTAAAAAATATTGCATGTATAATGATGAATAGTATATTTGTATTTATATATGCTTCTGACTGAAACACTAACGTAATCGCTTTAGATTTCAAATTCATAGCGCTGATAAATTGAATTTTCTGGTAAACATTAAGTAAGTTTTAAACAAGTAGTTTTTAAATTAAGGTATAATAAGCATGAATGTTGTCTTATGTTATGAAAATTACGTATGTTGCTTATACTACAATGAAAATAGAAAAGTCCGTTTTCACATCAAATACTTAAGTGCAACATAATTGTATGTTTATATAGTGAAAATACTACGATACGATTTTATATATCTATAGTATGTACTACTGACATACACAATAAATATAGTATTAGGCACAGGTGCCGTATATTCCACGATTCCAAATTCTGAATTTTTTTGGCGACGAAGAAATGTTGCCAAGATGACGTATCATGACGTGCGGGATGACGTAAATGTTAGGTTTACCAAAATAAAATTTTCTATATAATTCTTATAGGTTCCCATATGTATGACGTAACAAATACAAGGTTGCCAGATACATAATAAAATCCGCCAAAAAGTCGCCAATTTCAGAATTCGGCGCATGGATTATACAGCACTTGTGCCTAGTATTATTACTTTTATGATGTGCAATATGTAAACATAGGTTTTTAATTAATAATATTTAATTGTCTAATTGTTTCATGATATTAATTAACAATAATAGTTATTTTAACTTTATGATTGTATAAATATTTGAATTTAGGAATTAATATCTGAATAGTTAATTTTAATATTAAAACACTGTAGAAATTTATTCATTAATAATAATTTAAGAATGTAAAATTTTATTTCAATTTAATAAAATATTTTTAAAAATAAATTAAATAAAACTTAATTAAAATACTTTTTTACGAAATGATATCATTTATGTAATATGCATTTTGTGTAATTTAAGATTAAAAAAATATCCTGACAACTCTTATAAATATACATTTTTTTGTTACCTTGGAATTAAACAATTATTATGTAAGCAATAAAAATGCAATTTTTTAAATTCATCAAATATAGAAATTATTATCTAGAAATTTATCTTTTAATTATTTGTATATTGTTACAAATATTATTGTAAAAATATACAAGTATTTTTAAAGATTTTAATAATCTGTATTAATATATTGTGTTACAAAACAGTATTATTGTATACTGTCTTTTGATCTGATATGGAAAACATTTGAAATATAATAAAGACAAAAAATTACTTGAATACTTTATAAAAAATATTTTTCCTCATGCAAAAAATATTAACCTATTTTCACAATTACAGTTTACTTTAAGAATATATTCATTTTGAGTTAAGCTTTATGCCTCAAACCATAAAAGATTAATGCTGTTTTCTGGAAATTCTACTCGTAGAGTTCGAAGGAAATCCAAACACGTTCCCCAAAGATAGTGTCAAACCATGTTTTTCTCCCCACATGCTTAGAAAGTAATTACTGGCTGTCTAATGAAATAGAAAAGTCCCACAAACTTTTTGGAGGGTAAAACTAGGAAAGTATATTAGCGGATCTAAAATTTTATTTTGATTGCTTTTCCACTCACGGTGTTAGAAATAGCAATTATCCCGATCTAAGAAACTAATCGGTCCGATGCAACAAGACAGACCAAGAATTAAGAGACATAGCATGGTTCGGCAGTTCAAGAGATATAAATCTGTATCTAATGTATAGAACTTATTTAAGTACCAAAAATAGTTGGGGAAAATAGGACAAATTTCTATCTATTAATAAAAATAATTCTGATAGCAATTTTAATTAGATTAAAAGTGATAGTTACAAAACCAAGATAAAAGGTGTATTTATAATCCTTTTTATTATTCAATAAACTTCTTGAATATTTGTAAAACATGTTTTTATTTGAAATTCACTACTTGTAAGAATGTAATATTCAATATTTTAAGGATATTCATTGTTAAAGAAATCAAGTATTGCTAGACTTAGGTACATTTAATGTATTTGTTCTATACGATTAATAACAATAATGTACATATATATATATATATATATATATATATATATATATATATATATATATATATATATATATATATATATATATATATATATATATATATATATATATATATATATATATATATATATATATATATATATATATATATATATATATATATACAGACACCCACACACACACACACATATATATATATACACTAAACATTCAGTCTAAAACAATCGTAAGTAGCTTTCTATTTTTCATCATAAACTGAAAAAAATTTATAGTCTAAAAGAATTTTACTATTTGATAATAGTTAAAAAAATTTCTATGTATTTTAAAATAGAAAACTTTATGCACTAGAAATTATTAAATTGACTAAATGTGTAAAACTTTGATTTTCAATCATTGGTTCAAGTCAATAGTTTCTGCAATACATTGATCAATCTTATCAGGAATTTTAATTAGATTGAACATTATGCTCTATCAACTTGAATACATTGCAAAAAACATAAATTCTTTCTTATACAAGATAAATGTCCTTGGTTAAAGTTAATTTAATAATGGTGAATTATATGGTAAGAAAGGATAATTATTCATTATTATGCACCCGTAAAAATTTCAAATCTTATTGACTAGATAAAGAGATAGAAATAGATTTTATTTTCAAATTTATAAGAAATGCTCTCATTCTACTTTTATTAATATATTCTAAAACATTATTTATGATATAGGAAGGATTACTAAGATTTATATTTATATCATTTAAACCTTTTTTACTTAAAATAAACGTGGAATTCACATGCATCTGAATATTTATATATATATATATATATATATATGTATAAGAGTTTTCATATAAAAATCCGTATTTATTTAGCTGAAATATTTATACATAAAATGCTATTCGACATAATGACTGGTACATTGTAATTGTGGATTTCAGGGAAAAGCACATGTATCTTTTGAAAGTATTTTTTCAAAATAATTAAGAAAACATACAATAATTTTAAATATTTTTATTAATGTTTTATTCTCTTTACATTAAAATTTTTTTATTATACCTATTTTTAGCTTTATCACGTTTTTAAGGAATGGATATTTTTTGGGAATAAATCTAACTGTAACTTTATTTATATGTAAAATATTGGAATCCTTTTCAGAATAATTTTGCATATTCTTTCTCCTCCTTTTGTTTGTTCCGACTCACAAAATTGTACTAATTATAGTTATGAAATAAAATGATGTATTCAGAAATATAGAAATATTAGATTAAAAATATAAATAATTAAATTCTAATATTTGCATTTCAACTTTGTTTCGTTATTCTGGTTTTAGGTTAAATTTGTTTTATATATAAAATCACATTTTTATATGAATAACGAAATTAATTCCTATTTTTCCCTAAAATTATTTCGTTTCCTGAAAAAAAAAATATATATATATATAGTATTCCACGACTACATATATTTTATCAATTTTCAGATGTTTTTCCTTTAAGATATGAGCAAACAATATTCTTATCTGAATCCAGTTAAGAATTTCTTAAGGTTTTTGAAAGCAGTCTAATAAATGTTTAATAAAATGCAGAAAAAATATTAATAATTCATGTCATTCTATTACGAAAACTTTCAATAAACCCGCCAATCCAACAGGTTCCAAAGGAGACATGCTATACACTTGCCAAACACAATGGTTTAAAATTGGAATTCTCTTTCCGTAATACATTTGCGTCATTCAAGGCATTTATTTTTCGAAACTGAAAGCATCTGTTGAAGATGTCCCGCGGAATCCTGTTTTTAGTCCTTTTTTTTCCCCTCCCCACAGCACGAGAGAGATAGGGCTACTTTCTCTCCCTTCTTCATTTGGGGATTTTCTGTGGGTCCGTCCGCAGCAGATGTTGTTTTCAGAGAAACAGGTTTTCGACTCGCACAAAGTAGTCTTTAATCACTTAGGCACTGAAGGCTTTGGAAGTCCGAGGGATTTAGAACTTCTCTGCTGTCAAAACCAGAGTCTTCAGTTCTCCGAACAGTTCTGATTTACGGAGAGATCAGTAAAGTATTTAGTTTTTGGGTAGACTCTATATCTTTCTTCTTCAGTGTTTTGCAGGGGAAAAAAAAATAGGATTTCTCTCAAAGAAAGAGATGAAATCTTTGTCTGAAACGATAAGTGAAAGCGAGTGATATATTTATAAAAAAAAAAAAAAAAAAAATTTGTTGATAACGTTATTGGGAAAAATAGCCAGATGCGTGGGTAAAATTTCTGCAATGGATCAAAACTGCTTAACACTGTTTTTCTGCCTCAGTGGCGCCATTTCATAAGATAAAGCTTAGCATTTACAGATTTGTATTAAGAAGAAGCTTCTTGGGACTTAATACGATTATTAACTGTTACTTCAAGAATGTTTGTGGTATACTGAGTTATGAAACAAATCATAAACTGTAAATACTGCTTTTTATTTTGTGGGTTTATTAGAAGTGTTATATCTATTTAAAACTTTTCTGTGTATTTTATATTAGATTTTAGAAAAAATGAGAAGTTAACTTTTTTTAAGAATGAAAGCATTCAGTGAAAGGAAAAAAGATAATACAAATGAAATAATGTACTCAACAACTTATTATTTAATTAGTTAAATCAATTTGATTAATGACAGAGCACTTATATTTAATTAATATATTTGGTAGTGTGCAGAGCAGTATCAATTCAATGACAAATTGAGTTTTGGAAATAGTTTGTTTCCAATATTGGATCTAATAAGCGTATTTTAAAGGGATTCTATAAGTAAAGTAAATAAAATTTAAATTAGAGAATGTCCATAAAAAAATTTATAGAAATATAGTTTCCTTTTTCATGAATCTTAATCAAAAAAGTTTATTCAAAACTAGAATGTTCAGAAATACAAAGAAGATAAATAAATTCAAATATCAGTTTCAAGAAGCAAATTTTATTTTTAACACAAAAAATGAGTCTTGTTTCGTTAATGATTTAGTAACGACAATCATTTACTGTGAATAAAAATAATGAGAAGGAACTATACGTGGAACTATACTATTTATATAGTACATTATAAAAGGAATGAAAATTGTGACTTAAGTGAAACTCAATACATTTAGAAGCCTTACTTAAAATTTCATATGGGAAATTAACATATATATATATATAGACACGAAAAATATAGGAAATGGTTGTTAGGTAAGTTATATATCAAATGAATTTACATATCATTTCCAGTAAATTATTATCAAGCGATTCCTAAAAGATACAGATTTTTAACCACAGTCCTATTATATAATGCATAATTTGTAAATAAGTAAATTTTTTTAGTTAAGCTTTACGGCAATGAAAGTAGGAAGGATTGATCTTTGAGAATAAAATTAGAGAATAACAAAATCACAAAACGGCAATCGTATATCAAATTATCCAAACAGAAGAATCTATAGTCAAATTCAAGTTTTGAAAGAATTCTTAATTAAAACATCATAATATATTATTTATAAATTCTAAAAACCAAATATTAGACACAGTAAGCAGATTTCACAATTTTTCAACTTTCATCCACAAATTATTTTGAAGTATCAGTGTCAAAAGTTTCTGAAATTATGAAAGCTATATTTTTATACTTATGAGAATTGTCTTTGACAGACAATAACCTATCTCTATTATTTTTACATAATTTAAGGCAAATTTTGTTGAGAATATTTTTTTTATTTCTCTAAAAAATACTAACCATAAATAAGTTATTCCTATCCAACTTGTTGAAAATTATGTCATTATGGAAAATTAAAATGGATATTTTCAATGTTTGAGATTATAGGTCATAAAATTTTTCACTATCATATATGGGGCTTTGAAACGTTTTACGTTATCTAGTCTTTTACAATTTCTAGAAGAAAGGCTATTTTAATGTAAGTCCCAAACTTGAAGAAAATAGATTAAATATTTTTGAACTGCTCAGAGAAAACAGTAAATTTTATAATCACCATGATAAATTAAATGTAAATAGAATGACAATAGACTTTACTTTCACTAAATTATGGTTGATTTTGTATGACAAATGGCGTACCAGTAGAGAAAATATTTGAATTGAATACATAACTGGAAGTTCAATTATATAGAGAGAAATATTGAAAATAAATTACGTTAATGAATGCATACTTCCTCCCTAAAACGAATTTGTGTTCATAACATTTATTTTATATTATATAGAATATCATAAAAAATTTTATACGAGGAAAACAAGAAAAAATATATATTACTTGACAAAAGCAATTATGACACAAATATACGAAGTTAATTATTGTCATGCTACAAATTGAGTTTCAGAATAATTACAATAAACTGTAAATCAAACTATTTTTATTTATTAATTTTTCAGAATATTATTCTTCGAAATATAACTTTAAAAGATTAAATGGAAATATTAATATTATTAAAAAATCTAAATTCATACATGTTTGAAAAATAGATTTCTTATTATTTAAGTGTAGCTTTCGAATTTCAAAAACAGATAAAACTGATAATTAATATCTTAATAAACAATCGTTCATTCATTATCTATCTAATTAACTATCCTTTATTCATGACCTATCTTATTAATTATCATCCATTCATTATCTATCTAATTAGCTATCAACCTCATTTAAACCTTTATTCATTTCTAGGAAACAAAAAATTTTATAAACATCAAATTTATAAAATTTGTTAAAGAAGTATCTATATGAAATTCAAAATAGGTAAAAATATTCTAAGGCATATAATTGACAAAAACAATGTAATTAATTGGTATATACACACCAAAACAAAATTGCATAAGAAAAACTACAATTCTTGGCATGGTTAATTAATTAAACCTATTTTGCAAAAAATTGAGGAAGTAAACAAATTTCCAAAAACTGAAGAAAACGTTAGTTTATGTTAGTTTACCATGTGCTATTATCAAATATGAAATTTCACAACCATATGCAGTAATATTGGCTATAATAATGGAAATAAACTCCGTTAGACATTATCCTACACAGCTAACTTGTTTTTCTTTTTCTTTTAATATTTCTGGGGAAAAGAAGGATTAAAATTTCTTACTTCACTTTTTCAAAAGAAATCTCACTAAACTATTTGCAGTATGGCAGAATCATTCGATTAAAAATAAGCATATTAACGAAAATGATATATATCAGTTTATTTAAAGCAATAAATATGTGAATTTTTAAATAAGGTGGCAAACATCAGTTTTTAAATAAGAGCTAGAGATGGTTCCAAAATTATTTTTTCAATTGTACTATATATAGATATAAATAGATAGATAACTTTTGTTATTTTCAGAAAACTGTGAATTTAGCCAAATCAGAACTTTACTAACACGAATACTTGAGGCAAATATTTTGGCGTTGTTTGTTACTTGAAAGGTAGAAAAGGACACTGTGACACCTTTCCAAAAATTTTGAAACTGTTATTTTTTAGTTATTTATATTTTTTTGGAAATTATATTTGGCACAATGCAATAAAAATGAGGATTACCTCCTTAAGTAATACATTTTACTTAAAAAAATACGATAATAGATTAGACGACGACTTTTAAAATTGACTTTGCTATATATATATATACTTTTGCATATTGTGTTTTATGAAATTTGAATGATATAAAAAAAATCATGGATCATAATTCTGTTGATTTCTGTTATGTCATATAAAGAGAATATCAAAAAAAACTTTTGCTGCAAAAACTGAGTTGGAATAACAAAAATATAATTAACACTGCAAGCATTATTTTGATTCATATTCAAGAAAATTTATGTTAAATCATATTTATACTTTAACGTAAAGAAAGCAATGTTCATATTTTGTAATTTTAAAGGTTTGGAGATCAATGAATATAATTGTTTCCAAGTATTTCATTTATTTAAAATTTTATTTTTATTAACATGTATTAAATTAAACTAAAGTGAGTCATGTTCTTTTTTTGAAAAATTAAATGCGTTAATTACGGGTAAACGTAAACACAATTGTTTTTTTATTTTTCCCAAGAAAAGTACTCTAAAATTCTTTTTGAATTGGGTTTTGCTAAAACTAAGCGAAACACACCTTTGAATTACAGGAATATTTTGACGTTTTAAAAATTAAAATGATGAAGAGAAATTAATTGTACCGTTAAAACCAGGAGAAACAAATATACAGTATTATGTTACCAATGAGAAATTGTTCAGTGTACTATATGAAACTCATACTAGAATAGGCCACGGAAGAAAAACACGTATCCTGCAAGAGTTGCAAAATAAATACAAAAATATTTCATAATAGAGTTGCAAAATATAATTGCAAAATAAAACGTAAGCAGAATAAAACAAAATATAGTTGCAAAATGTATTTTGCAACTATATTTACAAGATTATATATTTTATATATATTATATATTTTATGTATAGAGTTTCAAAATAAAACGAAACACAGTGCACACAAGAAAGTATTCTTGTGAAACCAATGATCAGTTCTGAATTAAACTCAAGATGTCAAAATGATCCGATAGATCTGTATTTAAACAGAGATGGCGAATATACGTTCATAATGGTGTATCAAGATAATTTAATGAAATTTGTCCAGCTACGACCTTTAAAAACTAAGAGAGTGAAAAAAAGTATCGTATAACGTCCTTCTAATAGTTTTAACATTGGGTACTCCAACAATATTGAAATCAAATAATGGAAGAGAATTCAATAATCAAGTCATATCCGGAATATGCGCTTTGTGGAGTGATGTTAAGGTAATTCATGGAAAGCCTCATCACAGTCAAACACAAGGCTCAGTTGAAAGGGCCAAATAGGAGATATAGAATATGCTAACTGCATGGATGAACGATAAATGATACAAATAACCTGTCAGATAGTTTACCTATTGTTCAATTCGCCAAAAGAACATACATATCGTGAAGGAATGCGCCAAAAGAACACTACATATCGTGAAGGAATGCGCCAAAAGAACACTACATATCGTGAAGGAATGCGCCAAAGTTCTTATGAAGCCATATTTGGCATTAAGTGAAAAGAGGCATAGCATCGTCTTTTTTGCCTACCGAATAAATCGCAAATATCGAAGCCGAAGAACTACTAGAAGAAATTACGAATACTTTTGAAGCCGAAGAACAGCATGAAGAAACTGATAATATACTTCTGAAAAAAATTTGAGCGGTGATCCTACCGAAAACCATATTCCAAAAAAATATATATATTGAAGAGGCCTTGGAATTTACCTTATCTTTACCTCAAGTTTTGACTGAAAAACACGAATTAATTTCTATGAAAAGAGCGGCCGCGAAGGGGAATCATCTATTGCAAGCAACAAAATTGCTATGAACCTCGTAAAAACAATTTCCTTCTGCTCAAATTGGTGATACCGTACGAATATAAGTCCCTGATGTCAACAATGGTCGTACCGATAATCGAAATGCGTTAGCAGTTGTTATTGGAATAGAAGACTCCGACTTCTATAAACGTGCAAATGAAAATGGTGCCCTCAAGCAGCTTTACACACGTTAACAAGTCATAATTTCTAAAAAAAGTTGTTTTCCATAGATGAGATTTATTTTAAAGAACTGTCTCTGAGAGAAGTAGCTGTTGCTAATTCGAGAAGCGGTTAGCAAGGCTATACACGCTGTCATCGCAAAAGAAAGTATTTTACAAATAAATGCAGTTGTAAAAGCAAGGACCTCCTGTGCAGTTCAAGGTGTCATAATATTTTGAGTTGTTGCAATAAATAAGATTTGAATCGTATAATTTAGTAAGTTTTTTTATTAATATTATTTTATTTTCTCATTTATATATATATATATATAGAACATACTGTATGTAACTAAGTTTTTATCTTCTATCATTTTTTCCAATGGCTGGCACTTGGGTGACGAAGCCTATGCCACAGCAAGTCCGAAAACTGCTATTCATTAATCATTACCCTGGAGGAACCTGTGAACCAAGTCACGGAGGTGAGTAGCGTTGCCCTCGCCATACCACCACAAACATGTTTATAGGGTGGGCCACAATCATACGTCATCAAAGAAAAAAGGACAGAGAAACACAGAAAGAAAGTAACATCCATTCCCAAACCGAGATTTGAAGCCGGGACCTACAGCTCAGGAGTGAGGAACGTTAACCACTTAGCCATTGGTTGGCTTATCGTCTATTATTTTGTCTTCTCATTTTGAATGTACCGTGTGTTTTCAGTTCTTAGTCATTTCTCTCAGAAAGAGATGTGAAAAATTTATTGCTATTAAAGTACGGAGACGAAAATATAAATTGAAGACATGTTCAAAACATTCCCCATTAGGTGCATGGTGAATGTCAACATTTACGGGTGTAAGTCAGAAATTAGGGTATTTAGCAAATATTTCGGACATACACAAAGCGATTATATGAATGTTGGTATTTACCGGTGAAAGTTGATATTTTCCAGATTTCGGTCTTTTACCGTAACATACACAAATTATATATATACATATATAGTTCATACGCGTTTTTAGGAACCTAAATTTCATGAAGATTCGTGATTTTACGAATTAAGGCTGGTTTCTGTCATGATCCCTTAGACGTAATGTAAATTCTAATTCCCATTCATAGACTAAAATTTTTACAGCTCAATTTTTTGTATCTATTTTAACCCATTATTTATTTGCGTTAATTTCAATCAGCTAATTCAAATTTTTTCTTTTAAATGTTCGGAATTTGGATTGAAGTTTTTTTTTAGAGGAGCACGAAACCTTCTAAATATAAACGTTGAAACGGAAATTTTTTTAAAATTCCAAAACTTCATTTCAGAACTTTTGGAATTTGAACTGAGAAATATTTTCCAAGTAAGAAATATATCAGATAAACTTTCAGACATCAAACAAGAAGAATATGACGTAATGCTGTGGTAATTTGAAAAATAAACCGACGAGTGATTAATACGACTAAGATATTTTTTGGAGAAATTAAAATTTAATACTTTTTCTACAATTAAAATAAAAAAAATGCAGTTATGAAGCAAAAATAACAAATAATCATTTTCTGGAATTATTCATCATTAAAATAAAATTAAGAATCATTTTCTCTGGTGAATTTTATTTTTCACGTGTTACTTACATAGAGAATTATAAATGCTGCTTAATGTTATTAACAAATAAAGTGAAAAACTTGGTATAAAAAATCTATTTTTAAGATTTAAAATTAATTTTTCTATTTACAACCAGTCAATTTTAAAAACTGATTTACTGGCTTCTATAAGATCATAAAAACGAACCTAAGCTGTAGTCAATAATTTAATATTTGCTCAAGTATTTCGATAAATGTATGAAGTTATAAATGACATTTGTTCATGCATTACGCAGGTCACTATTAATCAGTCTTTTTGATAATTTGAAGATTCAAAGTTATGTGGCTGACATCTTCAATCTGGTATCATTATCCTCTCTAAAAGACTTCGTAATTACGGTTATTAGTATCATAGTGCTATACCGCATATGAAGCAAATCAGATGAAAAATTCATTAAGGTATCCAAATGTTTTAACGGATCCCGGCGTTTCGAATATCCAAAAATTCTGCTTAAGAGGGAATTGAAAGTCTTTTAAATAGGTTGACCACTCTACTATGTTTAAAAGACAAAAAATTACAAATAATTAAAAAAAATGGAAAGTTATATTTCAGGAAGCAAATCCACACAAGCATTGATTACGTACCTAGACATATTTTTGGAGTTTTACGAGGATCACTCTGAAATTTTTCAGATACAACTAGGTTTTTAAAGATATATTTACAAATTTTTAGGTGTGTTCAAAGTAGTCTTCTCCGGCATCAATGCACTTTTGTAGATGAATTTTCCACAGATTAAATGCCTCAAGCCATTCATTTCTTGGAATAGATGAAAACATGCATTTATAGCCACATCAATTTCTTCTGAATGAAAACGACGTCCACGTAAGTTATTTTTTGGATTCAAGAATAACCAAAAGTCGCTCATAGCCAGATCAGTTGAATACGGTGGATGTTCAATCACTTTAATTTATTTTTGTTTAAGAAACTCAACTGTTAATCCGGCTGTATGTGAAGATGCATTGTCATTATGAAGCATTAGTCCCCTAATATTCAGTTCTTGTAGAATTTCTGAAAGACATTTAGAGGTATTTAAGTTTGCTGTTACTGTCTTCTGTCCTTCCAAATTGATGGCTTTGACCAATCCTGTACTTCTGAAGAAAACGTCACACATCATTTTTTCAGTGCGCGTTGTTTTTCACCATTGTCAGAGTGGGATCATCTTCAAAGACCCATTCTTTACATTCTTGACGTGTTGGAACGTCAAAAAACGGTATGTACGTTGCATCACCTATTACAATTTTAGAAATGATAAAGGTGGCCATCATCATTTAGCAATTTAAGAGTTTCTTTACTGATTCTGACACGCTCCTCTTTTTGGTGCTCAGTTAGATTTTGGGGATCCCAACTGCAAACTACTTTTTTCATTTGTAATTGTTCATGAATGATTTTGTGAATGGCTGCGAATCCAATGTTAAGTTCCTTCTGTATCATTTGATAGGTACAGCCATTATCATCCATTAACATTTTTCGTGTGGCTGACTTATTACCCGGGATTACTGCCGACGGTGGCCTTCCTGTGTGTTCTGCATCCTGAAGAAAATTGCGACCTCTTCTAAATTCTCTAAGCCATCTGAATACAGTAGCATGAGCTGGAGATTCATCACCAAAAAATACCATGCTAATTGCAACCGTTGAACGCATTCTTCTTGATTTAATCCTGCTTTAAAATCGTAGAAAATCATAGCGCGAAAATATTCTCGTGGTCAACTCCATTTTCTGTTCTGTGTAACATGTATTCTACACTAAACAAGTTGAAGTAAGTCAGTAAAAAATTGTCTTCTGTGTTAAAACACTTTGTTTAAACTGTTTTTTTATTTTGTAAATTCTCGTCTGCGAATATTTCAAAAATTTCAGAGTAACCCTCATACAATATCTACAGAGGGATGTCTGTACTGTATAGTCGTTCTAATTTTAAATGCATTGTATTATCGCTAATTGTTTGTTACTTAGTAATTTTTTTTACAAAATTTCCGTCTTGTTTTATACATACGCTCCAGCAGGAATGAAAATGTAGCAAAACTGAAGATGCATTTTTAATTTTTTTTATTTTCACATATTGAATGTATTTTTATATTTAAGTATTTGAGTATGCATGAATGTTTTTTTAATTTTTAGAATTATTATTGGAATCGAAGCATTGAAGAGTGTGATGATTTAACGTTGTGAAATCTTGATATAGTTATAATGAAAACGTTTTAAAAATTTATGTATAATTCCGTATATTTTTGCAAAAATTTATTAGTGCATCAAAAGTCATAAATAATGTTGGAGTGATACATGTACTAAAAGATTTGAGCCAAAGTGAATAAATTCAGAACAAAACAATTGAATTGAGAACAATGTAGAATAACTGCAGTCAAAGGATAGACCCAATCAGAGAACACATGTGCAGAACATGGTTTGTAGAAGAAACTTAAATAAAGAGAATAAGAAGATCAGTGCATTTCAGATATTTATACCTATATACATTCAAACACATAGTCATACACGTCATTCTAAAATTATCATACTGATGATAATAGGTTTATGATAAATAACGAGGTAAATTTAAAATTGATGCTTTCCATAAGCGAAAATTCTGCCAAAGCAAAGCAAGCTGGTTTGGTTTCTTTGTCGCTCAACGGTCATTTTTTCACACGAGGGATAATTAGACAGAGACCTACGGTTTGAAGTAGATTACAAACCACTGCAAACATTCATGCCCCAGGTGGGATTCGAACCAATGAACTGTTGAACAGAAGGCAAAATCTCTAATCAATCGGCTGCAAGAACCGCAATCAAAAATGAAGCTCGACTTCTATATATATAAAGTGTATGGTTTGGTTAAACAAGTAAAAAAAACTGAAAATATAGGAGATTATATTTTATATTTATTATATATTAGACCAAATATTATATTTTAGACCAATATCCTTATGACAATCTATTCCTACTGAATCTGCTGAGGAAGATCATAATTGAGTTTCTGTTTCTAATAAACATGGCTATAGACATTGCTTATAGTCTAGATACACCAAAAACTAAAAATTTTAAACACCATCATTCTATTTTGCTGATTTTTGTTTATTTCTTTTAGCTCTACTAAATATTAGGACCTGGAGTGCATTCAACAAGTGATGTAATATTTTTTGGTGATGAAAACTGCTTCAAACATTTGAAGCTTCTTGGGCACTTACTGTACTGTACTTGATTAACTGTACCGAAACACTGGATTTTTATAAGCATAATTAAGGAATTATCTACAATAAAATCTCAACAGTGCAAAAATTCTATCAAATTTTCTAGCAAATTTGTTGAGTCCTTTGTCTTTATAATTTGAAGTAATTAGATACTATATCATAAGAAATAGTATTTCTGATCGTAACATTCGATATTCTCCTACAATGAGCTAGATAATATATTTTGGCGAAAAATGTTCACCGATCTAGTAAGATGTAAATCATCATGCTTGAATTAAAGTAAAAACCACTTAAGAAGATAATTATTTTTAATTATCAAACATCTGGTTGCTTTGTTATCCAACAATAGCGGGAAGTTTGTCTTTTCATCATCAAAAACATTTTGCTCAAAAACATTCTTCACATTCCTCTTAACACAACAAACATCGTCATACTTTAGGATAGATATTCAGAAACTTACACATGCGTGCCACAGTGCTATATACATTTATGATTTGCATTTTAATATTTTAATACTAAAACAATTGAATTTCTTTTCATATTTAATTATGTGCCGTAAATAATATTTGAGTTCTTTTAAATATATATTTTAATATTTGTATATTTAATTAAAATATATATTTAAAAGAACTCAAATATTATTTACGGCACATAATTGAATTTCTTTTCATATTTAATTATGTGCCGTAAATAATATTTGAGTTCTTTTAAATATATATTTTAATATTTGTATATTTAATTAAAATATATATTTAAAAGAACTCAAATATTATTTACGGCACATAATTGAATTTCTTTTCATATTTAATTATGTGCCGTAAATAATATTTGAGTTCTTTTAAATATATATTTTAATTAAATATACAAATATTAAAATATATATTTAAAAGAACTCAAATATTATTTACGGCACATAATTAAATATGAAAAGAAATTCAATTGTTTTAGTATGCTGAAATGTTTATTTAAAAAAACTTAAATATTTCTCAAAAATTGAAAGTAAAACTCAAAAGTAGTTTGAAAAATAAATGTTCTGCTAAATGGTTATTTCATCCTTGACACTAAATTCAATACACATAAGTATAATAACGAACATTAAAAAATAGAGTATTTAAAGAGTACCGTTTAATAATTGTTTTATTTTAGCTTAATATTTTGTACTCCTTTTAGAAATTAATTCGATACAATGAAATTTTCATCCTTAACTAAAGTTAAAAGTATCTACAAAGAAACATTAAGTCAAATCAATTATTGTGAAAACTGTATTTGGGATAATATATTTATTTTACCAATAACCTTATTAATGTTAAAGTAAAATTATTTTATTTAAATATAGAATTTTAATAATATAAGGGAAAATTTTTTATAAAAATTAATTTTTTTTCAATTTCAAATGTGAAAATTTTATAAAATGTATAGAAAATAAGAAAAAGCTCAGAAAAATGCTAATAAAATCAATATCAAACTATTTATATTTTAGTTTTTTATTTAAAATTTCACTAAATTAAGTTTAAAGGATCCTTTTATGCAACAAGTGCAAATTGTTTTTGCCTGTCTATAGTAGTGTTAAAGTATATAAAGAATTGAAGTATAAAACATTAAAAAAATAGGACTAAATAAATTTAATGATACAAAGAGAATTCAATTTCATTTCCTCTTGTGTATTCATTCAATCTTTAAAATGGTTTATTTTCCGAGATTTAAATATTGATAAGTATTTGAATTCCAAGAATTTGAAATGCAAATTTAAAAATATAAAGACATTATAAGAGAGCAATTGTTAAATCAAGGAATTTAAATTTTAAAGTGTAAATGAGATAAAAAAATTGATCAGTAACATATACAAAAAATATTATGGTAAACCATTTAAATTAATAAAATGTAGACTATCATCTTTGGAAAAACACTCTTTAATTTGCTTTCTCTTCCCAAAGCATAATCTTACCTTTTACTTTATGTAGACTCAGGGTGAATTTTAGTCTTTGTAAGCAGAATTATCTGATTTTATTAGAAAAGAGTATATATTGTCATTCTTTGCCTTGTGAGTGTGAGCTATATTTAGATACTACGATATTATATTTTATAAAACAACCTATTAACATTTAGCTATATTTTTTTTAATATTTACACAAAAATACTGCAAAACAGAAACAATAACACAGACTCAACCAAAATTCTTATTTTATAGTAAACATCTTTTTTACTTTCACAGCCATGTATTTCATATTCTTCTAGAATGAACTTCTAAATATTTTTCTCTTCAAGTCAAAAACATAAAAAGGATACACTGAAATAGGTATAGGAATAAACTCCTATGCCACCGACTCTCTAGTTATGTATTCTTCCACCCACGCGAGAAAGCAAACATTTGAAATGCAAGAATAACTGCGCGAAACCTCAATCTCATTACAGGAAGGCATTTTTCGGCACGACACCTTTTTGTTTGGGAAAAGTCTAATCCCCAAGAATTCAATGTTCACATTCAGTCTTTGTTTACAAATCCACACAAGAGAATTTCGCATATGAATGGATACAATAAGGAAAACGAAAAATAGAAATCCTCTCCAACTTCCAATAGCTCTCGTCGACGACATAAATTAGAAAAAAAATAACTAATAACAAAAAAGCTTCTATTTGCGCTTTGATATATCCCCTTCCCAAAGCCCTAAATCTCGTATTTGCACTGAAGGTGGAACAATGCTACAATTCAAATGCTAAAAGCAAAACGAACGAAGCTTACAGGGTGAGATTTTGACACCTTTTACAAGGCAAACTTTTCCGCGGCGCTAGTTTTACAGTTTTGGATTCTCCTTTGTTCGCATATTCAACGTAAATAACTTTTACGCTTTGTATCAGATCTTTAATTTCTAAGGTTTGCGAACAAATACTGTCGACGTTTATGTGTAACTCCTCTTACAGCAAGGACTTCTTTTGTTGGCTCATATTGGTGGAGGTTGCATTGTGAAATAAAAGAGCTGATCAGAAGGTAAGTGGTACATCGGGGGATGGTATTCTATTAGGAACTAAAATATCTTCTGTTTTCTTTTTTTATATATGCGCTTAGTTGCAACTCATTAAAGTAAATAAGTGGCATATGCTTTAAGTTCTGTTATAAATTTCAAATAATCAAAAAAAAAATTACTAAACATTTTATTTTAAATTAATTACAAGATAGACGTAACGCAAAATATATGAGTTAATTCAATTATATAGAAGTTATATAGAGGACTGACTGCGGATAGGGAGGTCCTGGGTTCGAATCCCAATTCAAGAATGGATGTACTTTCTCTCTCTATCTATCCTGTCTTTGTTCTTTCCTTGTATGAATGGGTTGTGAATGGTTGCCTACCCTATACACGGGTGCCATTGGTATGTGTGTACTGAGGAAATCGGACTCCACCCCAAAATATGGTTCAGTTGGAAAAGTGGAGCAGCTCACCCCATAATGCCAGCCTAACTGGCACACGACATCAACAAATTAGATAGGAGATACAAATATAAAGAAAAATAATGCATATCAAAAAAAGAATGATATTTATAATATCGTATGAGTGATAGAATTCATTATACTAAATTTCCGTTAAAAATATTTATTTAATTCGTCAACTTTTTATTTATCACATAATAGACCTAAGAATAAATTCAAAAGTTAAGATTTATTTAATAATTAATTATTCGAGAATTCTACGCTTAGAATTATTTAATAAAATATTTGAGAAAATATATTTAAACTATTATTGAATTATTGTAATTTAATTTTATTGTTATATTATGATAATTTAATCATAAATTCAGCTCATTAAAAACACAAAATTATAAATTTTAATACATTCAACCATAAATGTGTTATAGATGTTTTTTTAGACTATAAAAGTAACATTATCTTAATACAAACACAAATCACATAATTATAATGAAAAAAATTGCAATAATTTGCGTTTAATTCTTATATTAATATATAAAGAAATGCATTTCAATTTTTAAAAAAATTTGAATAATAACTTATATTGTTTATTTACAAAAGGAAACATTTGTTTTATTGTTCTTTTTAATATATACATAAATTGATACATAAATCTATATGTAATTATCATAGGCATCAAAATTTTAATTACAAGTAATGAAAATTATTAAAATATGCTTACTAACTTACAGTAAACATTTAAGATTATTAACAAACTAAATTGAAACAAAACCAAATATTTTGAAAGGTACATAATTTGCTATGAATAATAATTAAAAAGAAAATATATTCAAGCACTATAAAACACAAAATTATAAATGTTATAATAAATCATTATTTATGTATAAAATACATTTACAAAATGAGAGGAAATACTTACAGGAATCAAAAATAAAATTTCCTTTTGCAAATGCATTTAAATATTTAAAAGTTTCCTTGGGACAAATGAACATTGTATAAGTATTTACGGGAATATTCATATATCTTACATACTTCAATAATTTTCGGTTAAGGATATCCCTTTAAATCTATAGTAAATTAATCTTGAAATCCAATTATTTGCATGAATTACATACAATGAACAGCATTCTACTCATGAATAAAAAAACATAAATCAGAACTAATTACAACCCGATTTATAATGGAAAATAAATTTATCGTTTTCATTTTTGGGAAATTAAATCATAATTATTTTGATTATCAGTATTATAAAATATTTTATAGTTGGAGGTTAGGCAATCAAAAATCTAATTTTCTCATCTAAACCAATAAAAAATTTTCTTCATTAGTAATATGTATATTTTTCACATGCCTATGCGCATAGCATAACTGTATATCAATATATATTACATATAGGTATGTGTGTTTACATGTACAAATATATATATATATGTATATATATATTATATATATATATATATATATGGGGGTTGTTGTATGTATGTATATAAATTTGTATGTAAAATGAATTTAAAATAACAATTCATCTTTACAAAGAAAATAATAAAAATCCATCATGTCAAATATACCTGTTTTTTCGATAGCTTGTAAAAAAAAAAAAGTGTAAAATATGGTTAATTAAATGAAACTAAGAAGACGTTATCAAATAACGTTGTCAATTTCTTGTCACGAAAATAAAAATAAATCGGAAAAAAGCAAACTTATTGGTGTACAAAAAAACGAAGAAAAAATACAGGAAAATAAAAAAAAGGACCAAAAGTGGTGGAGGGGCGTAGCAATGTAATTACTTGAAGCTTGGAGTGTAAAATGAAACTGATCCATCGGTTCCGCCCTGATCCGGCGCCAGCACCGACATCGGGAAATTAGGCGCCAGCTATTCCCCGGGCGGATAAATGGTTGGCGGTCCCAGTTAATAAAACCTTCCTAAACCCCCTACGACGGATATCTAGGGTAATCTGCCTACGATAAGGAAGCATAAACCTTGGTGACTGTAAAACAGGTTTTTCTGCATTAGGCATTAGACTGCAGAGAAGTGTCAATAAAGTGAAGATATGTGGAAAAACTGTCTAATATTTCTTTAAATGCTAAACGCAGAGCGCGAAATTGCACTCTTTTTGCAGCAGTCACGCTTATAATAGCAGTATATTTAACTAAAATTAAGTGTATGTCATTCATTTCTAAGTCTTATTTAATCTCATTGCATTTTTTTATTTTTAATTTTTTATATCAATCAAAGTTTATTTTCAATATAAAAAAATTATTTTACGAATGCGATTCAAGATTATTTTGGATAAATATTAAATGACTTCAATTCATTCTATCTTTAATATTTTTTAAATATTACCAAATATTTCTAAAGCCAATTAACATTATGTTTGTGCTTATATTTGAGAATATATTAGATTATTTTATCTCATCAAAAATAAAATATAATAAAGGCCAGTCAATAATTTGAATATTTAGTATAAATAAAATATGATAAATTAAAATAAATATGCACATATATAGTTTTACTAATTCAATCAAATGAGGTACTTTGCTATTAAAATAAAAAGTATTCAAAACACAATTACATCCATTACCAGGTAAGTTATTAATATAAAAAATCATTTTTTTCCTAGATTAATTTAATAAAATATTTAGAAATATTTAATTTTTTTTAATAAAAAAATTAGAAATTTGTAATAATTTATAATAATAAATAAAAAATTTAGAAAAATTGGCGAAGCAGAATACCACATTGATAAATTTAAATTAGAACATTTATCTCTATGTATCACCTGAAAATCATTTCGTTGGCATTCAATTCACGTTTAAAAATTTTCAGTAAATATCTAGCAATCATTCAATAAGCAGCAATTTTTATTCACAATGCATTATTTTGGATAACATTTCATAATAATCTATAATGGTTCATAATAAAACATAAAAACTCAAAATTAAACAACTAAATTTTACAGATTGTTAAAGCAGTTGGTTGAAAACAAAATTATACTATTAGGCAGTTGTAAAAAAATAGAGTTAAAATCTCTCTCTCTCTCTCTCACACACACTCACACACACACACATGTATATATATATATATAATATATATATATACATA
The DNA here is from genome assembly GCA_030067965.1 of Latrodectus elegans. Classification (NCBI taxonomy): domain Eukaryota; kingdom Metazoa; phylum Arthropoda; class Arachnida; order Araneae; family Theridiidae; genus Latrodectus; species Latrodectus elegans. Next base: position 45,342,130 of record CM057818.1, on the reverse strand, counting down.
TACATATATGTATATATATATATATATATATATGTGTGTGTGTGTGTGTGTACATATATATTATATAGCTGGCCAACTTGTCTAGTTGTCAGCGTGCCTGACTACGCATAGAAAGGTCCTGGGCTCGAATCCCGGTTCAGGCATGGATGTACTTTCTTTCTCTCTATCCTGTCTTTGTCCTTTCCTTGTGTGTGTGAATGAAGTATGCATGATGCCTACCCTATAAACGGGTCCCTATTGCATGTGTGAGGGTGCGATGGTGGCCCACCCCCTGTAGTTCACCCGGGGCAACGCCTCGGCGGCTAAGAGGTCGCTGTTTCTGGTCGGTTCCTTGGGTATCTGGGAAGAATAGATTAATAGACTCTGTTGCGGTTGTAATTTTCTACAATCTGCCATTGGATATATATATATATATATATATATATATATATATATATATATATATATATATATATATATATGCATATATATATATATTATATATATATATATGTGTGTGTGTGTGTGTGTGTTTGTGTGTATATATCATGCAACTGATATTTTTCTTGATACAGTGTATACATATTTAAACTGCAAAACTTATAACAATTCAATGCATACTAAAATCTTTTCTTATGCATACTAAAATCTTTTTATATAGAATGAAGTATTAATGAAAATAAATTATTATAATGCTGATTCATTTATGCACTTGATGCCTTGTAAATAGTATTTATTCCCTAATTATCTTTATGTTCTATAATCCATCAAGAATCCCTCAGGCAAGATACAACGTCATCTTCTTTACCTCCAACTTAAAGATAAAAGCTAGGTAACGAAACAATTTGCTGTATCAGATATACGACTCTGTATTCAGTCGGAAATAAAAGGGCAAAAGTAAAGTATAATAAATAAAAATATATACAGACAGTTCCTCCATTTTGTATTATCTTCCGCTTTTTGGCGCAATGATTCATGGGATAGATTGTCTATTGTCAGCTTAACGGTTAGTAATCAGCAATTTTTTCCTCTCTTCCCTTTCTTCACTTTCCATTCTTTTATTTCTTTTTTCGCCTTCCGTATCTTTTGGTCCGCTGGCCAAAACGAATCGGTCATCGTGGTTCGATGAGGTTACCTGAATGTCATCAACGTTTCTAGCGCCAAAATTTCGCCAGTAACTTCAAAACTCTCTAGCATTAATTTATTTACTATATCAATGGTAATAAAAATTAATAACTGAAAGAAAACTTTAAAATCTGGGATTATATAATAGTACTTGAAAGGAATTTCATGAGTTAGTATTTCTCTACAATAAATTTTGAATATCTAATTATTAATTTTGTTTCTAAAATATAAAACTCTACGTCAATCAAGATTTATACAAATAAAAATTGTATATGATAGTACAAACTGTTATTTTCAGAAATTATATACTATATTAATTTTCATAAACTAAACAAATAGCAATTCATTTAATGTCTGATAAATTTTATATAGATTTATGTAATACATAATAATTTTAATTAATTAGAAGTTTACATATGTGTGTGTGTGTGTGTGTGTGTGTGTGTGTGTGTGTGTGTGTGTGTGTGTGTGTGTGTGTGTGTGTGTGTGTGTGTGTGTGTGTGTGTGTGTGTGTGTGTGTGTGTGTGTGTGTGTGTGTGTGTGTGTGTGTGTGTGTGTGTGTGTGTGTGTGTGTGTGTGTGTGTGTGTGTGTGTGTGTGTGTGTGTGTGTGTGTGTGTGTGTGTGTGTGTGAGTGTGTGTGTGTGTAATATTACAATTATTTGTTAAAAAATTTACTTTATCAATGGTAAAGTAAATTTTTTATTAAAAATTACTATTTGTTAAAAAATTTACTTATAATCTATTAATATGCCAGTTAAACTTAAATGTATCTAAAGAATTTTCTCTTGAGTTTTTCCTATCTATACTTTGTCGGATGTATTCGTTGTATAATAATTTTGTTATTTTATTTATAATTTCTGTGATTACACTAATGTAAATATTTATTCCCATTTTCAAATCATGATTTTTAAATTATTGATTTAAAACACCATTATATAATTGATTTATGAATATCATGCATAAATGTATTGTTATATATAATAAAAGTTGTAATATTTTGTCAATAATAATTTATCAGTATAAGTTAAAAAAAAATATATATATATACAGATACATTTATTAACATAAAATTGTATTAATATTATCAGTAATCAGGCAAATAAATTATATATTAATTTAGGTTTTTATTTTTCAAAGCATACATATTTAATTGTTGAACTACTCACAGGACGAAAAACATAATTTTTAATTTAAATATTTAAAAATAAAAAAAACAATTAAAATATCTACTTTTTATGTATAGTATTCATCTTTATAATACAAGCATTTATAAATTGTTAAAATATCTATAATTATCTATAAAATTTACTACTAAACTTAATATATATTCCACGTTCCTTTTTATAAAAATTTATTTTGTTATTAACTAATCCTTACAATTTAAATATATATAATCTATTAAATAAATATTGTTTGAGATTCTAATATTATTTATTTAAAAAGAAGTGTATAGTTATAAAAACTAATTCAGTTTGTAAACGGAAATATGTTTTATTTTTGAGTTTAAAAACATTTGTTTTATATTAGAAATACAATAATTTAGAGCATTAGAAAAAACTAAATAAAATTAATTTATAGAAGTTTTTATTATATATTTACTTAAACGCATTTTATTTCTTAAAACATATTACAAATATTAGTAAGAATATAAAAAAATTACAAATCAAAGTGGTAACAAAATTTCAATGTACAATATAGCAAAATATTCATTGTGAACTAATTCTGGAAAATGCGCAATTTCAAAAAAGCGATAAATCGCCAATCGTAGAACTATCTCTCAACTCTACGAAATGTTTCCTAATACTGAGTTTATCATGAGGACATAAAGAAGAGGAAGAAAGAACATTAAAATTCTATGAAGAGGCTGAATCAGCTCCCAAAACCTAGATTTGCCAACTTCCTTATTTTGGGGGTAAAGTAATGAATCAGTATCGCCTGCTTGAATTAATTCCCTAATAAGCCGATCCCTTATATCCCTTCATCTTCCACTTCTCACCCCTCAGAAAGTACAACAGAAATTCAAGTGACTTCTATGTATCACCGCGGAAGAAGAGTCAAGCAGATTTTCCTTTTAGGGAACCATCACCGGAAGTAGGAAATTGTATGTTGGAGTGCCTTCACTCAAGAGTTTTCAAACTTTAAAACCTTTTATTCTTTCTTCTCCGCAGAACGTAGCACTTGATTCGGGGAAAGCTATCTGAGATCCTAATGATGAAATTCGGAACAAATTGAAGTGGAAGATGATCACCTTCATTGAAAATTGAATTGAGAGTGAAGTTGATGAATCGAGAACCTCTCGCCTTTCTTTTGATAAAAATATGGTTGATGTCAAAGTTTGTTTTATCAAGTAAATGAATATAAACCCAGATAAAAATAATGAAATTATAATCCAAAATATAGCCAATGTTACATTCATTTGCTTAATTTCGCTTTTTTAGCTTCTTTAATAAATTAGTGAAATTTGCTTTTAATTTATTTCTCATTACCTTTGATTAAATTCTAAGTAGTAATAAAATTTTGTTTTGAATATTATTTTTTTTATTTAAAAATTTCGATGAAAATTTATATATGGAAAAGTACATTTGTATACATATAAATAAAATATCATTCTATTATGTATTCTTGAAAATTGTATAGAAATAATGATAAACATAACACCATAATGATTCATTGATTCACCATATAAATTTTAATGGTATTTCCATTGCTCTAACCACCAGATACTGATATCATTTGTTTCTAAGCTGATTTATTAAGTGATTATTAAGATTCTCCAACCATCAACTATTATATATTTTTGACGCATTTACTGAAATGGTGATAAACATGACACAATGTTGATTCACTGATGATGAACTTTCATCATATGAACTTTTAATGGTATTTCCACTGCTCTAACGACTAGGTACTGATGTCATTTGTTCCTATGTTGATTTATTAGGTGATTATTAAGATTCTCTAAGCATCAACTATTATATATTTTTGAAACATTTACTGAAATGGTGATAAACATGAAACAATGATGATTCACTGATGATGAATTTTCATCATATGAACTTTTAATGGTATTTCCACTGCTCTAACGACCAAATACTGATATTATTTGTTTTGTAAGTTGATTTTTAGGTGATTATTAAGATTCTCATCCCTCAGCTTTTAACACTGATTTATAAAATAAAATCATGTTCTTTTAAAATGTATCAAGACTCATGTTTGTAAATCAGTGCACTTTCCATCATAGAGAATCAAATTTTATACTTCTACTTAGTTTCAATTTTATCCTTCTGTTTTTTTTAAAGGTTGTAACTGATTGTCACAAAGCATTCTGAAATATTTAGGACAATAAAATCAAAGTTCTTCAACAATCTGTGAAACTTTTAATTTGACAACTATCAATCAAGACAAAAATTCTGTCCAAATTATGAATTTTAAGTTTAAAAACATATTAAGTAATTTTATCCCACTCTATCAAAAAAGTGTATAACTCAAAAGAATATCTATTAATAAACCTTGATTTTTTTTAAGTGTATTTATAAATTGAAATAAATTTGTTTGAAGTTGCTACATTGTTTTAATAAAATCATTTCAATAAAAATGTTTTTAATGCATATCTATTGCTGCAATTTATTATTTATATTTTTAAAAAAAGAATTTTACTATCAAATTATTGTGAATTGTTGCTTAATTTATTTTAATATTAATATATTCCCAACTTTAATAGGTTTACGTACTCGAGCATATAAACAAAAGAATGTTTATAGCACATTTGTTACCTCATCTGTGCTAAACATTTTCTAAAAATTTTTTTAGTGGACTTGATATAGTAAATAATAACTTGATTATTTTAGGAGACATAAAAATAAGAAAAGGAAACTAACTCAAGTGAGAACTATAAGCTTAAAAATATGAGCACGAACATTTTTCATACGTGGGAAAGCCAAAGTACATGAAAATCGAAGAATGAGATAACAATAAGGTATACATTTTTTATATTACTTTGGGGTATAATGTATAGAAATAACTGGATGATGATTTAAATTTGAATTTACTCACTCGTTTCTGATACAGATAAGAATTTCATAAACAGTGATGAAATTTTGCAAACAAAATTGAGTATTATCATTTTATTTTACATAAAGTATTGATTATACGAATAGTATTGCTTGTACGTATAAGGTTTATTGCCCATTTATAACACCAGATTTAATTCCATTAAATTTCTTTGATTCACATCTGTCTCACATAAATTTCTAATTTGTTAAATTGTAGCTTGATGCTGCATTTACAAAATTTAAAGCATGAATATTCGCAAATAACTACTATAATTGCAATTTGCAAATGATTAAGGAAACGCATCAAGTTTAGTTTTATTCAAGGACATGGCAGTACTTCTTTGCAAATGCATATACCTTTTTAATCATCCATCATAGAAATCGTACATCCTTTGCACATTTGTTTGACACAAAATTTAAGAAAAACCATTTTACTTATTCATGACTAAAGCTGAACTTAGCGTAAGGAAGCTAAATATAAATGTCTTTTTACTGAGCATTAACGGATTTCTTTTAATTTTTTTACCATTTAGCATCAAAATTTATGTAACTGCAAACAGAATATGAACATGAAATTAAAATTCTTGTAGACATAAGAAATCGCGGAACTAATTTTCAATGACTTTACTCATTTATATGATCCAATAAGAAAAATATAAATATTTCTTCTTGCTCAAAAATGCCGATATATTTTTCTGACTTACTTACAAAAGTAAATATTGACCGGTTGTGACATAACAATATTTCCAATCTTTATTTGGTGTTCTCAATACTTCAGTGCATAAACAAATAATAACTGTCATAAAATTTCTGTTTCCGGATTCAGATAGTTTTATTTTCAATGAGAGTACTTGTCTTACATACTTTTAATTGTATAAGCAAAAAGCAATTGACGAATAAATAACAAGATTAGTCTTTCAAAATTTAATGCATCTCAAATTTAAATTATCATAAATTAATCTGCGGGATGATATTAATTGTATTCATTTTTCTATGTTGGTAACTTTGCATTATCTACAGATAACCAAAATCAAATAAAAAGATATAAATACTGGCGTTTCCTTCTCCTTGTGTTTTCATAATAAAATACGAGTTAATTTCAAATTAAATTATTTAAAATTAAACTTGACAAGTATATAACAGATTACTATATAAGAGGCAACACACACACACATTTTCATTTAGTTTTTTGAAGATTTTTGTAAATACTTAAAAAAATATTTTAGCGTTATTTCGAAATATCATTTGATAAACAAAGCTATTTTTACTTAAGTTACAATATGAGTGCATTCTATTTTTTGCTATTTTACTTTAATTGGAACTGCCTCTCTTTTTAATATAAGAATGAATTGTAGCTATTCAATAAATGACTTGACAAAATCGTAGTTTCAATTAACTTTTTACATTAATTAATTCTTGGATTAACCGTGAAAATTACATAACAGCTTGAAAATTACAAAATTCAATTTTTATTTTAAGAATAAAGAGCCAGCAATTAATTTTTAAGTATGGAACAAGGAAAACGCATTATCAAAATAATATTTATGCGTAATAATGAACATTTTATTTATAATATTATTTAACTAGATTTAAACTATAGCAATGAAAACAAATTTATTATAAGAGGAGAATAATACAATTGTGTAAAAATGCCGTCTCAGAAAGTGTGTAAACTTAGACGTTGATAAGGGATTAATACCGAAATTTCATTTAAGACCTATCTTATTAAAATAAACAGCTTACAAGAAGGAACACAGTCTACAGAATATCAAGTTTTTAAATATTTGTCAAATATTACGCTCCTTTCTCATTATCTGAAAGATTTCATTCTGACAAAAAAATAGGGAATATTTTTTTGCGACAAGACAAACATATGGTGTTGAAATAAATCCGAAACAAATTGCATAGAAGAAGGTAAAGGGATTTAAATGGATTAAAACCGGCGTTCTGGTGCATTGGAAAAATCTTAATTTTCGAGCAAACACAGTATACACAGGGAAAAAGAACGGCATCGAACCGAACAAGAGAGAGGCTTTTGATACATAACGGTCGGGGAAAAAATTTTCAACAAGATCATCAATTGTTGAGCATGTTAAGCCGAAACTCGAATTTCTCCACTGACAAAAAGATAGCGTGAGAACCTTGCAGAGACGAAAATTAGTTTTAAAGGAGATAGATTTGAGAATAATTAAAAATTAGCCTTATTTCGTGCAGCTAGGAGCAATTTCTGAGACAAGATAGGGAGTTAATTATAGAGAGAACTTAATTCGACAAGATTCGCCCTTCTTTCTCCTCCAGAAACTCATTTTGGAATGCTTGTTTTTTGGTGGGAGAAATATTTAATTTAAAGTTGTTAGTGATATACAATAGCTCAATTATTCGACAATTTAAATCTTTTTTTAAAAATTTTTATCTTCCATAGTTGCAGCGTTTATTCCAAAATTTGAATGGTGTATTTCATTTGAATTTTATGGATTTGTTTGTGATTTATGTACATATAATGGCACAGGGCACATTTTAAAATAAAATATTTCCAAAATAAATGTACATTTGTTCATTTAAAGGCTTTTCCACTTAAATTATAATAACATTTAAGTCACTAGAGGCAGTATGATTTGCTAAAATAAAGAAAACTTTTTACTGATTAACACCTCAAAATTATTGGAACTTTGTAAAAAACTATATCATAAAATAGTTAAAATGAAAATATTTCCTTAAAAAGTTAATCAAAGGAAAATGGTGGATTACAAGTAATATATAATGGTGAATGCTAAGTGAGCAAGTTTTAAATTTCTGAACAATGCAAGGTTATCTTGAATAAAACTGAACTATAAAACTATTCACTGGAATGTAAAAATCTATAAGATCTTCTAATGTATTGTAAAAATATGTTTAACATGATACGAAATAAAATTTTCGATAGATTTAAAATAACTTAAGTAGTATCGTACATTTAAAAATATTTTATTCCTGTATATTTATGATTAAATTTTTCTTTAAGCATTAATTTTTTTATCTAATATATTAAACTGATGATCAAAAAAACGTAAAAAGTAAAAAAAATACTTTAAATTCATGTTTATTAAATTACGTATATCTTTTTTGCTCAGATAAATTTAAATTTATGCACTTGAAGTAGAACATCAAGCTTTTTTTTTGACCAACAATATCTTTAAATAAAGTTTCTGCGGGCTATAATTAGTAGTTGGAGTTTATATCTAAATATAGTCTAGCTCAAAGTTCTTTATTAAATAATTACATAATTATAAACTAATTTACTTGTTGTTTACACAAAATTAAATCATAATATTTGAAAATTTAAAATTCCCAATAAATTCAAAATTTTGATAATTTATGAAAATACTTATCATTCTACCTTATTAATTGAATATAATTAATATTTTAATATGGAATATTTATAACAAATAGAGAGCATATTATAAAAAACTTAAATATTTAAATAATTTCATTAGACTTCCTAATATTGGGTTAGAAATAATTTTGTGTGATATTACCACAGAAATGTTTTATAATACACTTCGATTGAAAAGAATAAATTTATACCTATTTAAATTTACAAATAAATAATATATATAAATTTTGGAAGACAATTAGTTTATTTTTTAAAATAGTATTTCAGGTAAAGTAATTTTAATTTATTCAAACATTTATGAGAATTTTTAAATAAAATGTACTTATATATATTTTTAAAATTTATTAATTCGATAAATAAATAGAAAGTGTAAATAAATTGGATATAAATAATGTAATTTATTAAAAACTCACAATTCTTTGTTGAAATCTAAAATAATTTAGACTTGTTTTATAACTCTCAATTGATTTAATCATTTTTAGTTTAGATAACGAAGGGAAAACCAGTAATCTTCAGATTTTATATATGTAGGCTCCAATCTATCTCTTTTCTCAGTTATATTAAATACAAACATTCCATTGACTTAAATGTTTCAACATGAAACTACAGGAGCGCGATATTCCTCATATAATATTTTTAATATTATATATTAGTTATAATAAAATCTAAGTTAGGCTAATTTAATTTCTATATAATTAAAATGTTTCTTAAACAAGTGAATACGAAAGTTAGTCTGATTCGTTATAACTTGTAGTCGAATATATAAATATTTCTTGATTTGTTTGATTGAAAATTCTACATATATTTTTAAAATTTATATCTATATATATTTATAAAATTCTGTGTACATTTTAGTATTTACGGAGCACTAGTTATTTATTATACTTATTTTTCATTTAAAATATATACTTATTTATCGCAAGTAAAATACCAAGCATCAATTAGTAAAAGCTTTTATACTTTCAAGTTAATTTTAATTTCATTAAATACATGCAAAATCATTGAATCGTGAATTTAAAAGGGCCCTCTATTGTGAAATTGTAATAACACCATAAATGATGCTTTCAGTTTATTTGTGTTACAACAATGCTTACTCATTTAATTGAATTTTTTTAAAAGATTTAAGTATTTCTTATCAATAAACAAACTGTTCTGTCCTATCATATAAAGAATGATAAAACAAATGTATTAGGCTTCCCCCTGAAATTACATAAAGTAAAATGAGATTTTTAAAATATGTTGAAGTTAAAACACTGTTTATTCAGTAATTACGAAGCCTTGTTTGAGTTATATGAATTTCCATGATATAGTTTCTGTGGCAGATTGTTAAAAACTATTTGATAGTCTGCGAATCATATGTATATATATATACAGATAATTGTAACAATTTTTGTTACTAGAAAAACACTTATTTTAAACATCCTATGTATACAATGAAAATAATAGTTTATGGTAATAACAAAGTAGTATTAATATAGTTAAGTTTATGTTATTGCACCATCATACTCCTCATACCTAACCTAAAATAGAGCTTTCCCAGTTAGGTTGAAGCAATCGAGAAAGGGTTTTCCAAATTTAGATGCAGAGACTAAGCAGAAAAATCCCAGTACATGGCCTGCCACCACCGAAGATATTATGTCACTGAGAGAACATTGCAAGAATGACGTATTGCAATGATGTGGCTCTTACGTTTAACTCGATACATTTTCACAATGCAGACTAAAAATATAAATTAATTATTTCCCGATAGTGATAACGATGGCCTTAACAACA